>JARYHS010009186.1:266599476-266698356 GCA_031002005.1 Vandiemenella viatica
TGGTGTCCTGCGCTGACACGGGGTTAGCAGGTTGCAGTCCCTGGTGGTGGACTTGGCTGGCAGGGTAGCAGAGGTGTCGGGTGCACGATTCCCAATCACCAATGCCCCGTTGTCTCTGTTGGTTGTGGCGCCGTGATGGTGTCCTGCGCTGACAAAGGGGTTAGCAGGTTGCAGTCCTGGTGGTGGACTTGGCCGGCAGGGTAGCAGAGGTGGCGGTGCACGATTCCCAATCACCAATGCCCCGTTGTCTCTGTTGGTTGCGGCGCCGTGATGGTGTCCGGCGCTGACACGGGGTTAGCAGGTTGCAGTCCTGGTGGTGGACTTGGCCGGCAGGGTAGCAGAGGTGGCGGTGCACGATTCCCAATCACCAATGCCCCGTTGTCTCTGTTTGGTTTGTGGCGCCGTGATGGTGTCCTGCGCTGACACGGGGTTAGCAGGTTGCAGTCCTGGTGGTGGACTTGGCCGGCAGGGTAGCAGAGGTGGCGGTGCACGATTCCCAATCACCAATGCCCCGTTGTCTCTGTTGGTTGTGGCGCCGTGATTGTGTCCTGTGCTGACACGGGGATAGCTGGTTCCAGTCCTGGTGGTGGACTTGGTCGGCAGGGTAGCAGAGGTGGTGGTGCACGATTCCCAATCACCAATGCCCCGTTGTCTCTGTTGGTTGTGGCGCCGTGATGGTGTCCTGCGCTGACACGGGGATAGCTGGTTCCAGTCCTGGTGGTGGACTTGGCCGGCAGGGTAGCAGAGGTGGCGGTGCACGATTCCCAATCACCAATGCCCCGTTGTCTCTGTTGGTTGTGGCGCCGTGATGGTGTCTGGCGCTCACATGGGGATAGCTGGTTCCAGTCCTGGTGGTGGACTTGGCCGGCAGGGTAGCAGAGGTGGTGGTGCACTATTCCTAATCACCAATGCCCCGTTGTCTCAGTTGGTTGTGGCGCCGTGATGGTGTCTGGCGCTGACACGGAGTTAGCTGGTTCCAGTCCTGGTGGTGGACTTGGCCGGCAGGGTAGCAGTAGTGGCGGTGCACGATTCCTAATCACCAATGCCCCGTTGTCTCTGTTGGTTGGGGCGCCGTGATGGTGTCCTGCGCTGACACGGGGATAGCTGGTTCCAGTCCTGGTGGTGGACTTGGTCGGCAGGGTAGCAGAGGTGGTGGTGCACGATTCCTAATCACCAATGCCCCGTTGTCTCAGTTGGTTGCGGCGCCGTGATGGTGTCCGGCGCTGACACGGGGTTAGCAGGTTGCAGTCCTGGTGGTGGACTTGGCCGGCAGGGTAGCAGAGGTGGCGGTGCACGATTCCCAATCACCAATGCCCCGTTGTCTCTGTTGGTTGTGGCGCCGTGATGGTGTCTGGCGCTGACACGGGGATAGCTGGTTCCAGTCCTGGTGGTGGACTTGGCCGGCAGGGTAGCAGAGGTGGTGGTGCACGATTCCTAATCACCAATGCCCCGTTGTCTCAGTTGGTTGTGGCGCCGTGATGGTGTCTGGCGCTGACACGGGGATAGCTGGTTCCAGTCCTGGTGGTGGACTTGGCCGGCAGGGTAGCAGAGGTGGTGGTGCACGATTCCTAATCACCAATGCCCCGTTGTCTCAGTTGGTTGCGGCGCCGTGATGGTGTCTGGCGCTGACACGGGGATAGCTGGTTCCAGTCCTGGTGGTGGACTTGGCCGGCAGGGTAGCAGAGGTGGTGGTGCACGATTCCTAATCACCAATGCCCCGTTGTCTCAGTTGGTTGCGGCGCCGTGATGGTGTCCGGCGCTGACACGGGGTTAGCAGGTTGCAGTCCTGGTGGTGGACTTGGCCGGCAGGGTAGCAGAGGTGGTGGTGCACGATTCCCAATCACCAATGCCCCCGTTGTCTCTGTTGGTTGTGGCGCCGTGATGGTGTCCTGCGCTGACACGGGGTAAGCAGGTTGCAGTCCTGGTGGTGGACTTGGCCGGCAGGGTAGCAGAGGTGGCGGTGCACGATTCCCAATCACCAATGCCCCGTTGTCTCTGTTGGTTGTGGCGCCGTGATGGTGTCCGGCGCTGACACGGGGATAGCTGGTTCCAGTCCTGGTGGTGGACTTGGCCGACAGGGTAGCAGAGGTGGTGGTGCACGATTCCTAATCACCAATGCCCCGTTGTCTCAGTTGGTTGTAGCGCCGTGATGGTGTCCGGCACTGACACGGGGTTAGCAGGTTCCAGTCCTGGTGGTGGACTTGGCCGGCAGGGTAGCAGAGGTGGTGGTGCACGATTCCTAATCACCAATGCCCCGTTGTCTCAGTTGGTTGCGGCGCCGTGATGGTGTCCGGCGCTGACACGGGGTTAGCAGGTTGCAGTCCTGGTGGTGGACTTGGCCGGCAGGGTAGCAGAGGTGGCGGTGCACGATTCCCAATCACCAATGCCCCGTTGTCTCTGTTGGTTGTGGCGCCGTGATTGTGTCTGGCGCTGACACGGGGATAGCTGGTTCCAGTCCTGGTGGTGGACTTGGCCGGCAGGGTAGCAGAGGTGGTGGTGCACGATTCCCAATCACCAATGCCCCGTTGTCTCTGTTGGTTGTGGCGCCGTGATGGTGTCCGGCGCTGACACGGGGATAGCTGGTTCCAGTCCTGGTGGTGGACTTGGCCGGCAGGGTAGCAGAGGTGGTGGTGCACGATTCCTAATCACCAATGCCCCGATGTCTCAGTTGGTTGTGGCGCCGTGATGTTGTCCGGCGCTGACACGGGGTTAGCAGGTTCCAGTCCTGGTGGTGGACTTGGCCGGCAGGGTAGCAGAGGTGGTGGTGCACGATTCCTAATCACCAATGCCCCGTTGTCTCAGTTGGTTGCGGCGCCGTGATGGTGTCCGGCGCTGACACGGGGTTAGCAGGTTGCAGTCCTGGTGGTGGACTTGGCCGGCAGGGTAGCAGAGGTGGTGGTGCACGATTCCCAATCACCAATGCCCCGTTGTCTCTGTTGGTTGTGGCGCCGTGATGGTGTCCTGCGCTGACACGGGGTTAGCAGGTTGCAGTCCTGGTGGTGGACTTGGCCGGCAGGGTAGCAGAGGTGGCGGTGCACGATTCCCAATCACCAATGCCCCGTTGTCTCTGTTGGTTGTGGCGCCGTGATGGTGTCTGGCGCTGACACGGGGATAGCTGGTTCCAGTCCTGGTGGTGAACTTGGCCGGCAGGGTAGCAGAGGTGGTGGTGCACGATTCCCAATCACCAATGCCCCGTTGTCTCAGTTGGTTGCGGCGCCGTGATGGTGTCTGGCGCTGACACGGGGTTAGCAGGTTGCAGTCCTGGTGGTGGACTTGGCCGGCAGGGTAGCAGAGGTGGCGGTGCACAATTCCCAATCACCAATGCCACGTTGTCTCTGTTGGTTGTGGCGCCGTGATGGTGTCTGGCGCTGACACGGGGATAGCTGGTTCCAGTCCTGGTGGTGGACTTGGCCGGCAGGGTAGCAGAGGTGGTGGTGCACGATTCCTAATCACCAATGCCCCGTTGTCTCAGTTGGTTGTGGCGCCGTGATGATGTCTGGCGCTGACACGGGGATAGCTGTTTCCAGTCCTGGTGGTGGACTTGGCCGGCAGGGTAGCAGAGGTGGTGGTGCACGATTCCTAATCACCAATGCCCCGTTGTCTCAGTTGGTTGCGGCGCCGTGATGGTGTCTGGCGCTGACACGGGGATAGCTGGTTCCAGTCCTGGTGGTGGACTTGGCCGGCAGGGTAGCAGAGGTGGTGGTGCACGATTCCTAATCACCAATGCCCCGTTGTCTCAGTTGGTTGCGGCGCCGTGATGGTGTCCGGCGTTGACACGGGGTTAGCAGGTTGCAGTCCTGGTGGTGGACTTGGCCGGCAGGGTAGCAGAGGTGGTGGTGCACGATTCCCAATCACCAATGCCCCGTTGTCTCTGTTGGTTGTGGCGCCGTGATGGTGTCCTGCGCTGACACGGGGTTAGCAGGTTGCAGTCCTGGTGGTGGACTTGGCCGGCAGGGTAGCAGAGGTGGCGGTGCACGATTCCCAATCACCAATGCCCCGTTGTCTCTGTTGGTTGTGGCGCCGTGATGGTGTCCGGCGCTGACACGGGGATAGCTGGTTCCAGTCCTGGTGGTGGACTTGGCCGGCAGGGTAGCAGAGGTGGTGGTGCACGATTCCTAATCACCAATGCCCCGTTGTCTCAGTTGGTTGTGGCGCCGTGATGGTGTCCGGCGCTGACACGGGGTTAGCAGGTTCCAGTCCTGGTGGTGGACTTGGCCGGCAGGGTAGCACAGGTGGTGGAGCACGATTCCTAATCACCAATGCCCCGTTGTCTCAGTTGGTTGTGGCGCCGTGATGGTGTCTGGCGCTGACACGGGGATAGCTGGTTCCAGTCCTGGTGGTGGACTTGGTCGGCAGGGTAGCAGAGGTGGTGGTGCACGATTCCTAATCACCAATGCCCCGTTGTCTCAGTTGGTTGTGGCGCCGTGATGGTGTCCGGCGCTGACACTGGGTTAGCAGGTTCGAGTCCTGGTGGTGGACTTGGCCGGCAGGGTAGCACAGGTGGTGGAGCACGATTCCTAATCACCAATGCTCCCGTTGTCTCAGTTGGTTGTGGCGCCGTGATGGTGTCTGGCGCTGACATGGGGATAGCTGGTTCCAGTCCTGGTGGTGGACTTGGCTGGCAGGGTAGCAGAGGTGGTGGTGCACGATTCCTAATCACCAATGCCCCGTTGTCTCAGTTGGTTGTGGCGCCGTGATGGTGTCCGGCGCTGACACGGGGTTAGCAGGTTCCAGTCCTGGTGGTGGACTTGGCCGGCAGGGTAGCAGAGGTGGTGGTGCACGATTCCCAATCACCAATGCCCCGTTGTCTCTGTTGGTTGTGGCGCCGTGATGGTGTCCTGCGCTGACACGGGGTTAGCAGGTTGCAGTCCTGGTGGTGGACTTGGCCGGCAGGGTAGCAGAGGTGGCGGTGCACGATTCCCAATCACCAATGCCCCGTTGTCTCTGTTGGTTGTGGCGCCGTGATGGTGTCCGGCGCTGACACGGGGATAGCTGGTTCCAGTCCTGGTGGTGGACTTGGCCGGCAGGGTAGCAGAGGTGGTGGTGCACGATTCCTAATCACCAATGCCCCGTTGTCTCAGTTGGTTGTGGCGCCGTGATGGTGTCCGGCGCTGACACGGGGTTAGCAGGTTCCAGTCCTGGTGGTGGACTTGGCCGGCAGGGTAGCACAGGTGGTGGAGCACGATTCCTAATCACCAATGCCCCGTTGTCTCAGTTGGTTGTGGCGCCGTGATGGTGTCTGGCGCTGACACGGGGATAGCTGGTTCCAGTCCTGGTGGTGGACTTGGTCGGCAGGGTAGCAGAGGTGGTGGTGCACGATTCCTAATCACCAATGCCCCGTTGTCTCAGTTGGTTGTGGCGCCGTGATGGTGTCCGGCGCTGACACTGGGTTAGCAGGTTCGAGTCCTGGTGGTGGACTTGGCCGGCAGGGTAGCACAGGTGGTGGAGCACGATTCCTAATCACCAATGTCCCGTTGTCTCAGTTGGTTGTGGCGCCGTGATGGTGTCTGGCGCTGACATGGGGATAGCTGGTTCCAGTCCTGGTGGTGGACTTGGCTGGCAGGGTAGCAGAGGTGGTGGTGCACGATTCCCAATCACCAATGCCCCGTTGTCTCTGTTGGTTGTGGCGCCGTGATGGTGTCCGGCGCTGACACGGGGTTAGCTTGTTCCAGTCCTGGTGGTGGACTTGGCCAGCAAGGTAGCAGAGGTGGTGGTGCACGATTCCTGGTATAGAGGGCATACGACGATGTTCAGGCTGATTCGTCCGCCGGATGGGGACGTTAAGCTCGGCGTCTTCCATTGTCTTTTCCGGAAGAGTGAACCCGACTGGGTCGGCACAGGGTTTTAACCTCTCCATTCTTCCACCCATTCCTCTTCCTTTTCTTCTGATTTCGGCATACTTTGTACTACGAGAAACAACTGGTTTACTGGTTCGCCTCCAAGAACTTTTTCAATCTTTCAGTGAGATCTTTCTTCCTTTCCTCATCCTAGGTATTCTTTCCCTTTGTAGATAGTTAAATTTTAGCTTTCTTCGATTCTCTATCCAATCATGGATGGACCCCAACTATTCCTATAACTTGGTTCGTCTGCTCTTCCAATTTTCTTGTAACTTTTAATTTAGTAATGCAGTCGAAAATTATGTTTGTCAACCTTCTCTCACTCATTCTCATATGGGTTCCATAGCATTCCAGCCTTCCTTATTATTATTATTATTAATCTGCCATTCACAAAAGTGGGTGGAGGAGAGTGCACTACAGTCCTAATGTGTGATCATTTGTTCATAGGAAGGGATATACGGGATATGGCAGGAGGCGCCCATGGACTATTTTTAGGAACAATCCCTGCACTAGCCTGGAGCGATCTGGGAAAACCATGGAAAACCCAGATCAGGATGGCTGGAGGGGTTTATAGATACCTACTCCTAACGAAGTTTAAATTCTCTCGATAACACCTTTCTATTGCACTCCCTAATCGCTCGTGGAAAAAAAATAGTATAGAAATGAATAGGTCTTCCCCTTATTTCTCTTATCTTATTTTCTAGGTCATTCCTAGATATGAATGTAGCTGGTAGTAATATGAGTTTGCTGTCATATCGAAATTGGTCAGTCGTCAATTTTTCAATTAGCTTCTGCCGAGAGCAACGCCTTCGGTGTTCCAGGTCTTCCCAAACTAACTCCTTCAACATCTCACTTACGGTTTCCGTCAATCCTTCTTTTGTGAATTGTGTCTGTAATTTTCTCTGATATCTATATACATCTTCAGTCATTCACAACACAAACAACAGATTACTCAAAACATACCGACCTTCCAGTCATCCACGCCGAAACTATTAACATCTCAATACGATTCCATCACCAGACAAGGCGAAGCCACTCTACCTAAAGAATCCCCAACGAAATGTAGCCATCAGCATCACGGTTGAGGAGAAACAGACGAAGAAATAGCAGGACAGGATATCAAGAGACCACGGTTTTTATACACTCATTCTAGGAACTGCTGAGAACAGATTTGAAGCGTTCTACCTTATGAACACAGTGTAAATGCTAAAAAGTGTTTGAATGAAGTTATTTATAACTACACTCGTTGATAACTGTAAGAGGTATATTGCGATTTCTGTTTACGTTGGACGCCCTTTAATTTTCTGAGTCACACCAAGACGTTTCGAGTTCTTTGAGGGTCCGCAGACAAAGAACTTTGAGGTTTGAGACGCACCCGCGCGCTGCTTCGGTTTGTAAAGCGGCTCAGCAAACAGCAGACACAATGGAGCGCCAATAACAATAATCCCCCCGAGGCTCATTACTGGGCCCGTATATACAGAACGCTCGACCCACAGTCAACAGTAACGCTGATATAATACGGCTGGGTGTAGCAGTGAAGTCAAAATGAGACCTAATGATCTCTAAGAAAACATTTATTCTGTGCTGTTAATATCGTAGCGGTTGGGGAGTAGAATTTGAAAATGTTGAAACGGTCCCTTAATGTAACCACTATTATTCACTTCAATTCACCAATAATTCATTTGATTTTATCAAAATGGAGAGAGTAGTATTGTTAATTAAAGTTTGTGTTATATCACTCCATTAAAAGCTCTGAATACGATTTAACTACGATGCGAAACGTAAATGTTTAGTTACAGTGAATTTTAACTGATTTTTTTATACCGAATATTCTCTCTAATAATACAGTTAGGTATGCTAAAGTCAAGTTTAAAATTTTATACGTTGTATTTAAAAATTTACCTTATTTTTATAAATTTTAAGAATATTTTAACCCTAGTTTGTCCTAAATTGGTGACATGTCGACTCTTGTACATCAATTTCAACAATTTTTTCGCTTCCTAACCATTCAAAATAAATAAACAATAATGGTTGTTGATAGAAATCGGAGCCATTACCGGATGTGTTAGTAAGAAGAAGTCATTGTTTGCCAAAACAGCCAATAAGAAAATCAATACTGTTTTATAAGCCAAGATTTTATTTAGATGCACAAGAGACACTTAAGGAGCCAAAATTTTGTTTAAGTACATAAGAGAATCTACTAATCAGTGTTCAACTACTGCAACAAGTGTTTTAGAGAAAATTTATAAACTTAAAAAGCGCAGGCTGATCGGGTATGATATAACTGTGTCCTCAGGGCAGTGACAGACATTTCCCTTACCGTAACTTCCTTCCACCCTAACTCTGAATCCCGACTAGCCGTAGCCAGTGCTGCCAACACTAAAAAATATTTCATACCATATCTACGTTTAGAATACGCGTAAAATATGCTGAAGCTTTCGAAAAATGATGACAAAAAAGCCAACAAAATTAAAAGTCACATTAACATGCCTACCAGAAAAATCCCTACCACTAACAGGTTGTAAGGATCTAAATATGTTAATGGTTTAATTAAAACAACATTGGAGCTTGTAAGACTATTTTTTGGGTTAATGGGGAATAAGTGATGATGTGAGACATAGTTCTTGATAACTTCATACCAAACTTCATGCTTTCTTAAGTTCTCAAATTATTAATACACATCACTAGAAGCCGGGTAAATAAATTTTAATTCGTTCGTAGTCACCGTAGGTCGCCAGGTAGTGTCCTCAACCAGCCCGATACAAGAGGTGGATAATTAACTAAGAAAATTCAAGTACAAGATAATGAAATTAAGTTCTCCACACATTTATTGAAATAACGTACAACATCGAACCGGTTGGCCACTACCAAAATTTAGATGTTAAAGCTATCGAGACTTCGTCAACCGTAGATTGCTAGATTCTTTCGACAAAAGGAAATTGATAGTCAAAATCTGTTTTACAACCAAACTACTTCCGACGTCACATTTCACTGTTCTGCTATATTCTTACACTGTTCGACTTTCTGTAAAACACACATCGTTCTGGATAAATACATTTCGTGTTATTCACAATGCTTACTACGCTGCACGGTTCAAATAGCGCCTAGCACAATACACGACGCGAGCCGTCCGCTACCATAGTTCGGCTACAACTGACTTACCGAGCGTGGTGGTGTAACGGTTAGCGTTCTCGCCTCGCATTCGGGAGGACGGCGGTTCGAATCCCCGTCCGGGCATCCAGATTTGGGTTTTCCATGGTTTCCCAAATCACTCCAGGCAAATGCCGGGATGCTTCCTTCAAAAAAAAGACCAAGGCCGAATTCCTTCCCATTCCTTGCCCCCATCCTTTACCGTCACTAAAGACCTCGCTGTTGAGAGACGTAAAGAAGTTAAAAAAAAAGAAAAGAAAAAAAAGAGACAGAAAAACTATTGACTTGAAACAATGTACTCATGCGCTCATCTCGGCACTACTTGCGGGTCGGCGGAATGCTACTGTGATGTTACAAGCTGATCGTTGTTTATTTTATAGTTTCTCCTTGGCGTGATACTAACACTAACTCCAATTGAAGTCCTCTAGTCGGTGTTCACGGGCCATAAAACATAATTACCAAAGTCGTCGTTACAGTTCTTCAAGTTAAGTCGACCTACTCGGCTGATTACGGGAGAAGGTTGCCGGCTCACACACAAAGTAACAACAACGTGTAGATATGAACACATTACAGTCTTTTAATAACGTGGAAACTGATACAGCTCGCCAACGTGAACCACCAGTGATTAATAAGCTAATTTGACCGTATTCCAAAGATTACGCAGTTCGTAATTAGGAAAATGTTCAGGGCAGCGTATACCCGCCGTATTACACTCGTTGGAGGCACAGTTCTCATCACTTCAGAGTCATTAGACACACGTTTTAGAGTACCGCCGATATTCAGTAAACATAACTATACCAATAAATAATTCTACAAAATTTTATATCTACCTCTTATCGCCTATTCCACTAACGAACCCCGCAGAACGAAACCTGAACCATAAACATCTCTACCACGGGAACCTCTACCAAACGCGGGTATCACTAATAAACGCAATATCTACCGTAAATATGTCTAACAATTAAAAGCCTGCCATTAACGTGTCAACCAAATTGTAAACATACCAAAATAAATCTTTACTAGAATAATTCTATACCGCCCAACCATTATTACCAAACAAAAACCCTACCATAAGGTAACGTTCCCCATATTCTAACACTGCCGAAAACAACTCCACCAGAATTTAACCATACCAGAAAAACCAAACTTATCAATGTATCACGCACTCAAAAGAGCAGAAAATATCAATTAACTTGCCTCTGTAATACAAATATCGTGATATGCAAATTTTTTCTTAAAAATTATCATAAACAAAACTTAAATATGCATTTTAGTTAAAAATAAGTATAAACAATACATGTTCAGTGTTTTATAACAACTGAATTATTTGAATTTGTTAAAAAATTAGTTTATTAAATCCCTTTATGGATTTTGTATTTATAATTTTACGCCTCGTCGACGTCGAAGTCATTAGAGACGTAATGGGACTGGGGACAAGGAACGGGAAAGAATTCGGCCACGGCCTTTTGAAGGAAGCATCCCGGCATTCGCCTGGAGTGATTTGGGGAAACCATGGATAACCAAAATCTGAATGCCCGGACGGGTCCGTTTATCGAGATACGTGTGGTATTAAACAATAGACTTAAAATTAACAATAATTAATAATAATTCATTTTAATAGATTATTCTAATAAGTAAGTGAAGAATATCAAAATTTTGTCACTCCAACAAAATCGATTACTTACAGGAAAAAGCGCTGGAAAATATGCTATCTGCAAACTGATTTTTTTTTTTTTTATGACAAATCATTTGAAAATAAACTAAATTTAGCCACAATGATGCTGAATTGTCAGCACTGGTCCTGGCCTGTGATGGATCTCTCTCTCACGGCTTTCGAAGAGGGTTTCCTTTCAAATTCGACACGAGTTGCCCTGGCTCCGCATCCAATGTTTGTACACTGTACCTTCACGTTTTAACTTTCAGCGTGTCCCAGTTCTTTTTTAAATTTTCTTCTATCGATATTGTAACGGTCTTAAAATATCCGTCGTAGTGTATTTCTTACTACATGATGCGTTCTATGTGCAAGAATTAGGTTTCGACTAAATATTTCGATGTATCGAAAAATCGACAATTTTACATGAAATAAAGTTTTATTCTCGATATATATATATATAAAAAAACGATATTTTATTTGTAATATCAATTTTAAGTACCAATTCGATATTTTTTCTTACGAATGCAATTTGGTATCCAATTTAATACGTTATATATATATATATATATATATATATACAGGGTGAGTTTTTTATCTTGAGACAACTAAATATCTCGAAAACTACAAATCCGATCAAAAAAAGTGGGTAATAAAAATTGTTCGTCTCGACGGGGGACATCCGATGATACCAAATTTGACTCCCCACCCCCACCCCCTAGGGGTGGGGGAAGGGGGAGAAAAAAAAACTTAAATAGGAACCCCCATTTTTTATTGCAGATTCTGATTCCCCGGAAAAAACTACCCCTATTTCACCCCCAATTCGAGTCATTTTGGTCGATAGATGGCGCTGCAATCGACAAAAATCAAAATAAGCAAAAATTCATTTAAAAATGAGGATATCTCGTGAAATACACATCAGATCAGCAAAATACAAGTTAATGTGATTGATATTTTTCAAAAACTATTCAATAACACCACCCACCTCCAAACTTGAGGGATGGGAATGGACATTATTTCAAAATGCACTGATGCAAATTCTTTAGCAGATAGCGAAAGTCAAACATTACTTTTTGCGTTACCCAGGAACAACGACGTGGACGTAGTAATTTTCTGTTCCCTTTGGGGTGCTAGATTTAGGTGAGTCCCCTCGCCTCTCACCATCGGGGTGCTTGTTTTTGGTGAGTCCCCTCGCCTCTCACCATCGGGGTGCTTGTTTTTGGTGAGTCCCCTCGCCTCTCACGTGTTTGTTTCTAACAACAATTCTAAAGCAAGTGCTCGAAAATATCACCACCGACATCGATGCATTTATTTACCCGCTCTTGGAATGATTCGACGCAACTAAGAAGCATATCCGGCGTGATTTTTTGACAAGCGTTGGTAATTCGTTCAATCATGTTTTCAGGCGTTGTTGGCACTTCACTGTAAACTTCATTCTTCAAGTATCCCCATAAAAAAAAATCAGGCGAAGTGAGATCTGGTGATCTTGCAGGCCACGGCACTGGACCTCCTCTTCCGATCCATCGACGATTGTACAGACGATCTAACACTTCCCGCGATCTTACAGCAAAATGTGCTGGACAACCGTCATGTTGAAACCACATTGTTTGTCGCACGTCTAAGGGTACGTCTTCAAGCAATGTTGGCAGTACGTCCTCTAAGAGTTGTTGATATTTCTCCCCATTGAAATGTCCATGGATAAAATGTGGACCAATAAGTTTGTCCCCAATTATCCCACACCAAACATTTACATTCCACGGACGCTGATGTTCAACTTGGCGTAACCAATGCGGGTTTTCCACACTCCAATAATGCATGTTGTGTCGATTAATGGTGCCGTGGTTAGTAAAAGTGGATTCATCCGAAAACAGTACTCGAGCAAAGAAATGGGGTTCTTCTTGTATTTTCTGTAGCGACCATCGGCAAAATGTCAATCGATTATCGAAATCATTGCCGTGAAGTTCTTGATGCAACGAAACATGGAACGGATGGTATTTTCGTTTGTTTGTGTGCACACTTCCCTCCTGAGTGAACTGTTGGATAATACGGTAAAAAGAAGCGCGCGATCGAGGCTGGTCTGGAAAACGATGAGCATAAAGATCAACAGCATTATCGATATTCTTGCGACATTCTCCATAAATGTAGACCATTTCAATTTTTTCTTGCAACGTTATAGCCTGCATTCTCATTGACACGTGCAACAGAACGAAGTAAATAAATCAGAGATGTTATGAACGCTATGAAAGTACATCAAGTAATGAGAAAACTCTGAGAAATGAGCGACGATGTGAACGCAATGGAAGTACATCAAGTAATGAGAAAACTCTGAGAAATGCAGCGCCATCTATCGACCAAAATGACTCGAATTGGGGGTCAAATAGGGGTAGTTTTTTCCGGGGAATCAGAATCTGCAATAAAAAATGGGGGTTCCTATTTAAGTTTTTTTTCTCCCCCTTCCCCCACCCCTAGGGGGTGGGGGTGGGGAGTCAAATTTGGTATCATCGGATGTCCCCCGTCGAGACGAACAATTTTTATTACCCACTTTTTTTGATCGGATTTGTAGTTTTCGAGATATTTAGTTGTCTCAAGATAAAAAACTCACTTGGTATATTGGATAAATATACGTACACATCCGATCTTCTGAAAGCGTCTTAAAAGAGTTAATTCGTCGTAATTTAACAGCTTTTCATCAACGTTTAGGAGATTAAAAAAAGCTGTTAAATTTTAACAAGTTTACGTTAACGTGATATTTTTGCCAACATATTCGAAGTTTAACGGTTGGGTTATTTTTATAGTTGAAGAATATTGATCAAGCATCCGTGCTGCGACGTTGAGGATTGACGTAAATTAACAGCTTCTGATTTAAACTGTTTTTTCCATTGATGAATAACAGTTAATGCGTTGATGAAATACCAGATATGCCAAGTCTTTTCTGCGTCATTCGAAAGAGTGCGATATATTTCTCAATACTGTTTTCAATATGATATTTATCGATATAATTTTTTATTTACCAATCCCTAAACTGAATCACCGTTTTGTCAACCGAAAAATCGAGTCAATTCCCCGCGTGGTAATCTCTATACATATATTGTATATATATATATATATATATAGATAGATAGATAGACGTGTGGACACATATTTGTATGTTCTGTGTACAGATACGCAGTTTTTAATGCGATTTAAACGAAATTTTGTACACGTTTACTGTAAAACAAGACTAGAATATTGTCTTCAATTTATTTGCACAAACGCATCCAGTCTTCTCCAACACCCTTTTTTTTTCAGAAATTTCTAACCCGGTAGGTAAATCAGCCAAAGTGGATGGCGATATTCTGAAAGCTCATAAATTTTTTGCTGATTGGCGTTTGATCGGTTGCGGCTGAACAATTAGTGACCATGAATTTTGAACTTAAATTTAAGAAGTGTTTTTAAGTTAGCGTGATGACACGCAAATTCACAGTTTTTAATTGATACTTTTGAAAATTTTCCCACGTATACATCAAAACAAAGAGAAAAATAAATGTGTCTACTTTTGATGTAGTAAAATGCAACCCCTACCCGCGTTAACTCACTGAAACAAAATTGGTACCTGACACTATTACTAAGCTGTTTTTTTTTTGAAAATGTTAATAAAACTCACAGTTTTTGATGAGATATATGAGAAAAATACTGTCTGTATTGGATTTATAGAAACTGAATTCCTCTTCCTCTTTAACATTGTAATCAAAAATGGTTATGACAATCAGATAAAACTGGATAAAACAACAGAAGTCATGTTGTATCAGTGTCTGGAAGATCAGCTGATTATTAATGTACTTGATACGTTCAAGCTTCTTCTGTAGAACACTTTCCACCCCGTTGTTCTCCGTTAAATATATTGTGAGTACTAACCCTACGAAGCCTCGCAGTTTTCACGTCGCTCGCAATTCTGGACCATCCAGCACTGAACTTGGATGAAGTATTCACTACGGAGTTGAGTAGTTGGCTAGACATGCTGCAGGTAGCTTTAGGTACTGCAAATTTCCAAACAAGCGTCTAGGAATCTCTTATTTCTTTCCTCGACAAATATTCCCGGGTGAAACGAGAAGATGGCGGGCGTTCTTTCTGGACTCCAGATTA
Source organism: Vandiemenella viatica (assembly GCA_031002005.1). NCBI lineage: Eukaryota > Metazoa > Arthropoda > Insecta > Orthoptera > Morabidae > Vandiemenella > Vandiemenella viatica. The sequence goes on from JARYHS010009186.1 coordinate 266,614,237, forward strand.
CAGCAGCAGCCTCCAGCAGACGAATCCCTCCTCGTTCCAGGCACATCCCCGTTCCTGAGGGCAATAAAGCAGGAATTAAGAATTCATAAGGCGGCCGCCGTCTCCGTTTCAAACGACCGCCCTCACTCAATGCCAGCGTTCCGGCTCCTAATTAAACAAGTTACACCCCCCCACCCCCACACCCCCCCTCCCGGCAGCCATTTGTTTGCTGTCTGTCTCTACTCCACTAAGGTCGACTTTCACGGCGCTCCTTCAAACAGATATTCTCACCCGACTCAAAAAACACTCTTTCCATTTTCGGGATTTTAATAACTTCGATACAGTAATTAATTCGATCCTTGACGTTGAAGAAATGTCCATTTGGTGATCTCCAGAGAGTACGTTTGTACGAGGGAGAGTGAGACGAAAACCTTAAAAGTGTAATATAAAATCTAAAGTGCACGCCAGTGGTCTGCAAGTTGGTACGCCTGTATGCAATAATGTTCTGGATGTCCCCACAGGTGGCAGCACAGTGAAGATGACATAATGCTGTATAAAAGAAACAAAACGATAGAGGACTGTAAACAGTTGTAGGGTGATCTGGACAGGATATCTAGTTGGGTTGATAAACATGGGATGAAGATAAATGCTTATTAGATACACAAATAAAAACAAATGTTTATTTATGAATGTAAGGTGAAGAAAGAATTGCTTGCTGAAGACTTCTAATGTAAATATCTTGGTATTACATTTGATAACAAGCTTAACTGGGCAGGACATATTGGACAGGTGGTAGGAAAGGGTTTCAAAATCCTGCACTTGTTGGAGGGAGTGATGAGGAGATGAACGAGAGAACTAAAGGAATTGGGTTACAAAACTTTCGTGAGACCATTGCTCGAATATGGTAGTGTAGTATGGGACCCTCATTTTTCGTATCAAATATAGGAATTGGAGAGGGTGCAAAAAAAGGGCTGCTAGATTTGTTTCTGGAAATTATCGCAGAATGCAATCAGTGACAGATATGATAAAAGAGCTGGAATGGGATTCATTGCAAGACAGGAGGAGGATGAGGAGGGTCATGGGAGTGTACAGGGCGTATACTGGCGATGAGGCATGGAAAGATATTGGTGTAGATATGAAAAGTAGTGCATGGAAGGGAAAAGATCACCATGACGACAAGCTGGCACTCGATTTCAGGCACAAGGGTGTTGGAAGATTCTCTTTTTTAGATAAGGGTGTCAGGGATTAGAATGAGTTACAAAGGGGAATGATGAATAATTTACCGAAAACGTTGAAAGAATTTAAAGATAAAATTTGTAGAGGGCAAATGTAGGTGGGTGCAGGATAGGGGGAAGATGGAGGTGTAGGGAAATTTCCACTGGAGCATGTGCTCCATTGCAATTAAAATTTAGTTTAATACGCGAGCACCGGCGCAGGAACAGTATAAAGATGGCCGCCCGACTAGCAATGTCCCCCAGAGAAGAACAACGTCCAGTGATTAGGTTCTAGCAAAGTGAAGGTGTAAATAGACATTTATCGCGGAATGAATATACAGTACGGGGATGCCTATTTGTCACAGCATCAAGTGTATGTACGGTATAGGAAATGACTCCCGTGACCACGGTAGCAGTTGAAGCCATCATATTGGAAAACGGCTGAGTGACAGCGCACAGTGTTCAGAGCCCAAAAGCGAGAAATTAGAATTATGTGCGGGGTTACCAATAGAACTTCATGTAGAGAGCTGTTCAACAAATTAGGGATTTTATCATTGATGGGTGAGCATATAAACACTTTAATGTCTTTTGTAGTCACAAATTATACTTTGTTTGAAACAAATAGTAAAATACACCCTTGTTTGGTATAACACAACCATTTCCAAGTTTTTTTTCGATCGATACAAAACACCACCGAAACAGCGAGGTCCACAAAAACACAAGGAGAAAAGTTGAACAACAATATCATATTTGGATCTATACAAGCGCAAACAGATCTGTTCCCGACCGACATGTAACTGTTTCTACCGAATTCTCACTGATGATGCCCCGTCCATTATGGCGAAACGGGTCTGAGATCGTGTGAATTATAAAGCAGCTGTTAACGTACATGTTTCCATTTTCAAATATTTAACAAACAACTGCACAAGTATGGCTAGTAAACAATCTATTGCTAACCAGCTGTTACCCAAGCCATTACTTCCATGGACTTAGGATTTTATTCTTAGACTTGGACATAGAAAAATTGTGAGTTACGTGAAAAGTATTTAAAAAACCACGGAGTAGTGATAATATGACGGGGAAGCCATTACCATACCATTCTATCACTGAAACTGTCGCATGGAGAGAACCAATTTGGGACATGTTTAAAAATATTATTAAACTAACCGGGAGTGGGAGAGTTAACTGTGGACTATCTACCACAAAGTGACTGCGAGAGAAACAACGTCTGAGCGACCGATTGAATATTACAGAGAGTTACACACCACACCCATTCCTCTACCACCGTACTGTTAGCTTTCAAAATTTCATCAGGAATTGTATCAATTATCCAGAAAAAACTATGTCCTTTTTAAGGATACATTGTATTTCTTTTTTAAAGTCGTCGAGATTAGTTTAACCGTTTAGTTTTGAAAACGTAACGAACAGGCAGAGTTACTTTGCGTTTGTAGCACTAGTGTAGCATGCTGTTCCAATGCGGCTTCAAACTGGGAATGGCGCGGTGAACTTGGCAGTAATTTGTCGAGGTTTCGCTTCGGAGTGGAGTCGGGGCCTGACCGTCATGCCAACTGGCGGAGTTTGCGATCTTGGCGGAGTGTACACAGGGGAGGGCGAGTATCAGCCGTCGGCGGTAATGCGGTTACCTCGACAACTTTGAAGTTGGAGCAGGCCGGCTGAATAAACACGGCGCGTCCGCCGCTGTGATTGGACCACTCGACCAGCTGCGATTATCGACTGCGCCCGCCGCTCCATCGGGCCACCGAGAAGAGGCAAGCTCACTTCGCCAACCCCGGCAGCGTAGGGGCTAGCGAGCTGTCTTCGCGTTGCAGGGATCGCCCGTTCGAGTCCGACCGACGGCATGGGTGGTTTTAATTAAGTGTTGTGTCCTTCCTGTTTCGTCCTGTCACTTGTCGCCATCTATAATACCACGAGATGATTCTATATACACACTTAAGGAATAAAAAGAAACAGTTGCTGGTTAAATGGCTATAAGGCCTTTTTTTTAAACCCTCTCTCCCTGCTGCATATTGCCAGCAGGTGTAACAGCATAATGCGTCTTGTCGGTGCATCTGCGTAGTACACAGATTATTAAAAGAATGTAATTAAATTATGTACTAATAACTGTAAATGAATGATTATTTCTTATCATCATCCAGTTCAATCTTTTACTGATGAATGATGATCGGAGGCAACGTATAAAGTACGTGGCAAGAATAATAATAATAAAAAATAATCAGAGTCATCGACGTGAGGAAAGCCAAGGAAGGCTGAAAATCGTAGCTGGCCAGAAAATGCAGCGTAAATCTAGTATGTAATTTCCTAACCTCACTCACGTCTATAACTATTGGCTGGAGAACGGTGACATCGCAGTCCAGCCGTCGCTAGCAAATTAATAACGACCAGAGATACCATTAGAAAAAAATATTCCGGGTTGCGTCCACAATGTAATAGCTTAGCAACTGCTACAAAATTAATCGCGATAGTACATTCATTAAGTTTGCTTTTCGTAGCAGTTCATAGTTAAAAAAGTGGAACTGCTTTTCAGTAACATGGCGCTAATGAAAGCATCATAAAGAACTTTAAAATCTTTTAACTACTCACAGTCTCTGTTGTAATCACGAATGCCAATTGTCATTACCAACTAGCCTAAATTTCAATCTAATTAAAACTTTTGCTAATGTTGCTGCTAGATTAACGTTTATACACTGCGGTTTATTTGCTTTTTACGTATTATACTGACCACTTCCGTTAGTGTTCTTTATTCGTATTCGCTATACGTGAGTTATCATGTTATTTAAAGTGGACACCAGACCAAATATCTAGTCGAGTATTCTGACAATTAATTTCTTCGGAGTTGCTCAACTATTTAATAATCTGGGATCCGTATTAAATTCACTGGCCGTTACAAAACACTATGACCAAGCATCACATTATGAATGTTTGCCCAGCCTCAATAAAAAGCAACGTGATGCTTTCGAAGCAATCACGTACTGTCTTTAAACACAAATTCTTTGAATTTTGTAGCGTGAACTTCTAGGTTGAAATACAACTCAAGTTTGTATTTCATCAAATTTCAGTGTAGCAACCACGACTTTTTAAACAATCTGTCAGATTTTATACATCTATTAATATTTCTGAGTTCTTTAAGCTCAAAAGATTTTATTCACCCTAACGGTGAATTTCAGGTCAAGTTCTTATTTGGACAGATCAGGTCAACCTGTCATAATCTTTGCCGCTATAAACTGGAACTATTCTTCACCAGTGACGATATGCAAAAAATTGTCACGAGCTCACACTAGTAAGTTAATGAAATTTTCACATGAAGAATTTGTTGTATTGTATAAAGCATATTAAATTGGCGGAGATATAATTCCAAATTAATGATATTGTAGAAAGTTGTGAAGTAATAAGAAACTTGAAAAAAAATAGTTGAAACAGTTTAATTTTTGAAATGAAGAGAAGCATAGCCTCATATGATAATTAATTATTGGTGAGAGGATAAGTATGGCAGTTGAGTCGTATAATGCTTGATTTCAGTTGAAATAGAAGAAGAATTCCAAGATTTGTCTTGGAAATGTCACAAGAGACAAATCATTTGGGTTTTAGTTTTGCTTGTGGTAATACGCCTCGTCGACGTCGAGGTCATTAGAGGTAGGAACGTACTGGTGTCAAGGAACGGTAAGGATTTCTGGCCTTTTGAAGGAATTATCCCAGGATTCGCATGGAGTGACTTGGAGAAACCATGGAAAACCAAAATCTCGATGCCCGGAACGGTATTCGAACCCGCGTCCTCCCGAATGCGAGGCCAGAGCGTTAACTGCTCACTCACCGCGCACAGTAAAACCATTGGGGAACGGCTGAGGGGGCGTCCATAAACCACGTAGCTCCATTTTGGCCTCCTGTAAACCTACCCTCCCCCCCCACGTAGCTCAGCGTGGAATTTGTCTCTACCCCCCCCCCCTCCCCCTTCCACGTAGCACGTAGCTTTTTTTCTATCGATTCCAAAAGACGTTTTGTACTGTTTTCTCTTATCAGACTATCATAAATTACAAACGGGGATAATTAAATGGCGGAAATTAATATTCACAATCTGTTGTTTGTTCTGTATCTCATTTTAACTGTGACAAATAACAGGATCGAAAAGCTACGTTGTCTTGCTCGGAACCTCCCCCCCCCCCCCCCACACACACACACACGTAACTCAGCGTAGCTTTCCAGCCAACCCCTCCGCCCTTCCTAAACCAAGCCACGTAGTTTATGCACACTCCCTAAGAGAAAAGCTAATTTGGGACGTTCTCATCTCTCTATGGGGTACAGTACGAGACATAACAAGATAAATACCATACTCTCTTAATTAAATTAGGCCACGGTCGCCAAAGATAAATAGCTAGAATTGCGGTTATAAAAACTGTATCTGTTTCTGCATTTAATAATTGCATAGTTTTGACTTATGATTAGTAATAATTAAATAATATTACTCATAAGTATAGACGTCGTCATATATTTAGACATGATACAAAGTCACAATCAACGGACTAACGTTGGCAGCCATTTACTATGTAAATTTCCGTACTATCTTCACATATGTAACTCTATAGGGGGCTGTGCTATGTCCATTGTTTGTAATGGCATCTCGAAAAAAACAACTGAACGTATCTGCACTGCGTTTTAACAGTTTGAAAGCTTAGGATATTACTCAAAATCGTCAGTTTATCTTAACAGGAAAAAATAATGAGTTCTTAACCTCACAAGATAAAAACTAAAGATTTTCAACACAGTCCAGACAAGAGATGGCAAAATCCATCAAAGATAAACATTCAAATAAGAGAAAACGTTATCAGTTTTTTTTTTTCTTTTTTGTTACTACTGTTATGGAATTCTTCTCTCTCTCTCCTCAACCTTTAGTTTGGTGGGTGCTTTTCCTAGGGACATTAAAATTGATCTTGGCTTTCCTCGTCTTCCCTACTGATGGAAAAGTAAAGACGTTCCTTTTTAGTATTTTTCACTTATGGTTTAGGGCCTCGTCGAAGTTGACGTCATTAGAGGAGGGATGGGACTGGTGACAAGGAATCGGAAGGAATTTGGCCATGGCCTTTTGAAGCAAGCATCCAGACATTCGCGTGGAGTGACTTGGGGAAACGATGAAAAACACACAAATCCGGACTGGGATTCGAATCGGCGTCCTCCCGAATGCGCAGCCACAACGTTAACCGCTCACCCACCACACTGGGTAGGTACACACGTGTTTATTGATTTTTGTGTGTTTGACTGTGATCGTGTTGAGAGTAGATTGGATTGTAAACGAATAAAAGATGGAAGAACAAAGAGGGTGATAATCGGGTTTGCTCCATTCAGGACTAGCCGCCAGGCTTATCATCCCCATACCAGAGATGAATAGCCGACGCCTGTGGCGTGTGTCCTCACTTTATGCCTGCTGCGGAGAGGTTTCGGATTTAACCCAGGACTTCAAGTACAGTCTGGTGATTAGGAATTTTGCACCACCACCTTCCATACCAAGCCGCCCGAGTCATGATTATAAAAATTTCTTGCACTACCAGGGCTCGGGACAGAATAAGGAATGAAGTGATTAGAGGCACCATAAAAGAGAAACCCCTACAGGAAAGGGTAGAGAGGACCAGACTGAGATGGTATGGACATGTAAAGAGAATGGAGCCTCAGAGAATCCCAAGAAAAATCCATGTAATTAAGATGAATGGTAAACGACCCAGAGGAAGACCAAGAGATTGATGGCTGAAAGGAGTGGAGGAGGGTGTACGGAAGAGAGGAGAGGACTGGAACAAAGGGGCGACAGAGAGGTGGTGGGAAGAAAGAAGGAAATGGAGAGGCTTGTGCATAAAGCAGACCTGGCCAGAGGCTGGAAACTGTTGAGGATGATGATGATGACCAGGGCTCTAACCAGCAACCACGAGTCAGGCACCGGGCACCATCATGGTTCCGCAGCCAACGTAGTGGGTATTGGTGGCTGTGTTCCATTTTAATTAAAATAAATTAGAAATTCAAGAGTGTACGCTAGATGATTGGAATTGGAGGAGGTCAGCAGAAATACTCTTATCAGGCATATCATTGTGACCACCTACTAGCATATTAGTCCACCTTTCAAACGCAATACAGCAGTCATTTAGCGTAGCATGGATTCTACAAGTCCTAGGCTGGTATCCCGGCCCGATGCGTTCACATGCCCAACAGAGGAGATGGATGTGGACAGCCGATAGGGGGCGCTGGCGCAGGTGGAACTAGCACCACTAAACTTCAGAGGCTCCGCAGACGGCCAATCACAAGCGACGGGGCTGCAATGAATACAGCACAACGTAAACCAGTTCAGTATTCGCTGCAGCTAAGTTTCTTTGTAATCTCACAGTACCTCCCATCGTGGACTTCAATTGTGCGTGTCTTGGTTATCAATTTAGTTTGCTCTGTTGACTCAGTGCTACGTCTCGTGGACTCTGATCGTGCGCGTCTTGGTCCTGCGATCGGTTTGCTCTTTTGGAGTCAGCTCTTCTTGTCGTGGACTCTGAATTTGTGCGTCTTGGTTCACCGATTGGTTTTCTCTTTGGAGTCAGTGCTTCTTTTCGTGAACTCTGATCTTGCGCGTCTCGTTTTGCTCTTTGGAGTGAGATCTTCTTGACGTGGACTCTGATCGTGCGCGTCTCGGTTCACCGATCGGTTTGCTCTTTGGAGTCAGCTCTTCTTGTCATGGACTCTGATCTTGCGCGTCTCGGTTCTGCGATCGGTTTGCGTTTTGGAGTCAGTTCTTCTTGTCGTGGACTCTAATCTTACGCGTCTCGGTTCACCGATCGGTTTGCTCTTTGGAGTCAGTGCTTCTTGACGTGGACTCTGATCGTGCGCGTCTCGGTTCTCCGATTGGCTTCTTCTTTGGGATACCGTGCGCCGACTCGTGGACTGTGATAGTGCGAATCACGTTACATCGTCTCTATACACGGCATCGTCTCTATCCACGGCTAGCCCGTCTCTCCGGCCAACCTCTAGCGTTGACCTCTGCGGTCGGCGTGAGGGTACAGCACCTACGTAGGCACCCAGAGATATCTGACATCAGATTTCTACGCACAGGTCACGAAATTCCCTTAAATTATGGACCAGCGGTTTGTGGGCACGGTCCCTGTGAACGAGCATCTCGAAAACGTAGAGGCTGGTCGGCTGTTGGCGTGCTGCTGTAGTGAGCATCTGTGGAAAGTGTTTGAAGGACGGTGTAACAGCAAGTAGGCGACAATGTGGTGGACACCCAATCCACATCACAGAACGTGGAGGTCGGAGGCTTGCCCACTCTGTAAAGCAGGATACGGCGTGATCTGTGGCAGATCTGACGGAAGAGTACAATTCTGGTTCTTCCAGAAATGATTCAGAGCACAAGAATTGCTATTCTGCCACAGATCCCTCCCCCCCCACATCTTGCTTGACGGAGCGGGCCAGCCTCCGACCTCCACGTTCTGTGACGTGGTGAGGATGTCCATCACATTGGCGCCTACCTGTTGTTACACCTTCCTTCAAACACTTTACACAGGTGCTCACTACAGCAGCACGCGAACATCCGACCAGCCTCTTTGTTTCCGAGATGCTAGTTCCCAGGAGCCGTGCCCACAAACCGCTGACCCGTAATTTAAGCCAATTTCGTGACCTATGCGTAGAAATCTAGTAGCAGATACCTCTTGAAGCCTACCGAGGACATATAGAATCCATGCTACGCGAAATTGCTGCTGTGTTGCTTTCGAAAGGTGTCCAATATGCTAGTAAGTAGGTGGTCATAATGTTTTGGCTGATCAGTGTGTAGGGAAAAACTCATTGCTTAAATAACAGACTTATTAGAGTTGTGAAGAAAGATTTGTTTGTATATGTCTAAAAAAATTATGTGCGCATCAATTTGTTCCTAACCGGACCAGACTTCATTAATAGCCAAATATCCTTATGGGAACTGCTGGAAGAGTCGTAAGGGATTATCCCGACTTTAAGCAGACATTAGCCGGTAACAGCGCTTTTGATCCGTTATTCCGGGTATTCTCTCAGCCCGCCATATTACAAGTTACCGGTTTCATAAATGTAGCCAACTTTTGCGCTACATCTTCTACACGTAAAAGTTGTTAACAAAACTTCAGTCCGTAATTTGAGATCCGACCTCTATCAGTTCATCAGACCATGAACGCGAACTTTCTGCGGCTATCCAGAAAATGAAGCCATACAGAGCTCACTGTAATGGAGTCTCTCCCCCGAAACTCATTCCGCCGGTAATTACTTCTTCACTGCACCTTAAAAAGTCTAAAAGTCAATGTTCCAATCTGTTTATTATAACTATACCAAAGGCACGGTACCACATTTTCTAATTTGAATATAACTTTTCATAGTTTCTATAAATATTCCTCTGCAAATACACTGAAGAGCCAAAGAAACTGGTACACCTGCCTAATATCGTGTAGGGTCCCTGCAAGCACGCAGAAGTGCCGCAACACGACGTGGCATGGACTCGACTAATGTCTAAAGTAGTGCTACAGGGAATTGACACCATACATCCTGCAGGGCTGTCCATAAATCCGTAAGAGTTCAAGGGGGTGGAGATCTCTTCTGAACAGCACATTGCAAGGTGTCCCAGATATGCTCAGTAATACTCATGTCTGGGGAGTTTAGTGGTCAGCGGAGGTGTTTAAACTCAGAAGAGTGTTGATGGAGCCATTCTGTAGCAATTCTGGATGTGTGGGGTGTCGCATTGTTCTGCTGGAATTCCCCAAGTCCGTCATAATGCACAGTGGACATGAATGGCTGCAGGTGATCAGCCAGGATGCGTACGTACGTGTCACCTTTCAGAGTCGTATCTAGACCTATCGGGGGTCCCATGTCACTCCAACTGCACACGCCCCACATCATTACAGAGCCTCCACCAGCTTGAAGAGTCCCCTGCTGACATGCAGGTCCATGAATTCGTCTGATTGTCTCCATACCCGTACACGTCCATCCACTCGATACGATTGAAAACGAGACTCGTCAGACCAGGCAACATGTTTCCAATCATCAATAGTCCAATGTCGGTGTTGACGGGCCCAGGCGAGGCGTAAAGGTTTGTGTAGTGCACTCAGCAAAGGTACACGAGTGGGCCTTCGGTTCCGAAATACCATATCGGTGATGTTTCGTCGAATGGCTCACACGCTGACACTTGTTGATGGCCCAGCATTGAAATCCGCAGCAATTTGCGGAAAGGTTGCACTTCTGTCACGTTGAATGTTTCTCTTCAGTCTTCGTTGGTCCCGTTCTTGCAGGATCTTTTTTCGGTGGCACCGATGTCGGATTTCCGAAATTCACGGTGCACTCGTGAAATGGTCGTACGGGAAAATTCCCTCCTTATCACTACTTCTGAAAATCTGTGTCCCATCTCTCGTGCACCGACTATAACACCACGTGATAACCTGCCATTGTAGCATCAGTAACCGATCTAACGCCTGCGCCAGACATCTGTTGTCTTATATAGGCGTTGCCGACCCCAGCACCGTACTCTGAGTGTTTAAATATCTCTGTGTTTGCATACGCATGCCAATATCAGTTTGTTTGGCTCTTCAGGGCAAATCTAATACTTTTTTGTTTCTCCTCATAATACCCTCGATTCAGTAGGAAGAAGAGACAGACAAATTGGTTTTAAAATTCCTATAAAGTATATAAACAGGTCATTTTATTTGTTAATATCATTATTAGTGGCAAATTGTCCAATTAAATGAAGACCTTTAACAAATGACCCAATCAAGTTTTCTTCGGATTCTCCTTTTGTTCCAATAGGCTTTAATTCTTTCCAAGAAAGCTTGTTTTCGTTCTTCGGACAATTTTGTCTGTATTATTTTTGTGTGTGTTTTTTTTGATTGTTTCGAATTTCGTTGAGCCAAGGTGTTGAATGTTTAAATTAGGTTACGTAATCTATCATCTTTTTTGTCAATCGATTTTCTGGTAATCTATTAAGGTGACCAAAGAATTTAATTCGCCTTTTATCGATGTCAGTTTCGATGCTTGAAAATTTTCTGTTGTTTTGATTTATTGTAGTTTCTAACCATCTTCAGTGTGTCTTGATCGTAGAGTTTTCCTAATGATTTTTCTCTCTTCTTTTTTAATTTCTTCTTGTCTCCTGTTAAGTGTTATTCGCTGTCATCATCATCATCGTCAACTGTCTGAGCTTAAAGCTCATAATATGTTTCGTGAGCCAGGATACCCTATGTCACGTATCTGAAATGCTTTTTGAATGGGTTTACTGTTAATGTCATGAGGTTGAATCTGGTGTCTAATTTGTAGACAATCTGGGGATGAGGACGGTGATTAGCTGGGTGAGCAGCGTCACCACCGTCGTCATCTGGTCGTCGGATCCGGTACGGCAGATGTGGCAGGTCCCCTCCGGCCGACCTTCCAGTTGGCCGGCTGGCTGCCGTCTGAATCCTGGAGCAGCAGCAGCTACAGCCAATTACTGCTCCGTTGAGAAGAGTAGGGTGGAGTGTATTGTCGCTAGACATTTACTCCAGCTTCATTTTGATGGGGCATTTCTTCTCTGTAGGTTTGTCGTTACTTTGGCTGTCGATGTTTTCTTGTACTGAGTGGGTGCCACCGCGACCTTCTTCCTCAGAAGTGGTTGCCGGCGATCCTTTTCTGCAGTGGTGCCCTTAGGGCTGCCGCGGCGTGTTTCGCAAGTCTTCCTTTGAAGCCAGGTGGTTGACGAGGTTATTGAGTAGATCGATGAGGGCATCCAGTCGATCTTCTCGTTGTCCTGGAACTTGGCAGGTGTAGAAGTGGCTTGTGTGAGCTCTATCGAACTTCTGAGGCTCCGACTTCTTCTTCTGTCTTGTTGCTGGATGGTGAAGGGGGACTCGACGCTGCAGTGGCGATCCAGAACTCGACTGCCGCTGCTGTGGGCGTGTCTTGCTCACTTGTCGACTTGGTGAGGGCTGCGTATGGAGCCTTGTACTCCGGAGCTGCCGAGTCTTGCGAAGTTGCTGCTTCCACGTGTCACAACCGCGGAAAGAAGCTGCGTGCTTGGATTCGCAGTTGCAGCAGACTGGCTCATCCCGGGGTTTTTTGCAGTCTGCAAGATTATGTCCTCCTCCGCAACGGACACACCTGACCGGTTCGGTGCAGTCCCTGGCATAGTGCCGGAATTTTTGGCACTTGAAGCACTGGACCGGGCTGCGTGAGGGTGGCTTCGCTGCTGTGGTCTGCGTTGTGGCGTTGCGTGGTGCCGGTTTCTCAACGATGGTCGGCGTTGTAACGCTGGTGCTCGCTACAACAGGGAGTGTGTTGTTGTGTCCCTCTGGATTCTGCTGCTCAGAAGCTTCATTTTCCACTGCAGTGGTGTTGACTTCTTCTCCGTCGTGGAAAATGATGCGATGGGTGGTGGAGTGCTTCTGCAGGATGTCTATTACTGTCTCGAAGTCGTTGAGGCAGGCCGGCAGTATCTTTACCCCTTGTTGGTCAGGCCAACAGAATAGGGGCAGCTTCGTGCGGCGATTCAGATAGGTCAGGATGCCGGTGTGATGTCTTCTATAGCGGACAGAGATGAGTGGCTCTGGACCCACCTCTGCGTAGGCAGTTGATTTCTGCGGTGACCTCCTGATCGGAGTGGTCAGGAAGTTGCGGCCGGTCGTCGAATCAAAACAGAACGTCTTGAATCGTCCCCTTATGAGGTCGGCGTACTTCTCCCAGTCAAAGTCGCTAGCTAGAGGGGTCGGAAACACTAGCGCTTCCAGCCACTCTGCGACTCCCGCTGGGAGAATCTTCTCTGCAAGATGACTATGTTCTCGACTTGAGAGAACCTTCTCGAAGGTGGCGAAGTCGCTGGTTGGAACCTCCCAGCAGAATTGCAGATCATCCAGTAGGATTGCGATGAAGAACTTCCATTTCTTCGGGTTTCCGCGGTCTAGGCGTCGTCTCCATAACTTCATCGACCACTCTTCAGGCCTGATGCTTTCCACAACGCGTTCAGAAGCTCCTGCCGGTAGAAAGGAGGCTTCGGCGTAGAAGCCGATTTCTCCTGGGAACGCAAACTTGTTGTTCCTCTTCTTCTTCAACTTGGCTTTCTGCGTCGCGGCGGCGTCAGTAGATGCAGCGGTGTCTGCCCTGGAGCCGTCGTGGACCGGTCTTGGCGACGCGGTACGGGCCGCGTGTGGAGCCCGCGCGTTGTCGCCTGTCTGTCGGTGTGGGGTGGCTTGCTGGAGCTGGTCTCCTGCTGGGCTCTCCTGGACCCCGTGGCAGCTTTAGGGCGATACTTCGCCTTCAGCTGCTTCTTCATTTCGCAGCCAGAGAAGCAGGCTGCGTGGTTTAGGCCACAGTTGCAGCAAACTGCCTCTTCCCTGGCTGTGGTGCAATCCGCCGCACGATGGTCAGCCCCACATCTGGTGCATCTGCGTTGGTTTTTGCAGTCCCTGGCCTCGTGGCCATGGAGCTGGCAGTTAAAACATTGTCGGAGCTCGGGGGGGGGGGGGAGGATTTCTTCTTGGTGACCCTCTCAACCCTTGCCCTCGGCTGCGTCTCAACAGCTGCAGGCACAGGGACAGGTTGGCTCGGCGGGCTGGGCTGCTCCCCGCTGCAGCTGACGCCCATAGCGCTCAGCATGGCGGTGGCCTTCAACAGGTCCGAAGGGCAGGAGGCTAAGATGGAGATGCCTCCTTCCGCCGGCCAACAGAACAGTGGCAACTCTGTAGCCAGCAGAAGCTGAACATACAGGCTGTCACAGTTGCCTTCATATGGCACCACCACAGGCTGGACGGGTCCCTCCTCAGTGGCTGGTGCTGCCTCCCCCTCCTGGGATGGCGTGGGCGACGTTGGTGATACATGTAGTACCTCTGCGTCGTCCCTGGTGGGGCTGGTTGGCGTGAGAGTCTCGGCAACCTGTGGGACAGGTGCCTTCGTCTCGGTCTCGGGGGCCGGCAGCAGTTCTGAAGTGGCGGGAGTCCTTCGCGAAAACTAGTGGCATTGATGCTAAGGCCTCAGGGCGCTTGTGTCCTTTGGCCTCAGCATCGTCGTGTATCACGCTGACCTCCTCGTGATTTTCCCCTGAGCACATTAGTACCCCATAGAAGACTTTGGGGTCAGCAGGCAAGGACCAGCCATACTTCAGGCCGGCGTGTACTACCCAAAACGACCGTGAAGTGAGCTCGTACTTCTGCTGCAGTTTCCTGAAGTGGCTTTGATCCAGGCGTCCTACCAAGTTCTTCAGGTGGACGCGATGGACGAAGTCGTCTCGTTCGCTTCTCCCCTCCAAGTACAGTACGTCGTTCTCTGCTGCTTCTTCGACTGCCGACAAGCAGGCGTCACTGGCAGCATCAGTCATGGCTGACATCCGTTATTCGCTGCACAGCACAGCGTCATCTGGATGGCTTACGCCATATTGTTGTTGCAGTACCAGGGTGTTTTTTTTTTTTTTTTTTTTTTACTGCCTCAACGGCTTTTTGTAGCCCCGCTACTGTGTGTAGCTTAATCTACAGTTTCAACTAATTATTTGGGTTCGCTGTGATGCACGTTGGGGAAAAACCCGGCTTTGACCGTTAAACGGTCTTTATGGGAAACCCTTCCTTATTCTTACTAAGGATCGCTTGTGGTAGTGATCCTTTATATCGGTGTCATAATGGTGCTGCGTGGTACTTTAAATTTGTGCCGACGCAGGCCGAGTAACATCGACCTGCTGCGGACGTCATATTGAGCCGTCAGCGAACGCCCGACACGGCAGACCTGCTCAAGTTCAGGCGCACCAATCATGCGTCCACGATGGCATCCACGTCGCCTGTGCAGACTGGTACAGCCAAGTCTATTAGTTCGTGCCTATCTGCTCTCACTAAGGCAGACACTACAGCTTCTAGTAGCCCCTCCGAGGCTCCCGTGAAGCTTGCCGTAATCAAGAAGGCAAAACGGAGGAAGAAATTCAAACCACCTGGCGCCTTCCCGCGGGAAGTTAGCTTCTTGGCGGAGGCCTCCCACCTTCTACCCGGGGCCACTGAACGTGTTGTGGAAGAAGTCAGACCAGAAGACTGGTCCTTTAAAGTTTGGAAAAGACGCCTTGCACGAGGCAACCCTGAGAAATGGAGTTTCGCTATCTCAGTCATCCTTGACGGCCTTCAGTTCAGCTGGCGGGTTCCCACCTGCGACGCTGCCACTTTCAAGAAGGCCCTGACAAGCCGCGACCACCGACACCTGGTCAATAAGTATCGCCCTGTTGGAGGAGTCGAGGCGTGGCCAGAGGCACTCGTGTTTCCAACCCCACTGGCCAGCGACTTCGTCTGGGAGGAATATGTTGAAGACACCAAAAGAAGATTCCAGACTTACAGCTACGACCCAAAGACGTACCGCAACTTCAAGACGACACCGATAAGGCCCACACAACCCTCTTCACCAACTCCTTCGCCTTCTCAAAATGGTGAGCCTGACTCGCCAGCTCCAGTAATCTTCACTGCCGCACAAGTAGGCCCAGTACCACTGATCACCGTCAGCTATGCAGGGAACTACTGCATTTTACTGGCTCAGATGCAGAGTACCATGAAGCTTCCTGTATTTAGCTGGCCAGACCACCTGGGACTGAAGATCTTACTGTCCTGCCCTGAAGACTTTGAAGCCTCCATCCAGATATTGCAGCAGGACTCCATATCTTATGAAGTCACACTCTCCTGCCCCAGGACGAAGAAGGCCGACACTTCTACGCAGAAATCTGCAGAAAAACTACAGCCACGCAAGCTGGTGCAGTGCTACAGGTGCCAAAAATTCCGGCATCTTGCTAGCGAATGCACAAAGCCAGCAAGATGCGTTCGTTGTGGAGGTGGACATTATGTCGCAGAATGCAACCAGCGTCGCGAGGACGCCGTTTGCTGCAACTGCGGCTCTTCATATGCTGCTTCTTATCGCGGCTGCCGAGCATGGAAGCAGCAACGCAGTAGGAAGAATCCTCATCCGAGTAGCAGGTCACATACGCAGCCCGCAACCAGACAGCAAGAGAGCGTCGTCTGCCCTACTCCTACTGCTACTACACGGCCCGAGGAGCGCCGGAAATCGCACTGCTCCCCGCTAACAAGACGACAAGAGGCCGTGCCAACGGAGACGACTAAGCATCACGTGGATCACACAAGACGGCGTCCACCAAAGAGTCAACCCAGGCAAAAGATCACCGGCAGAGAATCATCCGACCACACCACCCGTCAATCATCCGATCAGAGAGAAGAAAGGTTGGATTCACTCATCACCCTTCTCACAAGGCTCGTAAATCACCTCACATCAAAAGAAGACACCACTGCCCCCCTGAGGCAGCATTAATGGAACGACACAAATTGCGGCCAACCACTTCTGAGGAAGAAGGTCGTGGTGGCACCCACTCAGTTCAAGAAAACATCGACAGCCAAAGTGACGACAAACCATCAGAGAAGAAATGCCCCATCAAAATGAAGCTGGTGTAAATGTCTAGCGACAACACACTCCATCCTACTATGCTCAACGGAGCAGTAATTGGCTGTGGCTGCTGCCAAGCATGTCGTCGGACGCAGCCAACAAGAAGACTGCGGCCTCCAAGAAGAGGAGAGTAGGCGGGAAGCCGCCGCCAGAGACCCTCTCTCAAGGAACTCTCGACGAGCCGAAGGAGGAAGCTAAGCGGAAACCGCCGACGCCGCGACCAGTCGCCCCCGTCACAGTTGAGGGACCTACATGCTTTATCCTGATCAGCTACGGCGGTAACTATTGCAGTATGCTAACCCAGCTGCAAAAGGTCGCGGAGCTGCCCATCTTCTGTTGGCCTGTGGATGAAGGTGTGAAGATCCACCTTTCCAACAAACGGTACTATTGCGCGGTGGTTATGGTCCTCAAGGAACGGACCGCCACCTGCAAAAGCTACATCCCAGATTGGGGGAAGACCGTACCGGATGCCACTGCACGGACAAAGCTGGATGCCTCTGTGCAGACAGAGCCGGATGCCCCAGTGCAGATGGAGCTGGATGCCTCTGAGCGGACAGTGCTGGATGCCTCTGTGCAGACGGTGCGGAAGAACAAGTCGCCCTCCCGCAAACTGGCCCAGTGTTTCAAGTGTCAAAACTTCTGGCACTGTGCCAGCGAATGTACCAACCAAGCTAGGTGTGTTCGTTGCGGGGGCGACCATCGATTGGCGGACTGTCAACAAGACCGCAATGAACCAGTCTGCTACAATTGCGGCTCCAAGCATGCCGCGTCTTACCGTGGCTGCAGAGCGTGGAAGGAGCAAGCCAAGAAGCTCCCACAGCGGCGCCAAGTGCCGCACTCGCAGCCCGCTAAGAACCGGCAGCAGACCAGCGCTCCTGCTGCGGGGGCCATCCCGCAGCAGACAGTCGCGCCGAGAAGAAGAAAGAAGACGACGTCACGACCACCAGTGACAAGCCACGAGATACCACCGCCTACAGGAGGGACGACCTGTCGCGGTAACAGCACTTGCTGTGACCGCTACCAAGACACAGGTCAAAGGGAGGACAGATTTGCTGCTCTCCTCACTCTCCTGGAAGGACTGGTCAGGCAACTCTCTTCCAGAGAAGCGTCTCCGACCAAGTAAATGACCACCCATTATGGCAGGCCCCTGTCCACGGCCGGCGCCATTAGAAGTTCTTGATGAACAGCCAACCGAGAAGACCAACCAACATCTAGGCCATACCCCACCGTCAACAGAGGAAGGAGTAAATGTCTAACGACAGCAAACTCCAGAATAGCTGCTCCATAATGGCGGAGCAACAACTGGCTACTCTGACTGTTAAGTGTTAACGTTTCACTTGCATAGAGGTCTGTTGGTTTTATGACTGTTGTAGTGCCGAATTTTTGCCTGTCTTGACATGTATTTCTTGTTGTAGAGGTTTCGGACTAACCCTAACCTTTATTTTTATTTATTTATTTATTTATTATTATTATTATTATTATTTTTTTTTTTTTTTTTTTGGAGGCGATTTTGTTCCGAAATTTTTTTAAGGCCCGTTGGTTCGATGAATGTATTTAAACTATGGAATCCTGTTGATTTTCCTGTATTTTGTTTTCAGACTTGCAGTTTCTGTTTTTGAACATAGGAATGCAGTTATCTCGAATGAAATTTCTGCACACGCCTTGAGTGTTTAAAGTTGTTTGATGACAATCTCTTCATCCATTGATATCGTCAAATCATCCGCAAAAACGAGGTGTGGTATTTGGAGGTTGTTTTTGGGAAAGGAAGGGGGATTGGCTTACTATTATTATTAATATTATTATTTATGATTACTGTTTTCCATTTTTTTTTTTTTTTTTTTTTTTTTTTTTTTTGCCGCAGTTGTTTCTTTCATTAAATTTATTAGTTCCATTCGTGCAGAACTTTTTGTTTGAATAACGCTTTGTAATCCTTGATCTTGAATAAAATATAGTTGGAAGTATTTACCTTAAAATTCGAAGAGAATCTTTGCAGTTCGCATCTACATCTGTTATCACGCCAACAGATTTATTTAAATTCAGCTCCAGATAACGTCAGAAAGAATACTTCGATTTCGAATACTTGACATCTTACCTCCTGTGAGCTCTCAATATTAATTGAGCCTGTATTTAATAGCGATCAGCCTATATACTATTTCTCGTTACAAACTTCGATCTCACTAACTTAGTGTATATTTGTCGTAGCCAATCATTCCACAATCTACTATATAATTTCGTAAGCTCACTCACTCACTCACCTCGATAGCTATTGGCTGGAGAACGGTGTCACGTGTCAGCCTTCGCTCGCAAAACAGCGACCAGAGATACCATTAGAAGAAATTCGAGGTTATGTTCTCAATTTAATAGCTAAGTAACTGTTACCAAATTAATTGCCATAATACATTCATTAAGTTTGCTTTTCGTAGCGTTTTATAGTGAAAAAATATCGGTAAACTTTACTTCTGAAAAAAACGTGTATCTGCTTTTCAGTAACATGTTGCTTATGAAAGCAACATAAAAAAATATATAAAAATTAAATTACTAACGGTCTCTGTTGTAACCACGAATGCCAATTGTTATTCCAGGTTAGGATAAATTTTAATTTAATTAAAACTTTTACTAATGTTGATGCTTGAGAAAATTTTATGTATTTTATTTGCTTTATTTTCTTTTTAGGTATTTTACTGAAAACTTAATGGTCTTTGTTAATGTTCGCTTTACGTGAGTTATTAGGTTATTTTAAGTGGATGTCAGACCAAATATGTTACCGAGTCAACTATTCTGGCAATCGATTTCTTCGGAGTTGCTCAACTGTTTAATAATCTGTAATCTGTATTAAGTAGTATGGCCTTTACAGATACTATGACCAATGATTACGAATGTTTGCCCAGTCGCAATTTAAAAAAAAAAAAGTCATGCTTACGAAGCAAAGATGAATTTTTTTTTTTTTTAATTTACAGAGTGAACTTGTATTTAAACAATTATAATAGACTCTTTTTATATAGTTATGCTGGTCCGTTACTTATTCGTCAGGATGGATAAGTTGTATGTGGTCACTGTGGGCGTTAGCCAGTTCTACTTACTTGGGGCGTGTCTGCTGCTGCTCCCGTTCTTGGTACTTGCGTCTCGGCTTTGGCTATCTTACTTAGGCTATGTACCTGAACCTGGAACTTACTGACTTGCACTAATGAAAGACACTAAGTGCGTACATAGTTTTATTCTTTCACTGAGGGCTGTTACATTCGTCCATTTGCCACGAGCAGGACTCCAAGCACTTAGTAATATAAAAGACTGATGGACTTACATTGGTTATGGCAGATCAGCTGACTAGCGGGCAGAGCTGGCCTTCGTTCCCAACTCGATGTTTAATGCAGCATAGTGGCTGCGTAGTCCGACTTGCCTCCGATTCGACTTGACCCCGAGCCTCGGTGAGCTCGCGCTTATATTTCGCCAGTTGCGTACTCTGTCCCCGTTCTAAGGGCAATCAACTGACAGCTAGCGTTTCTCGAAGCTTCTACACGAGCCCAGTTTCCATAACTATTGCTCGCCGACCTGGATTTATTGCTGAGCTGTCTTGCGACATCCCACGCCAAGCGCTTACTGCCTAGCCGTACTGATATTTCTTTGTTACTCTCATTGGGATGTTGGAAAGCCAATTTTCGGCGCCATTCATTAGCAAATATCATAAATGCATTAGGAGGACGAGGAATTTTATCTTTATCAGGAACCCTTCGTCGAAGCCACTGTGCCGCCCTCTTGGGCTGTATAGTAGCAAGAACGCCCTCTTCAGCTTCAATATTGGTGCTGCCCGCTGCTATCTGTGGTTGCTGCTGAGGCGGTGGTTGGCCATAGTCAAGATTGCGTCAAGATTATCGTCCCTGTTCGTGTTTAATACCTACCTCTGTTAATGCTTCTAAGTTCTTCCAGCTCAAGAGATTTTATTCAATCTGAAACACAGGTCGAGTTTATATTTGGCCATATCAGGTCAACCTGTCAAAATCTTTCATCCTAGAAACCTGAACTGTTCTAGACCCGTGACGATACGCAAAAAACTGTCACGGGCTAACACTAGTTTTAAATGACATCTCACTGTGGACAACTCATCGTCTACGAGTATTTAGTCTTTCAGTGTTCTTGAGAGATAGTCCAATCTCTAACATTATGAAACTGAATTTTAAAGATCCTTTTGTCTTCTCTACCCACAACGATAAACAGTGATACATTTAATTAAACGAAATATGTTTGCTTAAGTAATGGAATATACAGATTATGCAGAAGATTTCTTTGCCATAAATGTTATTTTCATGAATGAAGTAAACTGTACCCATTATGTACACAAAAGGTCTGTAACAACATATCTGAAAATTGTTCTTTTGGATTTTAATTGTGTTATATATGTATAATGTATACCCAGGCGTCGGGATTTTTGTTAAATTTAAATTTACAAACTGTGTATGCTGCAACTAATGTATACCACGAATATTGTACTTATGATACATAATATGGCTGTATGGTCTCTGTTAACGAAGGACAAAAAAATAAAAATAAAATAAAAAACCTCATGTAAAACACTACATTCTTCATCTTACCTTCCTTTGTTTCTTCTCATCTCTTTCTTTTCCTTGCAGTCTACACTGCTCTCAATATCCCATGGGATAGTACCGTGGCTCAGATATCCATTCTTACATTTATAATCATTGCAATTCATATTTTTACCTCAAACTATATTTCTAATAACGGCTTATTCTGTCCGTTATGAAAAAATTAGGCCTGTTACATTCGATATTAAATTTTAATTTGTAATTAATTCAGAAGCGAAAATCAACAGGTAAGTAATATATTGTACTCGGGGAAACTAACCGACTTAAAATGGTATTTACAAACAATAATTCTACGTCATCGTCTCCAGTGTCGTAATTCAAGTTTAAATTTAATGTCTCATGGCTCACTTGAGAAATAATTGTTTATGTTGCCAGTATTTGTTAATGTCGTTGTGCTTTTTTTATTTTAAAGATTTGCACCTTTTGTAGATTATCGCCTCCGTGGGACTCTCTTATGAAAACGTCTTCTTAATATTTGACAAATTACGAGTTGTTTTATACGTTTCCTGTTGTCACTTATTTCCTAATAATCATATTTTGAAACCAGTTCGCTTGGCCATGTGTGTTAATTGAAGTATAACAGAAACTGTAAATTCATTGTTTTTCAAGCAATATGAAATTATGTTAAGCTTATTCCAACATATATTTCAGGAACTAGTTCATTTTTACTAACGATACTGAAGAAAAATGCACCATTATATTAACAACACCGTTCGGGAAACAGTGAAACTAAATAAAAATAAAAGGTATAAGAATAATCTCTTTGCTTTTTACTTGTGGCTTTACATCTCGTCAACTTGGGCGTCGACGTCGAGGTCATTAGAGACGGGATTGGACTGGGTACAAGGAGCAGGAAGGAATTCGGCAATGGACTTTTGATGAAGCTTACCGGCATTCGCCTGGAGTGATGTGGGGAAACCATGGAAAACCCAAATCCTGATACCGGGAAGGGGATTCTAACCCGCGTCCTCCCGAATGCGAGGCCAGAACGTTAACCGTTCATCCACCAAGCTTGGTGAACTCTCTGCTCTTAAGAGCAACATAAATATAACCCATTTTTATTTACATGTCCATTTTAGACACCTACAATAATCCTAACGATTGTGTTAAAGAGACAATTTTTCAAGATTATATGGAAGCATTACGTGGGCACAAATTCAGCTGTCATATTACAGATTCTTTTCATTCTCAGAAAATTAGTACCATTAATAAAAAATAATATATTGTTTGTTTCTTTATGTTTTGATAGGGTATTAATTTGCTGCTACATTCAAGGTGATTCGGCGTAATGATCTTGATTCAAACTCTAAGCCTTCAGGGTACGTAAACCCCACTAAATACCCCTAAATAGCTTCTAATTCATCTTATCTTAGAGTTACGAAAAAGTTTTACTTTCAAAGTAGGTTTTAATTTTCTCCATACGCGCCAGCTGACATGGTATGTTAAGATATACCTTAGCTTCTGATTGGACCTTGATGTTTCAACTGTGAACACCATGGCTAACTCAGTTACTTGTTGCTTGACAGCAGCGTAATCAGACAAAAGTATTTCCAAAATAATTGCTTTTTATTTTTAACCTTATCGTCGACCGAGTAGTAGGTATCAAGGTGTTTTAAGAAATATCGTGAATTTGCAGAGACAGCGCCGTTACTGTTTTGTATCAGTACCAGCTTCCAAGCCCAATAAAAATGACGGATTGAACTCAGTGATTTGGAAAATCATTTCTCACAGTTGGTTAAAGAAATTGGATTTTTATTAAGTAACGCCAATTGCCTTGATACTGTCACACAAAGAGGAACTGGGGCTTATTTGCTTGACCCTGTTCCTCTCTGTATGAGTTAAATAACTATTGCGGATACACTAATCAATATTTGATTTTGTTAAGGGGGAGTACGTCTGTCCAGCAACCGCCTTAGACGACTCAATATTAGCTTCCGCGGGCCGTAACAAAGAACTGTAGCCACGCCTACTGGCAAAAAAAATCAGCCAGCCGCAGCGTTCTGGTCTGTTCAAGACTGCATGACGCGACGCCAACATGCGCTAACTGGCCGCGGACCACGCGGCCAGCTAGGGGGGCTGTTCATTAAGACAGAAACTGGAAGTGACCGTCAACAGGAACCACCACCACATCAAACGACTAGATCAACTACATCCATTATCACCAATGCAACCAGAGGCATCACCCAATCAGCGATGTCGCAGTTATGAACAAGAACAAGGAAAACAACTAGAGATGATTGTGCACCTGCTCACACAGTTGCTACCAACACTCATACCCATAAGATATGAAACCTGTATGGGGTCTTTCAAATAAGGACGTCTTTGAGGCCCACAGCCCGTTTTTCCACAAATATGTAAATTAATAGATTCTCTAAAATAACCTAAAAGCGATAAAAGTAGGAGAGCCACTTCGGTGGTGGGACTAAAAATATAAAAAAAAATAGCCGCCGGGAGTGGGCTGCGGAGAGAGTCTGTCACAATCCAACAGGCCAGTGAACTCCTATCAGAGTGTATTCAAGTATATGTATCGATAATCGATCAATCGAAAGGGACAGGGTTGTGCGAGTATTGCGGTACGACTGGGGGAAGTCGTGCGGGAACAGTGACGGTGAAACAGTGTGCATGCGTTTATTTCACGACGATTTGCGGGTCCTATTGGATACGAATTTCGTGCAGCCGCACAGGAAAGTGAATACTGGCTTTCACATCAGCTTCGTTAAAAAACCCAGGAGACACTGAACTGTGTAAAGGCATCCTTGGAGAGTGTTTACCATGTGCTTAGTGCCCGAGTGTTTCTTGTGTGTAGACTAGCCAAGCTAATGACTGTATAGACTTTTTCAAACTTGAAAATTTCTCGCTCGGAAGAACTTGTAATCTTTGGGTTGATATTATAAATTGACGGTTGGTGGTTGGCGTATCTGTATCGTTCAAAGCTGTTAGAATAAACGTGTGTATCAGCATCCATTGACTGTGAGAGTGTAATATTGTCATTTCCTACTAAATAGTGGATACAGGGACCATTCAAAGAGAATAGCCCAAAAATACGCTTACAAGCCAACCGTGGCGAACGTATTAATAAATATATCTAAACGAAGTCTAGATACTATCCGTTAGGTTGGTCAAATAAAAATTGGTAATGACTGTTTATTTACTACTGTAAAACAGTTGTTTTATATGGCATATGCCTTTAACAGGACTGAATTTAATATATATACCGGGTGTTTCAAAAATGACCGGTATATTTGAAAAATCAATAAAAACTAAACGGGCAGCGATAGAAATACACCGTTCGTTGCAATATGCTTGGGACAACAGTAAATTTTCAGGCAGACAAACTTTCGAAATTAGTTACAATTTTCAACTACAGATGGTGCTGCATTCGATTTGAATGATGTAGAAGTAAACGCAGTCTGTGAGTTCGGCATTCTGTAAGTCGTCTTTCTGCTGTTCACAGATTGCTGCTGTGAAAAGAATGGTTTATTACTTATTGCTGCGCATGGTGAATAATCGTACTTTAGATTTTTCCTGACTGTAGCGCCATCTGTTGTTAAAAATTGTTACTAATTTCGGAAGTTTGTCTGCCTGAAAATTTACTGTTGTCCCAAGCATATTGCAACAAACGGTGTATTTCTATCGCTGTCCGTTTAGTTTTTATTGATTTTTCAAATATACCGGTCATTTTTGAAACTCCCTATATATATATATATATATATATATATATATATATATAAGCCGTCAGCTAAATAAGGAGGTTCGGCAGTCGAGATGCCAAAACGCAACTAATAATTCATATGTAAATCTAAATAAAATACAAATACCCTTTCCTTATGGTAGGTTTGCAATTTTAAATACATTAATCCATAAAAAAATCAAAGTAGTCTTCAACGTAGGCTGGTGTAACAGCATAACCTGTGGTCGTAGAACAAAAATATCTCTGGGTGTTACAGGGCCAATCACGAACGCGGGGCGTGTGACGTCACAGTGTGACACACGAGATGACCAGACTAACCTATTATGAGTACTGATATGTTGTTTGAATAATCTTTCCATTCCAGTTTTATGGATAGAGTGAAGACCATGATGGTGATTCCAAGCGGCGTGAACCAAGTGAAATCCACTGTGCAGACCGACCAGCTGACGTCATAGGTGCTCGCAACTGGCCGAGTGTGAAAGTGTGAATCAGCCTGCGAGAGGAATTATGCAGCTGTTAATGGAATTTCGTTTCGCATTAACTTCAATATGCGCGACGCAAATGGCCCCGTAAGTCCTTCACCGCTATTACAATGCACTGCGGAACAGAGCCCGGTGTAAAACACTCACTTTCTATTCTCGTCAACTGGAAAAGAAAGGTCGTACACGATTTTAATGTTAAGCGTTTTGTATTCCGATGAACTGCAAGTTTGAATTTATCAAACTTGATGCACAGTGTCCCAGTATTACGGTAACAACACACGCTGCAAATGTGACGGGTGACGAATTCTCTTTTGCCGTAGTGACCGTAGCGTCATGCCATTTTCAACCAGTGAGTTTGCTGCAAAGAGGGTAGCCATGATTCGGGACGCAAGGTAAAATCAATACCGATAAATATATCGATATTTATATCGATATTTATATCGATGCCAGGAAGATATCGATAGTCGATAATATCGAGCGCATCATGTCGATAATATCGATATTTTTCGATATTTGTAGATATCATTTTAGAAATTAGAAATAAGTATGTAAATCAAAATCAAGTCATAAATTTAAGGTAGTTTATTTAAATAAAGTATGTCTGCAAATATTAAGCGTGAATAGATCCTGAAAATGTATATTGATTAACCTTTTCCCATGAAGTCTGTTCCTAGTTTGAGTGACAGTGGTTCCTGCCTGTGAGAAAAGGCGTCCAGAAGGAACTGACGAGGCTACAGTTATGAGTTCGCAGAGTAATAATATTATATTCTGTGAACTGATGATGCGCGCGCGTCTTGGAACATCTAATATGATATACAGGGTGTACAGCAATGAAAGGATAATCCTGCAACCGCAGATGGGTAGCTCACATCATTTTCTACTATATGACAAAATTTTATTTTAGTAGAAGTCTCACTATTTTCGAGATATTAATTTTTTTTTTCGAAACATGTGACTTTTTCGGTTTATTGCATACCATTTCTACAAATTAAAACTTTTTTAAACCCTTTTTTTTTAATTTCCTCGAAGATGTTTTGTCATTTAAATAATGTTATTTTTTTCTTAAAATATTAAAAAAAACTTTTTTTATCTGCTTAACGTCTCTCTAACAGCGAGGTCTTTAAAGACGGGAAAGGATGGGGGGCAAGGAATGGGAAGGAATTTGGCCATGGCCTTTTGAAGGAAGCATCCCGGCGTTTGCCTGGAGTGATTTGGGAAACCATGGAAAACCCAAATCTGGATGCCCGGACGGGGATTAGAACCGCCGTCCTCCCGAATGCGAGGCCAGAACGCTAACCGTTACACCACCAACCTCGGTAAAAAAAAAACCTTTTTAAACTATTATGTACAAAGTCTATACAAACTGCTGACTTTGACAGCCTGTGGCGTAAAACAATGTACTAAGCAGATCGTGCCAATTACATCAATTTTTTTTTCGTTTTTGACAATTGGATTAGATTTTTTGAACGTTTTTTTTTTTTTTTTTTTTTAAAAAAAAGACCATTGTTTTAGACGACTGGAATACGTTGAGTAAATAAAAAAAACATGGTTTAAAAATTCTTAATTTGTAGAAATGGCATGGAACAAACTGATCAATGTCACATGTTTCGAAAAAATATTTAAAAAAATCAGTTTCTTGAAAAAGGTGAGACTTTTACTGAAATAAAATTTTTTCATATAGTAGGAAATTATGTGTCCTGTCTGTGGTCGCAAGATTGGACACGTTGTACAATTTCATATGCGGCCCGCGGAGTTATGACGCATTTCCAAAGTGGCTGGCAAGAACATCTGGGCTGGCCACCCCTGGTCTAGAAGCTGGTGAAACAATTGGAACCATATACTGCTCAAAAAAGCATCGTATACCATAGATAATGTACGCCATTGCGCAGTGAGGTGCTGACGGTACGATCAACAACCTTGCGTTTGATCTGGCTGCCCCGCGCTTGCAGCCGAACACGTTCTAGTGACTGTGGCTGACTCCTGTGTGTCTGCAACCCGCACTAATTCGCTACCTGCTGCAGTTCTCGCCTCGTCTATTATGCGGCGCATCGCAGAGCTAGAGCTAGGTGCGCAGGGTTCTAGGAACGACGACGGTGAAAGATGGCCGACACGGGTCTGCTCTCACGGGCGTCATTAGCCACTCTCATAATGAGCACACCAGCCCGCTCTGGCAGCGACAAAAGCAAACAGTCGACACGGCGAGTTCACTGCCAGACAATGGCCCCGTCTGGGCAGTACCTCGCGTCAGCGTAAGCACAAACTCCGTCACTGCGACAGAGAGGTCAAACACACCAAGCTACGACAGTAATAAAACTTCTCGAGCTTCCAGATATGTCCAAATTGTTATTATTAATCAATAGTGTAAGCCCGTGTTTTTTTTTTTGCTTTCAGGGTCAAAGATTATAACAGGTTGATCTGATCCTGCCAAATACAGTATGAACCTGACCAGTGTTTTACCCTTGGGTGAATAAATCTCTTGATCTTGAAGAACTCAGAAAAATTAATAGACGTGGGCAATCAAAAGGGACAGGGACGATCACGCTATAGTATAATTGTTTCAAAGGTCGTAGGCTCGAACCTGCTTAAATACAAACTTGACTTGAATTTGACCCTAAAAGTTCACCCTGCAAAATTTGGATTTTTTTATTGAGCCTGGGCAAACATTCGTAATGTAATCTTTGGTCATAGTGTCTGTAACGGCCAGAGAACTTAATACACATTCCATATTATTAAACAGTTGAGCAACTCCGAAGAAATGAATTACCAGAATACTTGATTCGGTAACATAATTGGCCTGATGTCCACTTCAAATAATCTAATAACTCACGTACAGCGAACATGAACAAAGACCATTAACGAAAGTAGTGGTTAAATACGTAAAAATTAAATAAACCATAATGTATAAACTTTGATCAAGCAGTAACATTAGCGAAAGGTTTCTTAACACTAAGCACTCCCCAATACCGTTTATTAAATGATTTTGCATATATTTTTGATTCTAGAATTTTTAACAACATCGAATGGCAAAACTCAAGTGTAATTGTAAAGAAGAAAATAACCGCTCGCCATAGTCTTATTTTACCACGTCTTATTCCAACCAAAGATAATTAACATCTTTGCTTCTTAGTTGCAACACAAAAATTATCGTCTACTCGAATGTATGAGCGCTACTGTCATGTTTAGGTAAATTAAATATCACTTACCCTTATAAAGTTTAATTAACTTATTCCATTTTATTTACATTATTTTTAACAAAACTTATAAAATAAATTCACATATTAAAAAAAAAATATCAGAATCAAAACAGTGGCAATGTAAACTTCTGTGAGCAATGCATCTCAAATACAGCGTTTTTAACCTTTATTTACTTATGGCTTTACGCTTCGTAGACATCGAGGTCTTTAGAGGCGGGATGAAACTGAGGACCAGAAACGGGAAGGAATTCGGCAATGGCCTTCTGAAGGAGACTTCCCGGCATTAACCTGGAGTGATTTGAGGAAACCATGGAACACCCAAATCTGGATGCCGGGACATGAATTTGAACCTGCGTCCTCCCGAATGCAAGGCAGAGCGTTAACCAGTCACCCACCACGCTCGGTAAAGTGCCCAGAATGGAATTACGTGATTATTTGGTTATGAGGCATGTCCCACAGTAGAAGGCACTTAAACTAGTATGGTGACAAGGGGAAAAAATGGTGAATACTATCAAAATGAAGTGCATACAGAATTCGTGCTAAAATGTTGAATTTAGGAATTAAATACTAGTCCAGAGAAGGACAGAAAGTTCTGTCCCGTACTGATATATGATAGCTACCACTATTTTTTCCTCTGATGATGCCACTCACTGAAAGGGCGAAACGCGTCTGTTGAAAACGTTAGTAAAACAGTCGTTAATAGACTGTTTCTAATTTAAAACATGTACCACGTGGTCTAAGGACGCTTGATTTTACTATTCTAATTGATTCTCCACAATCCAGTTGAAATATCAACTGGCTTTTACTCATTTTCGAATTCGATCACTGTAAGAGCGAGCGTGTTTTAGCGACGGTCTGACTGGCGTATCTTTCCGGTCGGAATCTTTGTTACAAATGGCCACGCTGCCTCGCAGCAGAGAGCCGCTCGGTCGCTCGGGAAATAAAAAAAAGAAGTCTCGAAGCGGACCGGAAACGGAAGAGTGGATCTGGAGCGGAGTCCACATGAGGAATGGCTGGGAGGCTGCATTAGGAGCACTCCGCCTCCATAATCAGACGCTCCAGCGGCCGCCTGGACAACAAGTAGACGGGCGGGCCTCCAGCGTCTGTCAGTACTACACACAAACACACACAATACAGGAAGAAATCCTTCCCACACGACGAAAATCGGATACAAGTCACCCTTCGATAGTTCAATCTTATTTTCTGAATTGGTTAAGCATATTTCTAAAGCAATTCTATAATCCATTTTTTCATCTCTTAATTACGAACAATACCGTATACACCTACACTAAAATTATAAATGCTATGGTGAAAAACAAACCGAGAGGCATCTCGGTTTGTTTTTTACGTTTTCACGACAAAGTCGACAGTGATGAAATTTGAAAAGGAAATACTATTTACCACTGGGAAGTACGTATAGTACTTTTCGGACATAATTAACGTATTTGGTTATGAAATTTTGGGAGCTGACAGACAGATGGATAGCGAGTGCAAGAGTCTTAATGTTATGTCGGTCACTCAGGCTTTGAATCTTTCGTAATAAGTTTGTGGAACATCTTTTAGGTAACTTACAGCTTGCTCTATTCAAATAAAGGCGTGAAAAATTACGTGGAAGCATTATAACAAAAGAGCAGTAATTTGAAATGTGAAATTACGACATTACAACACAATTGTTTTGAAACCACAATACTCAGGAGAATGACTAAAATTCGTGACCTTGAAAAACAAGAAGGAAAGTTTCTCAATAAAATTCGTGCTGCGGTACTCCGAGACGGAACTTGGGTCAGACGAGACGTACAAAAAAATTATACGAAAACACAGACACCATCACAGTCAAGTTTAGGGAAAGACTCTTACAGGATTGGTGAAGACAGACTCGCGAAAAAAAATTCAATATTCTCAATGCAAGGAAATTAAGGACAAATTGGATGAAAGAAACACAAGAAGACCAGGAATAACCAAACAAATCTCAGAAGAAGACATTGTGATCGTCCATAAACTACGTGGCTCGGTCTAGGGGCGAGAGGGGGTGGCTGCAAAGCTACGCTGGGCTACGGAGGATGGGGGGGGGGGGGGTAGGGTGATCTGACTTAGAATCGCGATCCTTGTGCTCTGAAACACTTCTGGAAGCACCAGAATTGTAATCTACCGTCAGATCTGCCATAGATCATCCCCTATCCTGCTTTACAAAGCGGGCAAGCCTCCAACCTCCATGTTCTGTGATGTGGCGTGGGTGTCCACCACATTGTCGCCTACTCGTGGTTTCACCGTCCTTCAAACACTTTCCGTAGATGCTCACTACAGTAGCACGCGAACAGCCAACCAGTCTCTCCGTTTCCGAGATGCTCGTTCCCAGGAACTGTGCCCACAAACTGCTGGCCGTAATTTAAGGGAATTTCGTGACCTGTGTATAAAAAATCTAGTGTCAAATACCTCTGGAAGCCTACCAAGGACTTATAGAATTCATGCTACGCCAAATCGCTGCTGTATTGTGTTAGAAAGGTGAACCAATATGCTAGTAAGCAGGTCGTCATAATGTTTTGGATGATCAGTGGTTAGCGAAAAAATATAACATTGTGTTTTTTTATTAAAGTTTATAATGTGTTGATGTTGAGGTTTTGCTTGATTCGTTATCAAGGTCGAAGTTAAGTCTGAAATACGATCGTGTATTAAGAAAGCAGCACTTGTGTGGAGAGGGATCTAATCAGTTGTAATGTTCGTAGTGCCAGGGCTGCGGACACGTTAATAACTTCCTCTTCTGGGGCACAATAATTGCTGCCTCGCGGAAGAGCTATTAGTGTTATTTAACTACGACAGGGCTGTAGAAAGGGCAATATTAATCAGAACGCAGTCAGCTAAATACACTGTTTAATCAACTATATTCAGCACTAATTACCACTACACCCTAACTGTCTAAATTGCTGTTCGCCCATTTAGAGGCGATACATCAGATACTCGAACTTAACTCTTGATTGAAAAAAAAAAATAAGATGATTGGAATAGTTTATCTTATCTCGCTGGTTTACCGCTGCGGCAATGTTGTTGCTATTGCGAACGTTTCGGCACCCAACCAATGCCCTCCTCAGGGCTATTCAGAGCCGATGCGTACCCTGATTTGGTTGGTTACACCCCACCGTCATCAACGGATGCATCAGCCTGAAATAAGTACCTCCTCGGTTATTAAAACGTTGGCAGTAGCAACAACATTGCCGCAACGATAAACGTGCAAAGTATGTGGAATTTTACAAACACGACGCATGTAAAAAGCATCAAATTATTAATAATTTAAAACGATTCTTTTGTAAAGTTTTGAGATCAAAATTTTTCTTGCATGTTATAACATTGTTACTAACCTCCAATTATTTTTGTTGTTGTTAATATTGAAAATTTATTAAGTATAGGTATCCTGAATAATTGTATTATTATTTGTAACTTGATTTTTTAGTATATTTACGTTTCCACGCACTATAATTTGTTCTGTAAAGGGCGTAGCATAGCGTTGTAATGTTTAGGTATATATATATTTTTTAACTTGGATAGCACAGATCTGCGGGTCATAATTGTTGACTGGTTTCCTTCATTGCAGAGTGGCAGTGTATGTGTCGCGCCACTTGGAGAAGGTTGTATATCGCGAACACAAGCTCTCAGTATACAAGCTGAAATAGCTAGTGAAATGTGTCGGAAACTTATTTCAATGTAACTTAAATATTATGAAAGTTGTTTCAAGGGACGATATCAATTAAGTTCACTAGTATTTCGACCAAAACAGTTTGTTTTTATTTCCAGACTTCCAAAATACCTTTCAATTTGTTTATCCTAGTTAATGGCTTGCGTGTGTTGAGAGAAGAGAATTGGAGCCGTTCTTGTCTAATTAACACACCGTAATTCAATAACAGAATGGTTAGCTAACACTTAGCTCACCATTTCCTGGGATAATTAGTAGCTCGCATGTGGCGACCAGTGCCAGGATAGCGTACATTTAGCGGCAGTGACAGGATAGATGGATATAATTACAAGGTAATATACCCCCTTAACCGACTGGATCTTCTGATGAAGCAGCGGCATGTGGCAGATCTAGGACCTTCAGAATTGGCGACACGCTGTTGTAAAGTATGATAATCCTGTTACTTCTTTTGGGGCGCAAGATCAACATCCAGGTCAACAGGGAGAAGAAATAGCGATTGTTTTGGACTGTAAATTCAGATAGTAATTTGTAAAGCTTAAATTTCAACATTAGACTGATAACTTTTTTTTTTTTTTGAAAGAATTTGTTAAACGCTTACTAGTATTAAGGAAATTTTACTGGCTACAAGGAATAACACGTCGTCATCGAAACTACAGGATATCTAACAACGTCAAGTTTAATTAATATCACTATTGCGAGCCACGTGTCTGAGAGTTTAATGTCGGTAATTGGTTCTCGGGAACCAAAAAATCTTCAGGATTATTTATTGGAAAGACAAAGTACTATGTTTTCACGTTTTCGCCGTTGGATGAGGTGAAGCTCTAAATTTAAAGGAAGGTCTCGCAAGACCCTGGTAGTAACACGCAGCGTTCAGTAAGAGCTTTAGTGGGTTTGAATCCCCGTTGGTCCATTCAGATTTTTGTTTTCCATTGTTTCCAAAAATACCGGTTCCTTCAAAATTTCACGGAGTAATTCCTTCCCGTTATTTGCCCACTTTCCCATCTAGTCTCTAATTACCTTGACGTTGACCAATTGTAAACCCAAACAAAACTATTATATACATATTTTGCTTCACAAAAAACTGAATATTTTTATGGTGGGAGGGCTTAGTGGTATTATTTTTGTGATTGTATTTGGCGACCAAAAGACAGTGCTGTGAGAACAATCATTTCAGTGCCTTGCCAATACAAATCTCGCAGCTGTTGGATATGTAAACAACTTTTGCCACTACAACAGTGTTGTCAACAGATCAAAGAGCATCTCATCGAGCACTCCGGCGTGATACATCTACTCCGTGCGTGGGCCCTGGCGCTCAAACAGGTGGTGTGTGTAAACAGAATGACGGCGCCGACAAGAGACGCGATCAAACAGAGAGACTCGCGAGCACAGGTACAGAGCACGTGGCGCAACACATCCGAGTCCTTAACGGCGGAAACAGCCATTAGTGTGTGATACATGACGGTGCAGACACCACATTAGCGGCTACGTAACAGTGTAAATGGTCTTCACCCGCTGTGCTCCAACTAAAACTGTAATTAATTACAAGAATAACATTCATAAGTTGCTTCTAATATGAATTCAATTCATTTAAATGTGCTGTCACTATTTTTCCCGGTATCTAATGCATTCCTTCAGAACAAATTATGTTCTAGCTGAAATTTTCTCGGGAAACTAGCGGAGCGAGAACATTTTCAAGTGATGGCGACGGAGAATATGACCACTGAAACGTCGTTCTATACAAACGTTCACGGTCGGCTAGTTTGCCGAGAAAATTTCATCTATATACAATACCGAGAAAGCCTCACCGAGCGTGGTGGGTGAACGGTTAACGTTCTGGCCTCGCATTCGGGAGGATGCGGATTCGAATCCCTGTTCAGGCATCCAGATTTGGGTTTTCCATGGTTTCCCCAAATCACTCCAGGCGAATGTCGGGATGCTTCCTTTAAAAGGCCATGGCCGTATTTCTTCCTGTTCCTTATCCACATTCCCATCCCGCCTCTAATGACCTTAGCCGTCGACGAGGCGTAAAGCAATAAGTAAAAGAGAGAGATAGAGAGAGAGAAAGCCTCCATTAAAATTATCTTCCGTTAGCGGAATTGTAGCGCATTGAGAATGCAGTTCATTCATTCTAGAGCTATTCCTGACCAATTTTAATGAAGTTGGCAGTGCTTGCACCATTTTCACTAAAACCAACTGTAATGTAGAAATATAAATCTCCGCCGTTTGCCAGCGCTAACCGTAAGTTCATGGCACGACCTGATAGCCTGCATGACCAAATAACTAGGAATGCAAACATTGCAATTCAACAAATTACGTTTTACTGTCGGTATTGTGGAAAATAGAGAATGCTGTTCATTCATGTAGACATCGGCATACCTTGTTCCATTTACACTAAAACAGAAGGTAATGTAAGGCTCTTGTCAGACACAATCAGAAAGAGGAGAATCAGGTTTTTTTTGGTCACATATTGAGAATCGATAACAACAGACTTACAAAAAGATCTTTCAACCATGTTTATAAGAGTAAGAAGGGCAACCAGTGGATCCAAGGAGTAAAGAAAAATATGATTGAGATTGGAATAACAGAAGATTTAATACAAGACGGAGCAACTTTCAGGAGAGTGATTCAAAATTTGAAAGGTTTCCAGGAAAAGGAGAAGAGAAAATGTAACATCATATGGACGGAAGAAATAAGGAAGCTGCAAAGAGAAAGGATGGAGAATTATTGGAAGTCAATAAAAGAAAGATCGGGATGAATTCGCGGGATTACTTTTCGTGGTCCTTAGATGGCCGATATCGAAGAAAAGAAGAATATAAGGCTCCGAAAATCCATCGTTTTTCAGCGCTGACTAAGTTTATGACATGGGTCCATATCATATATGACCAAATAGCTGGGAATGAAAGCACTGCAAGTATACGTCGTCTGCATTGCTTTAGTGCGAAATCCACTTCAGATTAGCACTGTGAACGTCTCTATCAATTGGTAATTCACATTCTCTGATTTCAGTCTAGGGTGAGATCGAATGAAGGAATAAAATTTTAACTTCAACCTGACGACTAGCAAAATATTAAAAATAAACCTACGAACCACTAACTTAAAGGGATATTTTTTTTATATGGTACCATTGACCGCTAATTGGCTGCGTCACCATGGTGGTGTCCAGTGCCTGATACGGGGTTAGCTGGTTCCAGTGCCGGCAGGGTAGTGGAGGTGATGGGGCACAATTCCTAACCACCTCACTGAGCGCCAAAGTCCTCAGTTCAAGTCCAATCCTGCAGCGCGTATGGAGTGAAGACATGCAACACTGTTGGTGTTATTTCATCCCTCATTTGGGAACGTTTAGCTTCGCGGTCCCGTACCAGCTTTAACCATCTTCCTTCTTTCACTTTTTACTCAATCAGAACGCTAAAAACACATTACTGTGAACAGTTGAGATACCCACATCAGTGTGGACATAAAGCTGTCTATGTTCACCTCCATCCACCCACTAGCGACACTGTACGCGTTAAGGCGCTACCACATGGCATCGGGGAGGTAGAAGGGTCCAGGTTCGAGCCCTGGTTGCGCTCTACAGGCGGTTTCCAGCAATCATCTAAGCTAATGCTGGGACGGTCCACAATCTCCGCCTCATAAACTACACATTCCACAAATAATCAGGCAGAACACGAATTTTGACTTTGATAAGAGGATATAAGAAATTTCCATAGATTTATCGATAGTTAGACGGATAAAAATATATGGTCTGAAAAAGTTTGCTTTGGTATGGAGGAAAACGGTTGATTAATATTTTAGAAAATTCATGGTTTAAATTTTATTTATTGATGAATCGAAACAAACATATTTAGACTATATATAAATTTTATCAACTTTTACTACCGTATCAAGTTACAAAATACTGGAAAAAAGTTTAAAAGTGAACCCTATTACTTTTTCTTTCTTGTTTAAAAGCACTTTCTCTCAGCAAAACCCAAATGTAGTTCCCCATCATATTTTCGTTGTATCGGACCTGAAACCGTTGTTTAAAGTCCATGATATCTTGGTGAGAAGGTTCTCCTTGTTCTTCTGAGTACGTCCTCATGTTGTTTTCAAATTTATCTAAATGAACATGCAACATTATTAACAGTCATCAACGTGATATTTTGGCTCTCGCCAAATTCTTGGTACTGTGATTTCCAATTTCATATTTCGTTTCTCACCTTGATACCAACCTGAAATTAATAAACATATTTTGTAAACATCTATTTATATAATGATCATATTTTTTTTACTAAAAATTGTTTATCTTCTGAATATCTTTTGCAATTACTCCAAGCAACAAATAGAACCCAGGGTTTGTGTAGATTCCAAACAGGGCAGTTGAAATAAGCTTCGTAAGCTTCACAAAGCTTTTCACATGCGATCACATAAAATTTTATATCTCATAGGGCCTACTTTAATAAATATACATGTATAACAAAATGCATCGACATCATATTTACACTTCCTAGACGACATATTAACCTCTTTGAGTCTTCTACGAAACAGAAAATTGTTGCTTATCACTTAGTGACATCCGTGGGCGCTGAGTGATGGTTACAACCTCTTTATTTTTTCGCGGTATTTTTAAAAATACCAGAAATATTGAATACTTTTTTATATACGCCAACTTAAAAAAAGTATTTTTATCATAGCTACCACAAAAGCAAACTTTTTAAGCAATATTGGTATTTTTATTTTATTTTGGACCATAATTAAAAGAAAAATTATATAAAAATTTTAGGACAAAGACAAAAAAAAAAATTGTTTAGTTCACAATTCACAATCAGGCAGAACACAACTCACATGCAGACCGAAGGCAACAGAAACATTCCAGCCAGGTCTGACAAATCTTATTATAATA
Source organism: Vandiemenella viatica (assembly GCA_031002005.1). Lineage (NCBI taxonomy): Eukaryota > Metazoa > Arthropoda > Insecta > Orthoptera > Morabidae > Vandiemenella > Vandiemenella viatica. The sequence goes on from JARYHS010009186.1 coordinate 266,651,379, forward strand.
ATGGCTTGAGCATCTTAACTGCCCTCCACACCTTCTCGATTCGTATTAGCTGTCAAGCCAATATGTTGCTGATGTGTGCGCAATCAAAGTGACTGAAATGAAAAGAAACAAAATACTTCCATCAGTGTTCACAACTACAGGCAACGATCCAGTTAAATTTCCGTACAAAGTTTCCTTCGAAAACTAACTCCCTCCAAGGAAGTCACCAAGTCGTAATCACCCGGGAATAGAGATTTTTTTTTTACTTATGGCTTTATGCCTCACCGACATCCAGGTCATTGGAGGCTGGATGGGAATGGAGACAAGGAACTGGAAGGAATTCGGCAATGACCTTTTGAAGGAAGCATCCCGGCATTTGCCTGGAGTGATTTGGGGAAACCATGGCAAACCCAAATCTGGATGCCCAGCCGGGGATTCAAACCGGCGTCCTCCCGAGGCGAGAACGTTAACCCGCTCACCCACCAAGCTCGGATTTTTTTTGTATTTGTTTTTTTCCTGTCATTAGCCTTCACTACCATGAAGTGCTGTGCTCCACACAATGAGGCAAATGCCGGGATGCTTCCTTCAAAAGGCCATGGCCGAATTCCTTCCCATTCCTTGCCCCCATCCTTGCCCCCCATCCTTGCCCCCCATCCTTGCCCCCCATCCTTGCCCCCCATCCTTTTCCGTCTCTAAAGACCTCGATGTTAAAAAGAGACGTAAAGCAGTTACAAAAAAAAAAAAAAAATCCACACAATGAGATTTATAAAGTTCTTTCTGAGTCTTAGATCAATTAAAAGGTATCTATTTTCTATGAAAGTAGTTTTCGCTAGTGCTATTAAGCTTTTGACACCATCCCTGTTTCAGCCATCGGTTCTAATTTTACTTCCTAAGCAGCACAATTCATTTACTTCTTCTATCGCATCTGATCCTATTTCATTAGTGTTATCATTTCTGCTACATTTCATCACAGTTATCTTGCTTTGATTAATATTCAGTCCAAAATCTTCCTTCAGTATTTTGTCCATGCCATTCAGTAACTTCTCTATATCATCAGCCTGTTCTGCTAACAGGGCAATGTCATCAACAAATTGTCCAATATTGATTTTTTTTCCCCTTGAACACTTATGCCACATTCAAATTTTTCTTGTACTTCCTTCATTGTTGCAAACCATTACTTTTCCGGATAGGTGCAATGCACCCTCCGCCACACACTTTTAGTGAATCGTGGAGTAATAGTAATAGTAAATAAATAAACAGTTAAAACAAGTTGCTCCGGTAAACACTTTCTGCATATGAGGAGACCTTTGGCAGTTCTGTGTTGTGTTGTGATACATAATGTGTCGTAAGCTGTAATGCGTTTCAGCCCAGTTTTTATGGTCCTGATCGTTTTGGAGAGTACTGCCGTGTCACATTGCACCGGATGTGCCACATATGTTTTCGCAGTCCAAACAAATCGCGCCGGCTTTACAAATCCCCGCGCCCGGCTGTCACGGGGTATGACGGTCGCCACGGGCCGTAATGCGGGGCGCAAACACTGCTGCACAAACAGCGAGCGCAATGCAGTGCAGTCCGCTTATTAGCTGCAATCCGACGACTGATACTCCCGTAATGGCGAGCGTCCAGAAACACACAGCACTCAACAACCATCACACTCCACGGCAGGAAGATACCACCGGCAGTGACTACATTCATCTTAGACAGAGTGTCCAAGGATAATTCTGCAACCACAGATAGTCAACATCATGTTATTACGTGTCTCCTGGTTTTTATATATAGAGGAAGTGTTACAAATATGGAATACCATTTTGTTTTTCGTTCATAATTTCTCAGGTTTTCACGTTAAACAAACAAAATGCCTGCAGCACATACTTTGGGATGTATTTTAATGCTTTCTATATTTTCGAATACATACTACATTAGGAACATTTTCTAAATTAAGCTTAACACAAAATTTGACATTTTTGGCTCTTCAGATTATGGGGTACAAATATGGAATAGTCCACTCGTATCAGGTTTGTTAAAGTTAAAACAAATGTCACTTGCAGAAGTCACACACATATCATCCTTTATAGTAACCTGCATATTCAGTGTGCGCCCACATTTCGCACATTAGACATTTGACCCATTCTTCCCCTGCCTTGTCCTGCGAAAATTTTGCTGTGCAAAAGAGACAATCGGCACTGCCACATTTTCTCTTGTGAAATCTAGAGATCTATTAAATGCCTATAAATAAAAAAGTTTGTGAAAGTACGGTAGAAATATGGACTACTAGGGTACAAATACAAGTATTCCATATTAGTGACACAGCCATCTTGAAATTCAGAAACCCAAATAAAATCTAAAATTAAACGTAAATAGGCAACAAATACGCTGTTTTATAGCTTAATGTTTTAGCTAAACGTCTGTTTAGTAAATATGTTAATAATGTATGTATTATGGCAGGAATGAAACTAAAAACCACCAACCTCCAAGAATTCTTCCTCCTAGTAAATTCGTTAAAACAGATTCACTCAATCCTAATGATTGCCAATTGCGTTATGAATGTATTCCAAACAAGTTTACAATTAATGAAAGTAGTTTTTAAGCAGTTCACCAGAGTACATCACTTACGAGGCGAGAACCATACTATTTCATATTACCACCCCTATTTCATATTTGTACCTCTTCCTCTATATGAAATAATTAGTCCACGATACACTTTCAAACTTTAACTGTTTTTATTTTTCAAAGACATACACGACATCAAAGATACTAGTCACATGTACACACAAACTCCAGCGATTACATTAAATACTGCTTCCAAAGACAATACTGCCACACTCTCACAGTAAACGTAAACTATTCGCTCAAAACTGTGTCAACTGCCTCTGCCGTTCACTCTGTATAAGCTTCATCGAAAGTTCTAGAACATTACAAAGGCTTCCGGGAGATATTTCTCGAACTTTAAGAATACTTAAACAATTAAAACCATATTAAAACAAACAAGAACTAATACATAATCATTTACAATTATTAGGAAATGCTCAGAACTGAAAATTAAAGATATTTAAACACAACATAAACCATTTTAAACTGTAGTAAATTAAACATCGTAGCTCACATTAATACTTTTAATTACAAACATTTTTAAATTAAATTAAATTGCAATGGAGCGAATGCTCCGGTGGCAATTTCCCTAAACACCCATCTTCCCCCTTTTCCTCATCCACCTACATTTACCCTTTACAAATTTTAACTTTAAATTATTTCAACGTTTTTGGCAAATTATTCATTTTCCTTGGTAACTTATTCCAATCCCTGACACCCTTGCCTAACAAAGAGAATCTTCCTACACCCTTGTGCCTGAAATAAAGTGGCAGCTTGTGGTCATGGTCACCTTTTCCCTTTCCTTACACCAATATCTTTCCATGCCTCATCACCAATATACTCCTTGCACACTTCCATGACCCTCTTCACCCTCCTCCTATCCTCCAATGAGCCCCATTCCAGTTCTTTTATCATATCTGTCACTGATTGCGTTCTGCCATTATTTCGAGAAACAAATGTAGCAGCCCTTTTCTGCACCCTCTCCAACTCCTGTATTTGATACTCATAATGTGGGTCCCATACTACACCACCATATTCAAGTAATGGTCTGACCAAAGTTTTGTAGCCCAATTCTCTCGTACATCCCCTCATCACCCTCTCCAACAAATGCAGAATTTTGAAACCTTTTCCCACCACCTGTCCAATGTGATCTGCCCAGTTAACCTTGTTATCAAATGTAATTACAAAATATATACATTTCAAGTCTTCAATAAGCAATTCTTTCCCCACCTTATAATCATAATAAACCTTTAGTTTTTTAAGAATTTAAGCAATTCTCTTGCATAGTTCTGTCCTTAAACACATTAAAAAGTATTTACATATTTTCTTGTCATAAAACAAAGTCCATTTAGACCAATTTACAGCAAATTGCAAGAGAAACATACAATATCACATTCACTAAACCCCTGGCTTGCTATAAATGCTTCATAAAATACAATTCCATTTAAAGTCTAGGTTTGAGGGCTGTTACAATGTCCTAAAAGTCAAGTAGCGCAAATGAATTCGGCCATAGCCGTTTGAAGGAACGATCCCGGCATTTACGTGGAATGATTTGAGGAAACAACGGAAAACCCAAATCTGGAGGGCTGGACGGGTATCCGAACCAGTGTCCTCCGGAATGCGAGTGAAGAGCTTCACGATTCACCTATCACGCTTGGAAAAATTAATAGAAAAATTATTCTTGTTCTCAGAAAATGTTCTAGAATTTTTAGAAAAAAAGTATTTTTACCATACGATATAGTAAATCACCCGATTCATGAAAACAAACACATTTGGATTTTTTTTATAAAAAATTGTCAGATAAAGTATAAAATATGTTAAATAACTCAGTTATTTTCCGTAAGCCATATAGGTACTCCTGAAAGATTCGTATAATTTCCCTGTAAACTATATTCGCAGAATAATTATAAATTCTGCTATAATTTTCGATTCTGTAGTTTCTTAAATAATAAGAGAGGAGGAGAAATGATATTTTTTTTACGGTTTTTCCGAAAACTTTCAAGAAATCTTGGAATGAAATGGAAAATCCAAACAGTTTGAGTATCGACGGGTTGCCAGCTATCAGATTATGTGGAGATTATCTAAAGGAAATATTTTGTCATCCACCCCATTGAACTTCTATACTTAATTTCACCCTCGCGTTTCCTGAAATTTTATCTTTCAGTTGTGTTAATATTAGCAGGAAGTAGAGTAGTGCGCAGTTACAAATTCCGCAGTTACATAGTTCAGCATTTATTGGTGACAGACATATGGACGAGCGATCGAATCGAAAACGAATCTGTTTTTCAAGATAAAAAGTGCGTAACTCAGAAAAAAAAAAAACATTACATCACGTAATCTCTGCTCGGCAATACGCCACAGAAAGAGTAGTTCGTTCAGGTAAGTTGGATCTGTGCGAGAAACGTTTACTGCGAATGAGCTGCCCTCTACAAATCGACGTTACGTGGTACAACCGAGAAACAAAAACGTTTCTAATTAAAATTTAAATACGCTGCCGAGACAACGCATGACGAGGAGGGGGGGGGGGGAGGAGAATAAATAAAAAAGGCAATTAATAAGCAAGTAGTTAATCAAGAGCGACCGTGGCTCGCACTCGTGGGAAACAGTTTAATTACGGCCGCTGCGAAATTAATATCGAGAGTGGCGCAAGCACGCATGTCCTGCGAGTCGGTCGCCATGGCAACAGACGCCGCCCACTCCGCAAAGCTGCGCTCACCGCAAAAACATCAAACGCGCCGCTCGCCTGCCATGAGGTGTCATGAGTGGCCCACTTGGCGACACGCTTCCATTGGCGCCCTCTTTGTTGCCATAATAGTGCATGGGTTTCTACGCGGGTGCAGCAGCAACACCCTGTGAGGACCTTCGGGCCCCTCAACAGTGTCGTGCGCTACGGTGGTGTTCTGTCGGTTGGGCGTAAGGGAATGCGGACTACGAGCGAGCCCTAGTGCGGAAAGCCGCGTTTCTCTGTAGCGCGGTAGAACGTGCGCGTGGGAATCACAGAGTAACTTAAGCCTGGTTCGTGGCGGCGCCGCATCCGCGCTGGTCCCCGTGGGCACCCTTAATGTGTGGCGGAACGCACCGTGCCTCACCACCCCTGCCCGGGTGATTAGGAAGAGCCTAATTCCGTGGCGAGGGCGTACTGAAGTTGTAAGCTACATTGGTGTGGTGGCAAGGCTCCGACGCAATACCGCATACGCTTCATCCAGGTCGGTGGATCAAACATCTGTACTCATGTAGGTAGCAGGTACTTCGACGCGTTACCTCTGTCACCGCCCTGACCACACGGTGGGTTAAGGCAGGGCTTCACTGCTATCACGTCACTTGAACTCATGTGTCGTCATATCTTAATCACGATGTCACTACAGTCACCAAACACAGCTATCAATTCACGTGAACTCATTTTCTTGATGTTTCGTAGAGTAAGCAGTTTCACAATTGCTTTCGAAGATATCAACTGCTAGCTATTCGGAATTAGGAAGAATTATAAGCTGTGGTTTATTTTGCGTTATTAATGAGAGGGAACACACTCATCATTTTTGGACACATCACATCAAGTGCTGAGTGAGCAGTAACGAACGCTCTGGCCTCCCACTCAAAAGGAGGCGGTTTCGATTCCCCGTCCGGGCATCCAGAGTTGAGTGTTCCATGGTTTCCCCAAATAACTCGAGGCGAATACCGAGACACTTCCTTCAAAAGGCCATAGCTGAATTCTTCCATGTTTCTCGCCACCAGTCCTTTCCCGCCTCTAATGACCTCAACGTAGACGAGGAATAAAACCACAAGCAAAAACAGAAAAAAAGAGAAATAGAACAGTTGGGCCAATTTCATCGAATTTCATCGGTTAGTACCACAGTTCCAAAAATGTTCGATACGTTTTCACACTTTTTTTGTTGAAAATGTATGTAGAACGATAGAAATATTGGCGTAGCTGTAGTTAGCTAGGCTACCAACTCTTTACTATCTAAATGCCAAAAGCGAACTTGGTGGATGAGCGGTAACGCTCTGAACTGGCACTCGAGAGAACGTGGGTTCGAATCCCAGTCCGGTCATCAAGATTTCGGTTTTCACGGTTTCCAGGAATCATTACAAGTGAATGTTGGAATAGTTCTCCCAAATGTCATGGCCGAATTCCATCTCGTTCTTTCTTCCCTGTTGGCTCCTGCCTCTTGAGATATTAACTAGGTTTAAAACACTAAACTAAAAAATTGACGTATCAATGCAAAGTGGGGAATCATTAATTTAAAACGGTCTACGTTACATAATAGGGCATGTATGAAACGTAAGTTTTTTTTATTTCTTTTTCAATGAAATCATCGTTGCGTTTAAATGCTTAATATACATTGGCTTATAGTAGGCTACTGATACAGAAAACTCAGCATGACCTATTTCAAGAAAACGTGATTTTTTTATGATTATTATAGTACAATAAACACCGAATCACACACACACACACACACACATGAACATACAGACAGGCACTCAGAAAAGCACCCACACGCATAACCACACAAAGAAAAAAAAATCGTATTGTTCGTTGGGAGATTCCGAAGGATTGTTCGGCCACCATAACAGAATTTTCCATTCGCGGTAATGCGCCTCTTACAGTAGCCACCTTAACCTAACCCGGTAGTCCTACCGGATGTAGGGAACCTACAGCTTAACGTGGAATTTGAACCAGGGGGCGTGTACGTTTTCTTAACTTTACGCAGAGGTGAGGGTCAGGTTAAGGGTATTTGAAAACCCCAGACAAGATTGGGGTTCGAACAAGGATGCCTTAACCAATGAGTCACCCTCCACCCACACCCACACCCACACACACACCCACACACACACACACACACACACACACACACACACACACACACACACATGCACACACACCACACCACACACACTCACACATACATATACAAACATACACACACATACTCAGACATACAAACAAAGACAGACCTACACACAAAGATAGGCCTACACAAAAACATGCATACACGCATCAACATACACGTATACCGACACAGAAACACACGGACACAAACACCAATACAAAACACATCCTTTTTGGAATAGCAGTAATTACTTTCGACTGCTTGAAGTAGACAAAGAATTCGCTTCACCTAACAGTTGCAAAAATTGTCCCAATTGTTATCGGTCAGTCATTTCTTTTGTATGTTAGGTACTAGCTGTTACCGGGGACTTCGTATGCGTGGATTTCTAATTTAATTGCTAGAATTGGATATTTAAAGCTGTAAGTTACATTAAAATTCTCCCAAAAAGCTTGGAGTCGGGGCAATATGACGGGCAAGCCACTCTACCAATCAACCTGACTCCAATTTGCAAGATGTTTAAAAATTGCGACGAACTAATGGGGAAGAGGTTAACTGAGAGAGACTACCTACCATTGTTCCTCCTGCAGATTACTGTTTGTTATGTGAAATTATGTCTCTTTCTAAGGCCATCTTACGTCAATACCGTTTTGTGAGCGGTGTTTTTGCTGTCCTTTCTAACATATAAACGAAAAAATAATAGAGTGATATAGCGCAAATCTACAACTATACACTATAACAAGCAGATCACACACAAACAAACTGCGAGAGAAACAAAGCCTGAGTGACCGATACATCATCACAGAGACTACACACGCTATCCGTCTGTCTGTCACCGTTGGGAAAGTTCTCATAATTTTATGACGAAATATGGTATTTATAATGGAAAAAAGTATCCTACGTTCTTCCTAATGATACATATTATTTCCTTGTCAAATTGTTTCAAAACAGCTTTCGCGTTTAGTCGTGAAAACGTAACAAGCAGAGATACTTTCGCATTTATAATATAGAAGTAGATGAGGCAGTTGTGCAGCACACACTTCTTGTTACTTTACTCACTTTGTTTGAAACTGATGTTACCTGCGTTCAGTGTTGTAGTGCAGGTTAATCCAGTGCTGGCGGCGCGTTTGATGTGCGGGGCCCGGTGACAGACCGCGCGCCGTGTCCCGTATTACCGGCTCAGCCCGTGTTTCAGATTTTATCAGCTCGGGCCGGCCGGCAACATTAATTGGTGCCAAGTAAATTGCCGGAAAATAAATTTGGACAACGCGCGAGATTTACGGCGTTATCGCGGTGTTTAGGACAAGCCAAATATGTACTCGCGATCCGGCATTATGGGCGCCGATAAATCCGACTGACATACGTTCGGTTTTCTGCACAATTTAGCGATTCTCTCGCTCGGCAATAAATCAGGCACCGCGACGGCCATAAGTCTGGCACTCGACGGCGGGAAGGAAGCAGCGAGCAGAAACAGCGCGCGATCGCTTTTTGTCGAGCCCGAGCAACAGAGGTCGCCATGTTGCACAGTGGGCTGGGAACTCCCCGCTCCCCCACGTTTCTTTCAACCCAGTCAACAGGGCGGCTACCTCTTTCTTTTCTTCTGTGCCTAGCCTATCGAGAAGATAGATGACCTCCTAGTGTACAAAAGTAATTATAATTTAACTAGCTTCTCAGATCATCAAAAATGCCGGGTTGACCGCACTGCACTGACAATTAATTTCTTTGCAGTTGCTTAGGGAAATAAACAGTGAGTCATCTGTCCCTAGCCTACGGAGAAGATTGATGTCCTCCTGGTGTACCAAAGTAATTATAGTTTAAACTAGTTTCTCAGATCATCAAAAATGACGGGTTGACCGCACTGTACTGACAATTAATTTCTTTGCAGTTGCTTAGCGAAATAAACAGTGAGGCAAAGAGGACTTTACAACTTAGGAATGATATAGAAATGTATTGGGATAATATACAATATCGGTAGATCTGTCATTTTTTTTTTTTAGCAAACAACCTTAAGTTTCACATAAAAGTATCAAGTGCCATTTTGGTTCAATGTGACTACCATTTGTTATGCGGAAAACTTCCCACCGATAATCGATTTCTTCCCACACTCGTTGCAGCAAATCGGGTGAAACTTGTGCAACGGCAGCGTAGATTCGATTTTTCAGGTCGGCCAATTTGTTCGGTAGCTTACACACGATCTTTAATGAAACCCCAGAGAAAGAAATCCAGTAGTGCCAACTTTGGGGAACGAGGCGGGCATGTGATTAGCTCTTCACGGCCAATCCATCGACCTGGGGGGTGATTATCGAGGAAATCTCGAACTTCCGTGAGGAAATGAGGTGGTGCACCGTCTAGCCGGTAGTGAACTTTTTTTTTTTTTTTTTTTTTTTTTTTTTTTTTTTTTTTTTTGTAACTGCTTTACGTCTCTTTTTAACATCGAGGTCTTTAGAGACGGGAAAGGATGGGGGGCAAGGATGGGGGCAAGGAATGGGAAGGAAGTCGGCCATGGCCTTTTTGAAGGAAGCATCCCGGCGTTTGCCTGGAGTGATTTGGGGAAACCATGGAAAACCCAAATCTGGATGCCCGGACGGGGATTCGAACCGCCGTCCTCCCGAATGCGAGGCGAGAGGTAGGAAACCCTCCGATCTGGGACGTCTTCATCGATCTGTGGGATTAAAAAGTTTAAAGCATATCCAGATACACAATAACAGTAACAGTTTTCTCCGTGAAGAAGAAAGGGCCGTACACTTTCAATTTGCTAAGGGCACAATACTCATCAACTTTGGAGCTGTCACGAACGTATTCCCGGCTTGCATGTGGATTTTCGCTGCCCCATTTCTTGCAGTTGTGGGTGTTCACGATGTCACTGATATGAAATGTCGACCAAAACCCACAGCGAGCACGCTCCGCACCAGTGAAAGAAGCCATTTTATCTGTGCACTACGCTAGCGCTCCTGATGGCACGAACGGTGCATCAGACTTGAGGTTGTTTGCTGCAACACATCTGCCGATCTCAACAAATCTCTATATCATTCCAAAGCTGTAAAGTCCTTTTTGTCTCTCCCTGTATAACTGTTACTAATAGCACACATAACCTTAAAACTGGGATAATAGCAATATCTCTCCACAGAGAAAATAACAAAATTATCTGCATCGAACGAATATAATTGAAACAGAAAGACGCTTTGTTAGGAGTAGGTGTCCCGTTTATTAAATATAAGAAATAATTAGTCCACGATATAGTTAAAATTTTAACTGTTTTTATTTTTCGAAGACATACATGACTTCAAACATAAAGGTCACGTGTATACACAAACTCCAGCAATCACATTAAATTCTGCGTCCAAAGACAATACTGCCTTACACTCCCACAGTACACGTAAAACTGTTCGCTCAAAACTGTATCGTTAATCGATGTCAACTGCCTCTGCGGGTCGCTCTATATAAGCTTCATCGAAAGTTCTAGAACGTTACAAAGGCTTCCGACAGATACTTCTGGAACTTTTACAATAAAAGCAATTAAAAACATATCAAAAACAATCAAAATTAATACATAATCATTTACAATCCTTACAAAATGCTCAAAAATGAAAATTAAAGATACTTAAGCACAAAATTATCAACATCAATCATTTTAAACTGTAGTAAATCATCCTTTAAACATTGTAGCTCACCTTAATACTAGGAATTACAAACATTTAAGTAATTCTCACGCATAGTTCTGTCCTTACACGTATTAAATAGTATTTACATAGCTTCCTTTGATAAAACAAAGTCCATTTACACCGATTTACAGTAAATTGCAAGACAAACATAGGAAAATCATATTCAATCAAACTCTAGCTTGCTACCAAATGCTTGATAAAATTCAATTCCATTTAAAGTTTAGGTTTGAGGGTTGTTACAACTTGTTGTTCTTATGGTGCCATGCTGTGCGTAGGCGATTACCATGGAGGATCTTCCACATACCTAGGAATTGTCTTGGAAGATGAACTGTGGTGCTTTCCCAGTGCCTTCCCCAGTGTGTATTATTGTTTTTGTCGGTGTGGATGACTGTTTTTGTGTTCAGTATAGTTTGTTCATTCTACTGTGTGAGATAAGAAGTGAAGAAGGCAGAGGGCAAAGCCCCGGTGCAGGCCAGTTCACCGGGACGGGCTGCCCCGCTCAAAGTTCCCATCATAGAGAAGAATCATGAGCAACAGTGTGGTATGCACTCACTCCATACTCACTGCGGAGAGGTTTCAACACTCTGGTGATTAGGAATCGTTTCCCACCCCCTCTCAACCGAGCGTGGTGGGTGAGCGGTTAACGCTCTGGCCTCGAATTCGGGAGGACGCCGGTTCGAATCCCCATCCGGGCATCCAGATTTGGGTTTTCTACGATTTCCCAAAACCACTCCAGGTGAATTCCGGGATGCTAAATACAAAAGGGAACATTCATTAAATACGTCAGGTGTTTTTCGGAATTCCATACCTTCCCTCCCCTGCGGAGAGACTTCGTTAGATTTCTCCGGCCCCCCTCCCCCCCTTTTCACCTCACGTAATTAATGGACACCCTTTACACAAGGACGAATTCCTTCCCGTGTCTTATCCCCAGTCCCATCCTGCCTCTAATGACCTCGACGTCGACGTGGTGTAAAGCCATAAGTAAAAAAAAAAAAATATATATCAACGCCGAATACCGTCACGATGCCGCAACGAAATGCGACAACGGGGCGGGCAAGAAGACACTGATAGTTATTATACGCATTTGAATAAAATTTGCTATTATTGATTCACGATATGAATTTTAAACCATTACAGAAACAAAAATAATAATAAAAAAGCATCCCGATTTTTTTTCTTGCTGGAATGTTGACGTCCATGAATACAAAATGAAAACATAATTTAGATTAAGGAAAGACATATTTTATGAAAGTAAAGATTTAATATAGTCATTCAATGTATCAGGGTTGGTGAAAATGTTATTGAAAGTGATTGATCCAGTAGTCAATTATAGTCAAGAAGAAAAGTGGAATAAAATAAGTAATACGAAGGATAAGAATTTCTCTTTCTGCTAGACGAGAGTGAAATATAGGAAATATAGGAGCGACCATATATTCAACGCCATAATTACGATAAATATGACGGATAATATGTCCAGGTGTTAAAGGAAAATGTGGTACGAAAAAGTAATTAATGTGTAGTTATTACTGCAATGTTGCTGTAGGCATTTTCTCTGCATTTGCCGCGTAAAATAAATAGCTACCAATCTATGCTGAAATTAACATTTGATTTAGAAACTTATTATGTCAAACATTATGTAATAAGTTTCTAAACAAAATGTTAATTTCAACGTAGATTCGTCGCTGATGATGCCTCGACGAGAGGGGAAACGCGTGCGGCATTGAATCATGCATAAACAGCTGCATCGGCCTTTTTTACTAACAGTAAAAATGATTATTGTTGTTTAGAACTTGAAGAGAAGGCTACGGTGAACGGCTTTACCGTTCGGGCATCCAGATTTGAGTTTTCCATGGTTTCCCCAAATCACTCCTGCCGGATAACTGGATGCTTCCTTGAAAAGGCCATGACCGAATTCCTTCCACAGTCCTTTCCCGCTTTGACGAATCGTAAAGCCATAGCAAAAAAACGTAAAGCCGTTTTAAAACCACTTGTTGTTGTTGTTATCATCAGCCTTTCCACTGGTTTGTGGAAATCCTCCATCCCTCCCAACCTTGTGCTAAAATACCCCTTCTTCTCAACATACCCCTTACAACCCACGTCCTCAGTTATCTGTCCCATAAATTCTAATTTCTGTTCTCCTCTGCAGTTCTTACCTTCGACTGTTCCTTCCACTAACAAATTAACCAATCCAGCATGTCTCGAAATATGACTTACCAGCCTGTCTCTTCTGTCTGTAAGCGTCTTCCACAAATTTCTCACCCATCATTTCCAAAACTCGTTCGTTTCGTATTTTATCTGTCCACTCAATTTTCAGCGTCCTTCTATAGCACCACAATGGTTACCTTACTATATCCATTTTTCGTTCACTATAATTTACTCAAGGACCATTCGTCTGATTTAGTTTAATTCTCGCAGTCGATTTGCAAAACGCAATCAACAAAACTCTCATTGGTATAAATTTCTTTACTTTTGTGTTTTATATGCTCAGACGCTACTGATGGGTATTAATCGGAGGAAGGAAGTTTTTCTTTTTCTCGCCTATGATATGGTATTTGTGGCCTGACTGCTTTAGAGAGGCTTCGGTATATTAAGATACCACTTGAGCGAATTAAATAAGAGGAAATTACAGAAGTGAGGCAGCTTTGGCAACCCACACAGTCGAAAGGTAGAAAAAAAAAATAGACAGGTAATTTGTACAAAATATACAGAGCAGAGCAGTGTTGTGTAGTGGCAGTTTATTCGGAATTTCGGAAACAACAAGCCGAAAGTGGCCTGATACTCAAAAATTATTGCTGCCGAGAAGGGAGTATAAATAAAGCTATGTACTGCAAAAAGAGTAACCGCTGAAGATGCTTGTATAAGAGAAGTGATCCGCGTTCGGAAAGCAAATAAAAGAACAAAAAATCAATTGTTTTCCCAGTATTTATTAATCAGAACTAACTGAACCGTGCGAAAATTTCGCGAATGCAATGAATACTGAGGTAGGCGGTTTGTAATAGGATAAAAGAAGAACCACCTCATTTATATTAATTGTTTATTTGTTTACTGTAATAGGCACGTGACAAAAGTCGACACCAGTGAAGCAGATTATTAATATCTCTGTAACATGTGCTGCTGCCACCTAGCGGCTAGGCCAGGGGTCCCCAAAGTGGTCGATATCGACCCCTAGGGGTCGATAAGAGATCTCCAGTGGTCGATTAATACAGAGGGGTCGAAAGGGGGTCGATTAATACTAAAGAGGATCAATTAAACTATACAGGACAAAATAGGAATGCTCTACTAAAAATCAAGTCAATAAATAAAATGAAAGATCATCCTCTCAATTCTCGTCTGTTTGTGAAGTCAATGTGAAGTATATGATGAAACTTTCAACCAATTACTTTTGCTCACTGAGGTAAGGTGGTTGTCAAGAGGTGACAGTTGCAGTATTGAGAGTTGAAGAGTGCCTTAGGAACGTGGATTCATCGCTATGTGAAAAGTTAAAACAGTACAACAACCATCTGCTCTTTTTGGCAGGTCTTTATTCGAAATTTGTTCCATCTATTTATAGTTTTGTTTCTATTTTTTGAGATTATAATAATAATGTAAAGTATCTCGTTTTTCTGTTAATTTTATTGGGTGGATTTTATAAATTATTTCGTTGAGTTGTTATGCAGGCCTCCTTATTGTTTAGCATCAGAAATGCCAAAAATAATTTAATGCTTTTATTAAATACTTGTGGGGTTCGGTAAGAAGGCAAATATCTTATCAAGGGGTCGACGGGGTAAAAAGTTTGGAGACCCCCGGGCTAGGCCCTGAACTGTCTCATACGCGCGGAATTCACTGTTATTACTTTTGCCCTTTAAGGGTCGAATTCCGATAAATAATTTTCTTAAAATATAATGTGACCAAAGCGCAGACCTTAATCAATAAAATAATACCTCATTTCTCGATTTCGGTTAGAAATCAAGGGGGATAAACAGCTCGAGACAAAAAAAAAAAAAAAAGATACGTTATGGAAATAATGATATTTTAAGGTCCGTATTCCAGAAAATTCCTTTTTTAAGATATGATTTGGCTAAAGCGGAGACCTCAATCTTTAAAACGATACCTCATTTATCTATATCGGTTAGTCATCAAGGGAGATAAATGGCTAGTAAGACAAAAATGCGTTGTAGAAATATTAATACTTTCGCTCTTTAAAGATCGAATTCAGATAAAATCCTTTCTCAACATGTCACCAAAGTGAAGGTGATAATCTTTAAAATCGTAATTCATTTGTCGATTTTTATAGGTATCCAGGGAGATAAATGGCTCATGATACAAAAATAACCTCATTTTAGAAATATTGCCTTTTAAGGGACGAATTTGAAAAAAAATTTTTTTTCAAATATGATATTACCAAAGAAGTGATCTTGATCTTTAAAATGATACTTTATTTATATTTTTTTTTTAACTGCTTAACGTCTCCTATAACAACTAGGTCTTTAGAGACGGGAAAGGATGGGGGGGGGGGGGGAGGGGAAGGAATGGGAAAGAATTCGGCCATGGCCTTTTGAAGGAAGCATCCCAGCATTCACCTGGAGTGATTTGGGGAAACCATGGAAAACCCAAATCTGGATGCCCGGACGGGGATTCGAACCGCCGTCCTCCCGAATGCGAGGCCAGACGCTAGCCGTTACACCACCACGCTCGGTCTTCATTTATATATTTCTGTTAGGTGTCCAAGGAAATAAATCGCTTGTGACCCAAAAAACAACATTTTATAAATATTGACATTTTTGCCTAATAAGGGACGAATTTTGAAAAAAAATTCTTAGTTAAATTATCAATGGGGTGGTATTCATCTTTAAACTGATACTTCATTTATAGATTTCTGCTTTGTGTCCAGGGAGATAAATGGCTCGTGACACAGAAAACCTCATTTTAGAAATATTGAACTTTTTGTCCTTTAAGGGACCAATTTTTACTAAAATAATTTTTTTATATATGATATGACCAAAGCGGAGTTGCTAATACTTAAAATGATGCCTCGGTTTTCGATTTCGGTAGGTCTGATGCGAGATAATGGCTTGTGATAAAAAAAACGCTATAGAAATAATATATAGCCTACAGCATGATTATTATCAGTGAGGAAAATGATGGACACTTTGCAGGTATTGGCCAGCGATGTTGCTGGTGGAGATTTAGCGTTAAGTCCGCCGTTGCGTGCGGTTTATCTTCTGATCGCTGGGCCTCTCAAGATTCTCCTCTCAGCGGTCGTGGGGGACTTTAACCGCGTTTTTGAGGGCCTGAAGTTCAGCCCAGCTGTGGAGGCCGCCCTCCTACTCTGCTCGTCCAAGTTCGCCGGAGCAGCTGCACTCGAGACAGCCGCGCCTCGTCGGACAACCTCCTCAATAGACACGAGACCACAGTGGCAGACAAACCCAAACACTCCCACCACTCCACTACTCGAAATTGTGAATCACCTCCCGTCAGACTGTGATAATATTACTTAACTCGCCTTTGGTTGGTTGAAAGCCAATAAGATAATGACGCAATCACAGAAGTCCAATATCTATAGTACAAGGGGTGATCAAATGAAAAGGTACGAAACGACGTAAAAACGTAACAGTTAAATATTTGCATATTCCGCCATGGGAGAACGTAGCGAGACATCTCGGGATGCGATTAGAGTCTCTGGCTGAGTTCGGAGCATGCGCAGTAGAGAGCAGAGGCTCTTATCAAAAGCGCCGTCCAAATGATGCGGCAGTCCGTATGATGACAGGATGGCGTACAGGTGGGGGATGTGTACTGTGAGACACTCCGACGCCTACGCAGGTCCATCAAGAACAAAAGACCGGGGCTGCTCACGGAGGGTGTGGTTCTGCTCCATGATAACGCGCGTCCACACGTCTCCAGAGTCACACACGTGGAACTGGCCAAGTTCAAGTGGGAGACGTTGGACCATCCGCCCTACAGTCCGGACATGTCGCCCTGCGATTTCCATGTGTTCGGTCCACTGAAGAAACACCTGAAAGGGAAGCGCTTCAACTCGGACGACGTACTCAAGGACGTTGTGAAGGACTGGGTCTCGTCACGGCCACAGGAATTCTGGGAACAAGGAATCCTGCGGCTTGTTCATCAGTGGGATCGTTGTGCTCAGGCCTATGGTGTACATTTTAAATAAAGTCTACATTTGTACCCACCGTGTCGTTTGATACCTTTTCATTTGATCACCCCTTGTATTAATAAAACAGTCACAAGCATTAAAACCGAGCGTGGTGGTAGAGCAGAAACGGTCTTTGATCGCATTCGTGAGGACGTGGGTACGAATCCCCGTCCGGGCATCCAGATTTCGGTTTTCCATGGTTTCATCAAATCACTCCAGGCGAATGCCGGAAAGCTTCCATCAAAAACGCCATGACAAAATTGCTTCCCGTTTTTTGTTCCTAGTTCCATCCCACCTCCAATGCGTCGACATCCACGAGGAAAAAAAAAAGTGTTTAAGGACTGTTATAATTACTTTTTTTTAATTTTCGTCTTTCTGACGTCAGCTGAAAATACATCTCGAACGTTCTGCCGCGTAAGTTCAGTCATGCCCGACGTTTCGACAGTTACATCCGCTGTCCTCATCAGGTGAAATGTTAGGTGGTAGAGGTTACTGAGACAGCGCGTCACATGATGAAACAGCAGAAGTAGTACCTGTCGTAGTGTCGTGCGTGACACAACCTACGCTGCAGAACGTTCGAGAAGTTATTTTAGCAGCTTTACGCAGGCTGAGTTCAAGTGTTACACGGTTGACATTTTGTAACAGTCCTCATCCCTGAATTTTGAATAGTATTGTACTGTATAAAGTATCTGTAGTGAGCTAAAGTTTGCTTGAATATGATCTGGTATGGTTGTTTTGTAATTTCTTGTAAATCAGTGTATATAGATTTTTGTTTTATGAAAGAAAATTATTTAAAGTCCATTTAATATGTTTAAGAACCTAATTGTGCAAGAGAATTTCTTAAATGTTTGTAATTCCATGTATTAATGCAAGTTATGATGTCTACAGGACACGTTTGTACAGTTTAAAATGATTTCTGTAGATAATTTTGTATTTAAGTATCTCTAATTACCATTTCTGATCATTTTTAATAATGTTAAGTGATTTTGTATTAATACCGATTATTTTTAATATATTTGATTGTTTGAGTAATTGTTAACGTTCGAGAAATATCGGGCGGATGCCTTTGAAGAATTCCAGAAATTTCGATAGAGACCATCTAAACAGATCGGCAGAAGGACATAATATTCAGTATTCAGTTAGTTTTCAAGTTGAGTTCACAGAAGTTTTATAAAGATTATCTTTGCGACTACTCAGAAGTGCATCTCTGTATTGTATCTATGCATGTGAATATCGCTGACTTCGTTTTGAGCAAATAAACAAATCTTCAACATAACCTTTTGGTGGACTTTTTAATTAATCAGTATATTAAATTTAACCACAGAAGACCCTAATAATCTGTCTGCAAGTTACGATGGCCGGGATCAACGCTGAAACCATTGGTGAGATTTCGACGACGTTTCAATTAATATACAACCCACGGTACGGCTGGTAAAATATGGTAAGTTTCATTTTAATGTAAAGTCGCGAATCTGGAAAATTAAAGAAAAAATGTCCAAAATTAGAATTCGTTTTTCGTTGAACGCCAATCACGCAGTAACTACATGTTGGATTTAAGTACTACTCTCAGTCGACATGTATATGTAGCGTTCAGCTTGCGTACTGCTTCATCATGAGGAGGAATTAAGGTACTGCACACTTCTTTCCTGCTGGCGATATTTTAACTATGGGACCTCATGTTGGATATCAAACACAGTATTTGTATTCCTGATATGTTATATGGAGGGCTCTGATCTGTATGACCAAAAAACAGAGAAATATGACCTAAAAATGAGAAAATATGACCGAATTTTTAAATTTACAATATATCAAGACATGCTCAATTACACTCGTACATCATTTATTTTATCTAGTAGTGTCGCATTCACGTATACGGCACCACTGGGACATTAAAATTTAAATCGCTTTGTTCAAATCACTTTAATTTTTCATAATTTACAGAAAATTACTCTTTCGTCTGTTCTAGAATACGCCTCTCGGAATTCCTTTACGTGAGTCCGTAACATATGCAACCACATCAGAAATATATGTGAGGAACGTAAGTGGTTTTCAAGCAGGCAACATGGGTTCAGGCAAGGATATTCATGCGAATCTCAGTTGGTGGGATATATGCAAGATATTTCAGATGAAATGGACAAGGGAGGCCAAATTAATAGTGTAGCACTAGATCTGTCAAAGGCGTTTGACAGAGTAAGCCATAAAATGGTAGAAAATAAGGTAAAAACCATTGGAGTGGATGAGAAAGTGATTTGTTGGGTAGAAGATTTGTTAAAAGGTAGAAAACAGAAAGTTAGAGTAGGAAATGTAGTATCAAAAGAAGTGGAAGTAAAAATGGGAGTGCCACAGGGTAGCGTATTGGGACCATTGCTATTCATTATTCTAATAAATAATTATGTTGATTGTTTACTATCTGAAATTAGATTGTTTGCAGATGACACAATGCTGTATAAAAGAATCAAAATGATAGAGGAATGTAAACAGTTGCAGGGTGATCTGGACAGGATATCTACTTGGGTTGGTAAACATGGGATGAAGATAAATGCAAAGAAGAGTCAGCTTATTAGATACACAAATAACAAACAAAAGGTTAATTATGAATAAAAGGTGGGGAAAGAATTGCTTGCTGAAGACTTCAAATGTAAATATCTTGGCATTACTTTTGATAACAAGCTTAACTGGGTTTGACACATTGGACAGGTGGTAGGAAAAGGTTTCAAAGTTCTGCACTTGTTGGAGAGAGGGATGAGGGGATGTACGGGAGAAGTAAAGGAATTGGGTTACAAAACTTTGGTCAGACCATTGCTCGAATATGGTAGTGTAGCATGGGACCCACATTTTGAGTATCAAATACAGGAATTGGAGAAAGTGCAAAGAAGGGCTGCTAGATTTGTTTCTGGAAATTATTGCAGAATGCAATCAGTGACGGATATGATGAAGGAGCTGGAATGGGATTCATTGCAAGACAGGAGGAGGATGAGGAGAGTCATGGGAGTGTACAGAGCATATACTGGCGATGAGGCATGGAAAGATATTGCAATAGGAATGAAGAGTAGTGCATGGAAGGGAAAAGATGACCATGATCACAAGCTAGCACTCGATTTCAGGCACAAGGGTGTGGGAAGATTCTGTTTTTTAGGTAAGGGTGTCAGGGATTGGAATGAGTTACCAAGAGAAATGATGAATAATTTACCGAAAACATTGAAAGAATTTAAAGATAAAATTTGTAGAGGGCAAATGTAGGTAGGTGCAGGATAGGGGGAAGTTGGATGTGTAGGGATATTGCCACCGGAGCGTGTGCTCCATTGCAATTAAATTAGATTAAATTAAATTAAACATAGAACTTTCAGAAAAAAAATATTTCACCATAGCGGCGCACACTGATCCACAGGAAATTAGCGCTGACTGGGGAATTATTTTTAAAAGCATTGGCGGCAATGACTGACGCGGCTCGACAAAGGCATGCGGCTGCTGCATTGTCGAGATTAAAAGGCGGGCGGAACATTAACGTTTGGAAAGGGAATATAATGCATAACTAATTCTTGGCTGGTTTCTTCTGACTTATTCAGGCACAAATAGTTTTAGTAGGAGCGCAGTTTTGCAAGTAATTATCATAATTTCTTATCATCTATAACTTCTAGTTAATTCCCGGTATTATTATAAATTACCAGATTTTTCCTCAAAATATGACCATAATATTATAAGTATTATGACCAAAACTAGGAAAATGGGCTGAATATGCATTTATATGCCATATAAAATACGTTTAAAATACAATCAGGAAACGTTCAATCAGTGTTTAGGTCAGCATTACAACTTAAAAAGAAGGCAGGAAAAATTTATTACTTGTCCTAAAAATCCGAACCACAGTTATAAGAGGTGGATTGGGATTTTAATTTAATTTCAATGGAGCACAGGCTCCGGTGGAAATTTCCCTACACACCCAACTTCCCCCTTTTCTGCACCCACCTACATTTGCCCTTTACAAATTTTAACTTTAAAATCTTTCAACGTTTTCGGTAAATTATTCATCATTTCCCTTGGTAACTTATTCCAATCCTTGATACCCTGCATAAAAAAAGAACCTTCCCTCATTCTTGTGCCTGAAATCGAGTTCCAGCTTGTGGTCATGATCATCTTTTCCCTTCCATGCACTACTTTTCATACCCACTCAAATATCTTTCCATGCCTCACCGCCAGTATACGCCCTGTACACTCCCATGACCCTCCTCATCCTCCTCCTGTCTTGCAATGAATCCAATTCCAGCTCGTTTATCATATCTGTCACTGATTGCATTCTTCGATTATTTACAGAAACAAATCTAGCAGTCCTTCTTTGCACCTTCTCCAACTCCTGTATTTGATACTCAAAATGTGGGTCCCATACTAAACTACCATATTCAAGCAATGTTTTGTAACCCAATTCCTTTACTTCTCTCGTGCATCCCCTCATCACTCTTTTCAACAAGTGCAGAATTTTGAAGCCTTTCGCTATTACTTGACCAATGTGCCCTGCCCAGTTAAGCTTGTTATCAAATGTAATGCCAAGATATTTACATTTCAAGTCTTCAGCAAACAATTCTTTCCCCACCTTATATTCATAATTAATCTTTTGTTTTTTTATTTATTCACAGGAGGTTTGAAGAGAGTGCTTGGAGTGGTTGGTGGATAATTGGTGTAAAAGTTAAGTGTGGTGCATGAGAGGGAAAAGATGAATATTACCACAAGCTGGCACTCGATTTAATGCATAAGGGAATGGGATAATTTTCTTTTGTACATACGTGAGGGAAGTATTACAATAAATTACCAACGGAAGTAATAAATGATTTACAAAAACCCTGAATTTAAAATTAAAGTTACTTATTGCATGGGAATTTATAGTCAGACGATCTGAGATAGTAGAAAAGTAATAAAATAATAAAAATACGTTAAATAACTGATTAGGGATATTTCCGCATAATAATGCGCTCCTTCTGAATAAATATTATACACCAAATCTAATTTCAAAAGTTGGATCTCAATCTAGTGAACTATTCAGAAATTTATAGCTGTAGTTTTAAGTTTTGAAGAGCAAATAAAATATTTATGAATTCTGTAACAATTCAAACTACGTATTTCAGGGGGTATTTTTTGAACAAGTTACATAATCAAGAAAAATTAAATATGAGTGATATTATCTAACAGAAGAAGTTAGTCGAAACTGATATTTACTTACATTTTATAGTTTCAATAGTTATATTTCAAACCATTTTTTCTAAGCTTTCAAATATTTTACACAAATTTACAAACAACTCACTGTAATTCAATTACGAATCACTAGCTTTGATTTGATCTGTTTAATGATTGATTCGCTAAACGGGTAACAACATAACAACTGCGCTCTCAAACGCGCTAGTTTCATATCGCTATACAATTCCGAGCACTGCTGCCATCTTAAGGTTTGAAAAAGTGTGGTAAGAAATCGAAAGAATTTGGTGAACTCAATTACATTAGAAAATATAAAGCAACCGTTATGTAACAGAAGTGAATAATTTCTTACGCATTGGAGATTTTCCTAATAATATTTTAAATATTATACTCAAGTAACTAACGCAGAATATTCACTTAATTTTTAAAATGGCGGACAGAACGAGACACAAAATGAGAGTGAACACTCATTAGAAAAGTATAGCTCAGTACACCGATGCATGAAATACCTAATGCCTTTTTAAGTCGGGAATATCATTATAAACTCAATTAAAATGAAATACAAGCGTCAGCATAATTTAAACAAGTGAGTAAAAACATAAAATAATTTCGTATCGATTGCATTCTAAAAATAAAGAGACATCCATATTTCTCGAGTTGAGCTAAAGCCTCTTTACTTCATTGAAACGACCACTTCTGTGCCAAGCGATGGGCCAGAGGGCAAAGATTTATTTTTAATTATTTCTGCTGGCTTTTTCCTCGTACCTAAATTTGTGTTCCATGTTGTTTGTGTTCCCTCTATTATAGGGTATTACACCTCTTAACGTCCGATTACGTATATTTCTTTCTGTGCAAGCGGGGAAATACTTCAGCCTTAATATTTAACGGAAGGCAAACGAGAACAAATTGGCACTTTAAGGATGAAAGAGGCTGTTGAGAAATGAGAAGCTGGAAATATTACCTGTACAAGAGAACAACGGAATAAAAAAAAAAAGCTACAAATTATTTTTAGTTTTTGAAGGGTTCAGTATTTAAAATTAAAAATCCCTGTCACATATCTTACGATTCTTCCGGCATACAGATATATGGAATCAACGTTTTACTCACAAAATGTGAAGGGTGACTAATACTTGTAACTACACCAGCTTTCACCAGAAAAAATCCCGCTCTTCAGCGAATCGGATGTATTTTTGGCACTGCCTGGATGAATTTTTTTTTTTTGTTCTAATGATTCAAACTTTTCAGTTTTCCTTTCTTTGTCGAAAGCTTTTTAATGGTTAATCGTTTGAGCAGCGTACAGCGCGGAACTGAAAATGGGAGTACCACAGAGAAGTGAATTGTGACCGATACTGTCAATTATTGTAATAAATGATTTTGTTGATGGTTTACTGTCAGAAATTTGGTTGACTGCTGATTTAATAATCGTACATAGTGGAATCAAAGCGGGAGAGGACTTTGGACAGCTACGGGGTGATCTGGATAGCATATCTACAGGGGTACGTCAAAATGGAACCAATATAAATGCAAAGAAGAGTCAACCTATTAGATACACAGATAAAAATAAAAACACGATGTTCGATTATTCGCAACCTAGGGCCATTGCCGTGGATTTAAACATCCAGTGTTTAACAACCTACGTCCTAAAAATCGATATCGGTATTTCGCAGCCTGTGAAGCAAGTAAAATGAAACAAAAGTTTTGTGATTTCCTGAAAAATTTATTCAGTTTTCGAGAACCAGGCGAACACTCAATAAAACATCGTCATCATCAAGGGTTTTCTGCTATACAGCAGGTCCACGCACAGTGACAGCCTTCCAAGCTTTCCTTTGTTCCACCATTCTCTTAGTCTCTACATATTTCCCATTTACCACGACGTCGTCAATGATTTTCTTCCTTCGCCGACCTCTTCTTTTCCCTTCATTTACAATCTCCTCCAGTGCAGTTTTAAGCAGGCACTCATTCCTCAACACATGACCAATCCAGTTGCTTTTTCGGTTCCTCAATATTTTTCCTCTCTTACTCGTTCCAGCACTTCATCATTCCTTTCTTTGTCTTTCCAACTTACTTTCTCCATCCTCCTTCATACCGACATTTCTAAAGCTTCCAACCTCTTTAGATCTTCTTTGCGTAGCGTCCTTGTTTCTGCCCCATATAGTCGTACACTCCATACAAAATATTTAGCTAGTTTTTTTCTAAGGTTTCTATCCAGTCTTGTACATAATAATTTTTTCTTTCTGTTAAAAGCTTCCTTACAGATTTGATATTACCTCGTGTTGACCCTAACTCTCGTCGAAACACACATTTCTTTTCAGAATTTGAGGTTGTCAATCATACGGTCTTTACATTTTTTAATTAATTTGGATTTAGGCGTTATCTCGAGTTTCTTTATTCTCTGTCGATAAATATTGTCTCGAAGGTTTGCTGTGACATTATGATATACGTGGTGTACTTCAGCAGCCGCCTTTCTAATTATCTTGTTTGGTCTCTAATTTTCTTGTTTGGTCGCGCCGACATGTTGTCAAGATCCTTTCGTTTCACAGTCGTTCTGACCTAAACTGATAGAATGGAAGAATAAAATCCTAATCCTGCTCCATACACACGGACAAACAAAGAATAAATGTGGCTTTACACACACCTGTAAGAGTTCCATTTCACGATCACTTAGAACATCGTGGTTGTGGGATCCAGTTATTTTCACTATGTCACTCAAGGCACTGTTATTCGCCAGCAACACTTTTCACTGGTATTTTTCACGACTTGCACACATCCACAATACGTTACCGTTAACGTAGGTTTTTGTTTCAAAAAATGACACTTTACCACGAGTATCGCCGTTTATCGTCTGCTCGAGACGTGTCTATTGGAAACGACGTGGTGAAACTGATAACTGGCGTTGTGTGATAATGTGATGAAGAGTAGACAGGCGGACAGAACCATGATCACGTGTTTACCTTCTCCGGGTTGCGAACCACCATACGACTCCTTGTTTACTTGGGTTGCGAAACACCGAAACTGGATCAATCTGACCGCCGAGAACAATAGCAGGGTGCGAATCACCTTACGCTCCTCCCCCCCCCCCCCCCATCCTCACCCCAAAAAAAGGTCGGTAAGAAGGAATTGCTTGTAGAAAAATTGATATGTAGATATCTAGGAATAACATTTGAAAATAAACACGAATGGGCAGGGCACATTGGCCAATTGGTAGGAAAAGATTTTAAAATCCATCATTAATTGAAGGGGATGATGAGGTGATGCACTAGAGAAGTTAGGAAACTGGGTTACAAAACTTTGCTCAAACCATTTCTTGAATATGGTGGAGTAATATGGGCCTCACATATTGTGTATAAAATACAGCAACTTTAGGGGGCTTAAAGAAGAGCTGCTAGATTTGTTTGTGTAACTTACAGCAGAACACATTCAGTAACCGATATGATAAAGAAGATGGTATGCTAATAATTTGAGGACAGGAGGGGGGTGAAGATAGTGCTGGGAGTTTATAAGGCGTATATTAGTGATGACCCATGGAAAGATATAGGTGGAAGAATTAACAGAGGTGCATGGAAGGGACAGATGACCATGTCCACAAACTGGCACTCGATTTGAGGTATAAGGGTAAGGAAAACTTTTATTTGGTCAGGATGTCAGGGACTGGCATAAATTTTCAAGAGAAGAAGTTAGTGACTGAAATGATTAACAATTTCTCTCAAACAGTGAAAAAATTTTAGGTAAAAATAAGCGAAACGTGAAAGGGGTATATAGTGACATGGCCAACGGGGCGTGTATTGTTTGTTATTATTATTTAAAATAATAATAAAAAATAATTGTACTAAGTCAGTTCTTTCATCCCAGCACTTATTTGATGCTACCAACTTTCACATTTGTTTCTAGCACTAATTTGAAATTATACTTTTAAGAAGTTGTATTTTCGTAGTGTTGAAACGTCAATGAATAAGTCAAACCCTTTCAAAACGGAACAGTTCCACTCATTCTGATTTACTTTTAATTATTTGACTCACATGTGTGCGTCATACACCACGAGTAGAAGAAAATAAGTTTCCTTGCAACGAAGCATGTAATAAATGAGTTAAATATTGGACCATTGCTCAGGAGTACAAAGTTAACAATTCAGTTGTTGACACTGTGGATTCCCTGAAGTATCTAGGCGTAACAGTACAAAGCAACATGAAATGGGACTTGCACATAACTTCCGTTGTAGGCAAAGCTAATTCCAAACTACGATTCATAGGACGTATTTTGAGAAGTTGTAACGCTCATACAAACGAAATAGCGTACAAAACACTAGTGCGTCCGCATTTGGAATACTGTTGTGCAATTTGGGATCCGCATCGCAAGGGATTGATTGACACATTAGAGAAAGTACAGAGAAGAGCCGCTCGATTCGTGATTGCTAGTTACAGGCCTTACGTAAGTGTCACAGAGCTGATTCGTGGGTTGGGCTGGGATTGTTTGGCGGACAGACGACGTCGTTTTCGTTTGAATTTGCTGGATAATATGCGAAAATCTTTAAGTTACGAGTGCAACGAAATACTTCTTCCGCCAACCTATTTAGGTCGCAATGACAGGAGGGATAAGATTAGAGAAATAAGATGCCGTACTGATTTATATATGTATTCCTTCTTTCCTCGATCTGTTCGGGATTGGAATGCGCAGAATTAGGATTGGTGCTTAGCACCCTCTGCCACCCACAGTATTTGTGATTTGCAGAGTATAGATGTAGATGTAGATTAACTAACAATAGTATTTACTTAATCAGCTATGAGGAAATGAATTGCCATAACGCTGAGTTTAATCAGTCATTTTTTACGGGCAGTCAAAGTATTTATATTCGGTGTAGATGTTTCCGATATATTCCAAATCACCATTATAGAAAATTTGAACAAATTAACAGCCAGAGCTCTGGGTTGAACATGTCATTTTAGACAGGGTCAGAAACTAGTTTAAATGTAACAAATGTTTATTACGTAAAGCTTTTGCGGTTATTGTTTTAGATTGTTATTTGTCCAGGGTTACCAACAAGCAAAAGGGAAAAGTACGACCTTTGTTCTCATACCGCTCGTAAACTCCTGCGATCGTAAAAAAGTACGGAGGGAAAAGTAGAGTGACGTTGGATTCCTCCGGCGGCGAAAAATTAATGCGCAGGAACGGCGTCCGTGCTCTTAACGCACGAGGATTACACAATGCGCTTACATAAAGAGCGTCGGCGAATTAAACTCGACACAGACGTACAACATTATTTGTCGGGTTTAAATTCTCTGTTCGCAGACCGCATGGAAGGAGCTGGGGTGTAACGCTGGAAACAGACGCGTGTGTTTATTATCTCTGACCTAGATTGTTTCCACAAAGAACATGACGTGTTCGCTGTGATCATGTCCGACGTGTGTTAAGTTCAAGTAGTATTCATCTCAAAAACATAATCCATTGCAACACAATCGAAGCTGATACTAATATGTCGGCCAATGTGCCACTAAACAGACCGTAGTGAGGTTCTCAATAAGGTGCCAACCGTCCGGCAACGTCCCTTTCTAACAGTCTCTCTCTCCCCGTATGGCCTATCCAGATTTGGGTTTTCCATAGCTTCCCCAAGTCATTTCAGGTGTATGCCGGGATGTTCCCTTGAAGGGAGGCCATTTTTTTTTTTACTGCTTAACGTCTCCTATAACAACTAGGTCTTTAGAGACGGGAAAGGATGGGGGGCAAGGAATGGGAAGGAATTCGGCCATGGACTTTTGAAGGAAGCATCCCGGCATTCACCTGGAGTGATTTGGGGAAACCATGGAAAACCCAAATCTGGATGCCCGGACGGGGATTCGAACCGCCGTCCTCCTGAATGCGAGGCCAGAACGCTAGCCGTTACACCACCACGCTCGGTGAGAAGGGAAGCCAAGTGCATAGTGTGGCACTAGATCTTTCTAGGGCGTTTGACAGAGAGAACCATAATATGGTTTTAAATAAACTGAAATGTACTGGATGAAAAATTACTTGCTGGGCAGAGGAATTCTTAAAAGCCAGAAAGCTTAGAGAAGGAAATACATTTTCAAAAGAGGTGGAAGTAAATATGGGAGTGCCACAGGGTAGCGTATTGGGACCGTTGCTGTTCATTATTCTAGTGAATGACTGTGTTGATGGGTAACCTGGATAGAATATGTAAATGGGTGGGTCAGCATGTAATGAAGAGTCAGCTTACTAGTTACACAGTAAAAAAACTAAAGGTTAATTACGATTATAGGATTGGGTCAGAATTGCTTGTTGAAGGCTGGAAGTGTAAATATCTTCGCATAACGTTTGATAACAAACTCAAATTGGTAAAGCACATTGAGCACGTGTAGGTAAAGTTTACAGTATCCTTTATTTACTGGAGAGGGTGATGAGAAGATGTTCCAAAATGTTAGGGAATTGGGTTACAAAACATAGGTCAGACCATTGGTTGAATATGATGGTGTAGTTTGGTACGCACATTTTGGTTACGAAATACAGGAGTTGGAGGGATGAAAAGAAGAACAGGTAGACTTATTTGTGCAAATTATCGCAGAACGCAGTCATTAACTGGTACGATAAAAGAGCTGGATTGGAGTCAAAGAAAAATAATTAAATAAACAGTCCCTTGACTGGTTTGAAGCAATCCTCCATGCTTTCTTATGGTGTGCTAACCTCTTCAGCTCAATATACTCGTTACAACTTTCGTCCTCAATTATCTGTTTCATATATTGTAATCTCATCCACTATTCCTAACAGATTAAAGTAAAAAATTACGACCGACCATCCTGCCGCTTCGTTGTGTTAGACTCTACCGAAAACTTCTTTCCTCGTCCTTCATTTATAAAACACATTCGTTTCTTACTTTACGTGTTTACTCAACCTTCAACACTGTTCTATAATTCCAAAGCTTTCAATTTTCCTTCTTTCTTCAGTTCAGTAAAGTGTTGTAATTAGTAAGCTGAGATGACGAGTCTAATATAAGAAGGGAATGGAAAGTATCATCAAACATTCAGGAGAATGAACGCGGATGGAACGGATGCGTTTCGAACGGTGAACCCTGGAATCTTCAGCATACCTATCACCTCCAGTAGTAGCAGTGAAGGTAGTGACGCGCTGGTGTTTGGGCTGTGTGCAGATGGAGAACAGACGATGGGCTGGTGTTGTTGTTCCCAGGCGCGCCGTTCCGAGCACGCCCAAACGGTCGGGCGGGACGGGCGCCTCGTTGAGGCGGAAGCGAGTGGAATATAATTCGGGAAGGGCCTTGAGGGCGCGCCGTAACATTTAATATTTCACGAGCTAATCCCGGCGTCGGCATGTTTTATGAGGCAGACTGGTGGGGGGAGACGGATGGCGGAGGCCGCGCCCGGAACAGAAACCGGGGACTCTTACTTTCGCCTGAAAATGCGCAGCCCCCGCCGCGCAGAAACG
The DNA here is from genome assembly GCA_031002005.1 of Vandiemenella viatica. NCBI lineage: Eukaryota > Metazoa > Arthropoda > Insecta > Orthoptera > Morabidae > Vandiemenella > Vandiemenella viatica. The sequence continues at coordinate 266,681,174 of JARYHS010009186.1, forward strand.
TTTTTTGAGCTTTACACGGTGTTTATGTCTGCGTCTACCAGGGGTGACCAAAATAAGGCGAACTGATGTTGTACTGCCCGCCCCGGTGTCTAGTTGGTTGCGACACCGTGATGGTGTCCGGCGCTGACACGGCGTTAGCTGGTTCCAGTCCTCGTGGTGGACCTTTTTTTTTTTTTTTTAAACTGCTTTACGTCACTCAACAGCGAGGTCTTTTAGAGACGATAAAGGATGGGGGTAAGGAATGGGAAGGAATTCGGCCGTGGCCTTTTGAAGGATGCATCCCGGCATTTGCCTGGGGCGATTTGGGAAACCATGGAAAACCCAGATCTGGATGCCAGGACGGGGATTCGAACCGCCGTCTTCCCGAATGCGATGCCACAACGCTATCCGTTACACCACCACGCTCGGTGCAGTGGACTTGGTCGGCAGGGTTGCAGAGGTGGTGGTGCATGATTCCTAATCACCAGATTGTGCGCCAAATTCAAATCCAAAACCACTTATAAGCAATTAAACCATTTAGGTTCATGAGGTATGCCTTGGGTAGTACAACTCACCTCAGAACCCAAGAAAATTATCTTGCTGCCTCTGCTGTTTAAGTCGTCCTGTATGTTGCAAGACAAAGTCGTTAAGTTTTAACCATTTACTCTTATACTTCATGTTTATTCGCAGCTGGGTGTGCATTCACATTATCATCACCAACACAGTAAAATACTTGCTTTCAGTTTTACGTATATGTCCTCAATCACAAATCTCTTCCACCTTATACTTTGTAAATTAACACTGCTCGAACAAAACGTCACGTACTTATTAGTACGTCTTACTGTTCTTATTTAACTACACAATTTATTATATTTCAAATTTTTTTTACTTATGGCTTTACGCCTCGTCGACGTCGAGGTCATTAGGGGCGGGATGGGACTGGGGACAAGGAAAGGGAAGGAATTCGGCCATGTCCTTTTGACCATGGAAACTCAAACCACGGTGGACGGACGGGGATATTCGAACCCGCGACCTCCCGAATGCGAGGCCAGAGCGTTACCACTCACCCACCACGTTCGGTAAGGAATAAAAAAAAAATCATCGTAAGACAGGGATTGAAATAAATTACTAAGGAAAATATTGAACAGTTTTCCATGAAACGCTGAAAGAATTTAATATCAAAAAGGGTAGAAGTAGGTAAATCATGACATTGCCCTCAAACAATTTAAGATGCGTGAAATACAAAAGTATATACTGTGAAAAAATTGTCTGCTGGACATATGAGTTATAGTAATTAAATTACATTAAAAAATTACAACTAATATGTTTTTCTCTAATGTTCTTCCATTGCTAAGTCGTCACCACTTCAATGATCTTGAAAATGAAGACCTTTTATTATTATTATTATTTAATTGCAATGGAGCACAGGCTCCGGTGGCAATTTCCGTACACACTCATCTTCCCCCTATCCTGCACCCACCTACATTAGCCCTCTACAAATTTTATCTTTAAATTCTTTCAAAGTTTTCGGTAAATTCCATCATTTCTCTTGGTATCTCATTCCAATCCCTGACACCCTTACGTTAAAAAGAGAATCTTCCCACACCCTTGTGCCTGAAATCGAGTGCCAGCTTATGGTCATGGTCATCTTTTCCCTTCCATGCACTACTTTTCATACCTATTCAATATCTTTCCATGCCTCATCACCAGTATATGCCCTGTACACTCCCATGACCCTCCTCATCCTCCTCCTGTCTTGGAATAAATCCCATTCCAGCTCCTTTATCATATCCGTCACTGACTGCATTCTGCGATAATTTCCAGAAACAAATCTAGCAGCCCTTTTTTGCACCCTCTCCAACTCCTGTATTTGATACTCAAAATGTGGGTCCCATACTACACTACCATATTCGAGCAATGGTCTGACCAAAGTTTTGTAACCCAATTCCTTTACTTCTCTCGTGCATCCCCTCATCACTATCTCCAACAAGTGCAGAACTTTGAAACCTTTTCCTACCACCTGTCCAATGTGTCCTGCCCAGTTAAGCTTGTTATCAAAAGTAATGCCAAGATATTTACATTTCAAGTCTTCAGCAAGCAATTCTTTCCGCACCTTACACTCATAATTAACCTATTTTTATTTGTGTATCTAATAAGCTGACTCTTCATTGCATTTGTATTCATTCTATGTTTACCAACCCAACTAGATATCCTTTCCAGATCACCCTGCAACTGTTTTAACACTGAGTTGTGATTCTGGGAAAGTTATCAGTCGCATGAGAAAGTTGGCTATTCTTCCAGAAGTCGGTAGATAGACAGACACATTCATGAAGGACGCACGCATGAGAAAGTCCTCCAGAAGTCGATAGCATGTCACCCTACAGCGTCACAATCACGATACGTGTCGCGTGACAAACACTGTTTTTACACAGTGTAATTCGGAATATAAATTGCGGAGCGGCTGCGAGTGAATTTATGTGCCGTTCACTCAATTAACAAACATGCACTCAGGTTGATTGGCCGTGACGTTTAATTAACCATACATCTCAACTCGACACAGTACGGGGAATACTCCACCACCGAACTAACGAATGTTTAATGGTTTAATATTTATTTTAATATCTGTGCGGTATACCCGTGAGGGAGTGTTTCTGTCAGAATATATATTTAAAAATTACCCTTCATGGGAACTAGCTCACCAGGATATATCTCACATGCGTATAAATGTTTTAGGTCACAAGACGGGGTTTGTTTATTCATCTATCCTTCTTTATTAATGTTCTACAATTTCTACATGTTTCAGTAAAAATGTTCTATGTTGTGTTACGGTTCAAGTAATTTGGATTCGTTTTACATGAATTAAAATACAGTTATTGTAACTGGCTGCAATGTTACTGGGAACATTGTTGGGTTGAGGATTTATTTAATTGGTTATTGCCGTTTATTCGGTCGCCAAATTGGGATTATTTTCTACTACAGAGGTTAACTTTCCATGGAAAAGCATAACATGCATTTCACTTTACTTTCATTCCAGGAACATTTTATAAAAAAACTAGCAGAGTTCCCGGCGTTGCCCGGTATAGTTGGCGTAGATTTAACCGTACCCTATTTTTATTCCCGCAAAACATTTGTACAAAGTTTCATAAAATACACGCCAACTTTTTCGGAATTAGAACAAACTTACATTCACCCGCCCCCCTACCAAGAAACTGGTGGGCTGAAGTTTATTTGCACGTATACTATTTTAATTCGTCCGAAAAGATTCATGTATATCAAGCTTCGATAATTTGTTAAGAAATTTCATTACTACATTACTGAACAACCCTAGATTATGTTAAAAACTCACATTTGATTCAATTGCAAAGTTAATGGATATACTTGTGGCCCGAAACGCCAGATCCTTTAACTCTAGAAATAAAATCCGGAATAATATTATCGTAAACAGAAGACTAATGCTGAAGGCCAGAGATATTGTCCAGAGATCGTGCTTAAAGAAAATCTCTGTTGTTTTTACGGCTATCTATGTCGTTTAAAAACTGGTATCCCGAATTAAACGAAAGAATACTTCAAGCTATGGCTTTTAAAAATTGAATATATCGAATCAAAAGAAAGAATACTTAAAGTTTTGTTTAGTGTGCAAAATAGTTATTACTATAGGATATCTTATTGCTTTAATTAAAGGCTATGGTCAGAGACATTGTGTTGTGTGTTTAGTGCGGAATATGTGGCATCTAGTGATTCCTCCTGTGGAATTTCTCACCATGCGTTCAGAATTTCATTTAATGCTCCTACATTATTTAACGTTGAAATATAAGACATGGGAGACAAGTGAATTAAGATTCTAAGCTTTAAAACGGTGAACACTCCATCGAAATCTGCCTTGTAGTTTCCGAGTTTTTATACGACCAATATGTCCGGTTTTCGTTTTATAGATATAGATGAGACTCTTTACCGAAGTTTACCAAGGTAAATTAGATGACAAAGTTTCCATTGGTACTCTACATTTTTGAGACAGAGAGGAAATTTTCGACCAAAGATACCGCTACCAGCTTGAAGAACTTTAAATAATGGCACAAACGACTGGTTACTATTAAATGCTAATGAAACTTACTAATTACAAATTGAAATATCCCGACATGAAATTATAATGAATTTGCAAACATCTTATATTGCCTAGAAAAAATTAAACTATTTAAATGTAACAAAACACGCTTCATACGATACTTGGCAAATGACGTATTAATGTGCTTTGATTAAAATACCGGGTATTAAATAGACTCCCTGGTTGACTGACCTACGCTCGATCTCTTTCGATTTCTGTCCAGTATTCAAGATTCTGCGTTAAATGTGATTCAAGTTAGAAGTTTTTTTAAAGGTTTCCTATGCTATTTCTTGCTCTAACCAAAGATAATCTTAACTAACATCAGTAGGCTTACAGGTAGCTGAACCTTCTACGAGATGAGGTTAGAGCTATTTCAAAGATACTGAATTGCTCCCATTTTAGTAAAATCGTGTTAAACACTTGAAAGGCAAAACGTTATTTGCACATGAAGTTTCATCCAAATCATTAGAGCCACTTCCTAGATCGTCCGATTTACCATCTCATAAATTGCTTTTAAAGAAAAATCCTATTATTATGTCAAACAGAAATCTTAATGCTAATCACGGATTAATTAATGGTGCTAGATTAGTGGTAATTCTCTTAGACGAGTTCTTCATCAGTGCTAAATTCATTCGCTGCGATAAAACAACGCTCATGCCACGCATTAACCTCACTCGTTCTGGTCCAAACGTTCCTTTCCAAATGATAAGAAAACAATACTTTAACAACCTGTGTTTGTGTCTGGAACCATTTATCTCCCTTGATATCTAACCGATATTGATAAGTGAAGTATCATTTTAAAGATTAAGGACTCCACTGTAGTCACAACATATTTTAAGAAATGATTTTTTCGGAATTTGACCCTTAAACGGCAGAAGTTTCATTAGTTCCACAATGTATTTTTTTTTCTGTCACGAACTATTTATCTCCCTTTATATTTAACCGAAGTCGAGAAATGACGTATATTTTTAGGTATTAAAGCCTCCGCTTTGGTCACATCATATTTCAGAAACGAATTTTTCGGAATGTGACCCTTAAGGGGAAAAAGTATCATTACTTACATTATATCGCTTAATACCTAACCGAAAACAAATGAGGTGTCATTTGAAAGATTAACGTCTTCACTGAAGCAAAACTATGAATTAAGAACAAACTTTTTCGGAACTAGTAGGATAAAAGTAATAACTGTGAAAGTCGCGCGTATGAGACAATACATAGACAAGCCGCTAGGTAGCAGCAGCTCATATCACAGAGATATTAATAAACTGCTTCACTGGCGACGACTTTCGTTACGTACCTATTACACTAAACAAATAAACAATTGATACAGATGAGGGGTTTTTTCTTCCGTCCTATTACAAACCACGAACCTTATTATTCATCGTATTTGCCGAATGTTTGCAAGGGTCATTTTCTTCTTCGGTAGTCAGTTCTAGGATTGGTCTGCGGGGGTCTTCCATTCAGCTCTTCTCTCTGACCTCCTCTTCATATCTCCTGCAGCCAACATCTTCCATTATCTGCTGGGTGTATTTTAAACGTGGTCTTCCTCGATATCTCTTTCCTTTCTACCATTCCCTTCAGTATGGTTTTTACTAAGCTCTCATATGTCTTAAGATATGTCCAATTAATATTGTCCTTCGCGTTTTTAAACTCTTGCTTATAGAGATATACCCGCCTGCCTTATCAAAAAATTTCCTCATTAGTAATCTTGTCCCAACAGCAAATCTTCAACTTCCTTCTGTAGCACCATTAGCTAAAATCAAATTAATCTTCTTTTCTGTTCTTTACCAGCTGTCCAGGTCTCACATCCATACAGCGCAGTACTCAAGACATAAGCTTTTAATAGTCTTTCCCTCGCTGCCCAGTTGATGTTATTTGTGGTAAAAATTCGTTTCTTTTTGTTGAACGCTATTTTTTCTTGCGCAATCCTCCATTTTGTTTCATTTCTTCCGTTTTTTGTGATCTAGTCTAACGTATTGCGCCATACTAGTCGACTCTGAGACGGTAGGTGTCTCTGGTGGATGCGTTTACTCGCTGGTCGCTATCCGCAGTCTCTTTAGCGGCCGCTAATGAGTTTTCAGCGCAGTAATTAATTCTGCCGCCACTTGTTGCCACGGCTCTAAAAAATTATTACTTCGGAGAAAATTCGAGCGCCACCGCTTCTGCAAACAATCTCCAGCGAAATCACATTCCGGAGCGCGGCGCGTCCCTCATTTTTTTTTTTTTTTTTTTTTCCTCCGTGTTCGGTTGTGTGTGTGTATGTCTGTGTGTGTGTGTCTGTGTGAGTATATATTTTGCGAGTAAACCAATTTGTTAACAAACCGCTTCCCCGCGCCAGCGGCAACAGCCGTTTACTGTTATGAAATTCGTGCCCGCACAAAAAGGGCTCTTAATACACACCGCACCAACTTCGGATACCACTCTGCGTTACTTTTCGTACGCAATACTCCGCGGGGAAATTTGAACCGGGTTCCGAGCAGTCAATTTTTGCAATTTCACCTAATTTCGTCAAGTTTACCTGTGTTATATTCGCATCAAAACCTACCACCAGGAATGTTTCATATTTTCCAGTTCATCCCAGATGTAATTTTTACATTTTGGCGGGAAATTTTGGTAAGATAGCGTTATATAAGGAACCTATTTTTTTTTTTTAGCAAAAATTCAATTTTCATATAACAACAACATCAAAATCGATTGAAACATTATGTTTGACAGTGTATTTGTGACCCTTCCTATAATAAACGTTTTTTGCTGCAGTTTTTAGAGTTATGATCTTTGTGTCGAAACCAAAGAGTAGCCTAAAGATGTTACAACCAGTCGTGGAGCGTAGCATCTTTGGAGTAAACAACTGACGATGAATTTTTAAGAGGTGTGGCGTATTGAAAAGATAAACTCGTCGAAGACGTTGGAACTAGTACACTCATGCCTCATGGAATCAGTAGTCATTTATATCGTTATCATCGCCAGGAATGTTTCATATTTTCGAGTAGGTCCCAGCAATAATTTTTACGTTTTTTGAGGGAAATATTGGTATGGGACCTCTATTTGAGAGAACAACAGCATGTCGCATTTCTTATAAGCATTTGCTTGGTATTACTTATTAAGAAATACGCCGTGTTGTATTTAAGAATGTACTTCTATTTATATTATTTCGGAAGATATCTTTTGTGCAGTTTAATCAAATAATTAATTTGTTAGTCCTTTTCTCCACAATATGAATCACAACTTTTATTTTAAATTAAATACATTCATTAAATACATTATCGAACTTTTCCTAACAAGCTCTCCTTAGCTGCTGCTAAGTAATCTCTCCGTCTCTGTGTGTCTCGTTGCTATGGAAACTTCTTTAAGAGTACTCACTGGCCCGTGGCAAGGAACGCCTACCTCAAGGATGTTATTACTATCGGTTATGCTACAAGCACCTACATAGATTGAAATATACTGACTTAGTTATATGTTAGACAGTATATTTATGACCTTAGCTTTGAACCCAAAACTTTCAAATTCTGAAAAATCCATTCAAAACCTGTATTTTCTGTGTGATGCCGGAATGATCAGACACATTTCAGATACATTTTTATGTGTGTGGTATGATCAATGCGCGCACAGTCCACGTTTCGATTTGCCAACAACAGATGTGATTACTTTGAAATACCTAACCTGGACTAAAATGAAAACTGACATTCCGTATCAAAACCACCACATTCTTAGTACTGTTCTGCTAAATCACCGTTTAGTTTAGTATCGGAAATGGCCGGTACGAAATCACTGAGGTTTGGTACGCATCAATCTTTCCGGACGAATAAAAATAGTTTACGGATGAATGAACTTCAAGCCACTCCTTTCTTGGTAGGGTGCGGGTGAATGTAGGTTTGCTTTAATTCCTGAAATTGATGGCGCGAATAGTATGAAATTTGGTAAACGTTTCTCATTGTGTGATTTAAACTACTGGATGGGTAAATCAACGCCAACTAGACCAGGCAACACTGTTAGTACTATATATCATAAAAATACATTTAAGGGCATGGTGTAACAGCCCTCAAACCTAAACTTAAATGGAATTGTATTTTATGGAGCATTTGTAGTAAGCCAGAGTTTGATTGAATATGATCTTGTATGTTTGTTTTGCAATTTACTGTAAATCAATGTACCTATATATACTTTAATATCTGGATGTTCTGGATCATTTTCCTCAATTGCTGATAATATTAATAAATAAATTACGGCAAAGCAATTTAATTTTTTGTATTTATTGATCTCGCGGGAGATCAATAAATACGCAAAAAAGACAAATTGCTTTGCCGTAATTTATTTATTAATATATAGACTTTGCTTTATGAAAAGAAATTATTTAGAGGCCATTTAATATGTCTAAGGACAGAATTGTACAAGAGAATTGGTTAGATGTTCCTAATTGTAAGTATTAAGGCAACTTACGATGTCTAAAGGAGAATTGACTACAGTTTAAAATAATTTCTGTGAATAATTTCGTGTTTAAGTATCTTTAATTTCAATTTCTGACCATTTTGTAATGATTGTAAATGATTATGTATTAATTCTGATTGTTTTTAATATGTTTCAATTGTTTAAGTATTGTTAATGTTCGAGAAATATATGTCGGAATCCTTTTTTTTTTAACTGCTTAACGTCTCTTAACAGCGAGGTATTTAGAGACGGGAAAGGATGGGGGCAAACAATGGGAAGGAATTCGGCCATGACCTTTTGAAGGAAGCATCCCGGAATTTGCCTGGAGTGATTTGGGGAAACCATGGAAAACCCAAATCTGGATGCCCGGGCGGTGATTCAAACCGCCGTCCTCCCGAATTCCAGGCCAGAACGCTAACCGTTACATCACCACGGTCGGTGTAATCCTTCGTAGTGTTCTAGAAATTTCGATGGAGCTTATATAAAGCGAACATCAGAGACAGTTTCTACAGACTCAATTTACGACGGCCAAGGACTGTATTGTCTGTGGAAGAAGTGTATGTATGCATGTAACCAATATCTTTGACGTCGTGCTTATGAAAATAAAAACAAGTTTAAATTGAACTGTATGGTGGACTGGTTATTTATCATATTAAATAAACCACGAACCATCTAACAATTCCTTGTCCTAAGCCTACACCTCTGGTTAATCTGGATATTCATTCTGCCATTTATTAATGGCATCGTCAAGATAAATGTTAAAAAATGCTGAGAAAAGAGTACACTCTTGTCTCACGGCCTGGTTAATTGTTAACATTTGCTGTTATTTGCTATTTTCGAGGAGTATCTTTGTATTGAATTATAAACTCTTTACTGTTTCTATAAAATCAAGGGAATTGTTGCCAACGTACGTGAGAATGTACTGAGAAGGAATAGTGAATTACGCTAATGTTCTGTTTTGATCGGAGAGTGAATACTTGGGGGGTGGAGCTGTTAAGAGGGTGGAACGACTGCTTGCTGCGGGTGACGGGAAGGCTGTAGCTGGCGGTATCGGCGCGGCAGTTTGTGCAGACTCCGCAAACACTGTGCGCCGAGCAGCCGGCCCGGTGTTTGCGGCCGACCGCAAACACACTTAGCTCGACCGCGGTACTGCGCCGCGTGTACACGGGCCATCAGACCAGCACGCGCCGCAAACACCGCCCCCGCCAGCTGGGCCTCACGGGCGGGACGACGTTCCCCGTACACCTGGACACAAGGCGATACCAGAGCCAGCCGACACAAACAGGTGCGCCCACCATAACACTGTGCAGAGCTGGACAAAACCAAGACCAACAGGAAAATACGAAGGCTTTCCAGAAACTAACTTGCCTTTTGAAAAAAATAAAAACAAATAAGACAAAGGAATATTCCAATATAGATTTGAAATTTTCTACTACACTACAAGTGTGTTAGTTTAATATGATTAGAAATAACAACAAAGTCTGATCAATTATAAATATATTGTACGTGCAACTTTTAAATGTTTTACCAGCAGCAAAGCTATACGTTATTCCTTTATTCGGGTGTTTAGGGTCGTTCCATAAAGTACGTGGCTCGGTCTATGGGGGAAAGGGGTGGTCTCATCAGTAGTTTTCATACTGGCGACCGTGCCCAGTAAACCTATTAATAATACTAAGGTACAAAAGAAGCCAAGCAAGAAAATATGTTACAAGACCCATGTCCGTAACAGTAGGTAAGTATATTATACACTGAAGAGCCAAAGAAACTGGTACAGCTGCCTAATATCGTGTAGGGCCCCGCGAGCACGCAGTAGTGCCGCAACACGACGTGGCATGGACTCGACTAAAGTCTGAAGAAGTGCTGCAGGGAAATGACACCATGCATCCTGCAGGACTGTCCATATATCCGTAAGAGTATAAGGGGGTGGTGGAGATCCCTTCTTAACGGCACGTTGCAAGGCATCCCAGATATGCTCAATAATGTTCATGTCTGCGGAGTTTGGTGGCCAGAGGAAGTGTTTAAACTCAGAATAGTGTTCCTGGAGCCACTCTGTAGCAATTCTGGGCATGTGAGGTGTCGCATTGTCCTGCTGGAATTATCCAAATCCGTCGGAATGCACAATGGACATGAATGGATGCAGGTGATCAGCCAGGATGCGTACGTACGTGTCACCTGTCAGAGTCGTATCTAGACGTATCAGGGGTCCCGTTTCACTCCAACTGCACACGCCCCACACCATTACAGAGCCTCCACCAGCTAGAACAGTTCCCTGCTGACATACAAGGTCCATGAATTCGTAAGGTTGTCTCCAACCCGTACACGCCCATCCACTCGATACAATTGGAAACGAGACTCGTCAGACCAGGCAACATGTTTCCACTCATTATCAGTCCAATGTCGGTGTTGACGGGCCCAGGCTGGGCTTAAAGCTAGGGTACATTAGTGGGCCTTCGACTCCGAAAGCCTATATCGAAGATGTTTCGCTGAATGGTTTGCACGCTGACACTTGTTGGTGACCCAGCACTGAAATCCGCAGCAATTTGCGGAAGGGTTGCAATTCTGTTACGTTAAACGATTCTCTTCAGTCGTCGTTGATCCTGTTCTTGCAGGATCTTTTTTCGGCTGCAGCGACGTCGGAGATTCGTTATTTTACCGAATTCCCGATATTTACTGTGCACTCGTAAAATGGTCGTGCGGGAAAATCCCCATCTCATCGCTACCTCGGAGATGCTGTGTATCATCTCTCGTGCGCCGACTATAACACCACGTTCAAACTTACTTAAATCGTGATAACCTGCCATTGTAGCAGCAGTAACTGATCTAACGCTTGCACCAGACACCTGTTGTCTTATACAGGCGTTGCCGACCCCAGCACCGTACCCTGAGTGTTTACATATCTCTGTGTTTGCATACACATGCCTATACTAGTTTTGTTTGGCTCTTCAGTGTAAATAAATTATGTTACAAAAATCTGTCTCTGTCACCGACATAACATGAGGCACTCTGGAAACGAGTGTATTGACAACAAACAAAAAAAACAGGATTCTAATTGGTGTAAATTTGTGTCGTCCTTAGCATGAATAATTTTCGATGCCTGTTTTACATTTACGAGTAATCGTTAGAAGTTTTTCGAAATGCCAAATGAAATTTCCGTACCGCAGTATCTTGTCACTTAGGTATATTTTAATAATGGTGAAGTTGTAGTGATTAAACAGGGACGCATAAAGTTCTCTGTTGTGTTTCCTGTCTATGTGGAACGCTGTAATTGGGTATCAAGATTGATCAACTGCGTTGGAGACTTTACAGACCAAGTGTGCTAACCTCTTCTACGGAAATGTGGGTATGTCAGCAGTTTTGAACTTCTGACATAAGTGTATTGCATTTCTACTCTCCATAACATAGGTTTGGCTCTGACATTCACAGTAACATGAGGCAATTTCCAAACGGACGTATTGACGACAATTTTATTTTACTGAGAATTGTAAACGGTTTCGATGTATGAATTTGCATTATCACTACCACGAATTACTACATTTTGTTTCACATTTAGAATTAATCGTCGGATGATTTTCGAAAATGTGGATTCAAATTTTCGCGAGGTAATGTTTCATCATTTAGTTAGACTATGACGTTTGTGGAGTGGTTAAACACGGATACAATATACAGCTATTAACTGTTTTAGCCGCCATAAAGTCATACCCTATTACTCTGTTCGGGTGTTGTGCTGCGTTGTGTAGATGATTAATTGTGCCAACGTTTCGCTCGGATCTTCCGGGAATCTGCTAGGGCTAACACGTATTTGGCTTTCAACGGAAACAGAGACTGACTGGAAGCTAAGAACAACTATTGTTGTAACCATAAGTGAGAGGTGTCAGCAACAAAATAGGTCGATTGTTGATAAGAAATCATATCAGATAAATTTTATATAGCAGTAATAAAACTAAGCGAATAATCAGATCGGCAAAAGACCCCCGTTTACGAACAACAAATGCGGAAGTATACAGAAGTCATTGCCAATAACGGAAGGTTTACGTAGAGAAAAAAAAAAAGAAGTAAAGAACACCAATGATACACAAAATCGGCTCTCGCAGAAAACATCTTGTAAAGATAACTTGATGGGTTATGGACAGAAAATGAGGAATTGACTAAACCAGAAGGATATTTGGCGCTGATCGTCTAGAACTGGTGAAAAAATATTTAAACATTGGCGGAAGTTACTGATTGAGTGAAGCTTGGAAATGTGTTTTGCACTACCAAAAAAAAAAAAAAAAATATACGCGGCGCTAAAAACCCAACACAAAGAAGAAAAACATCCATGGCGAGGAACTCAATACTCAGTATATCTGATTCATGGCTAGCTTCTTTGCTTTCGGCATCCGAGGTACTGCAAAACCGCTATTCATCGTTGAACGCAATGCGACGCTTTTTATTGTGTTCTGCGATTGTATACTACCTTGGATGACCATCGTCGGCGTGTTTGGTGGTGACCTTGGAGGAGATCTAGTCTACCAGTGATTTGGAGAGGTACAGCAGGGTGACTCTACTAGAGTCACGTGTCTCTATTAACTGTCTGGATGATATTGAGGTACTCCCGTGGCCAGCAAAATTTCCAGATTTGTCCCGAAATAACGTGTGGGACCAGCTGGGACGTCAAATCCGTTTCAGTGCTAGTATCCAGTATATCAAGCACCAATTACCACAGTTGTGGGTCATCTTGCCTCAGATGATACAACGGCTTTATGACAGCCTTCCCAACCGAATCAATGCATGCATCCAGGAAGAAGAGGCGCAACGTTTTTATGATAAGTAGACTAATACTGCCAAGTTCTTTGTAAATTCGACTCGATTTTGTAATCGCTGAACTAACATCACATACTCTTCACGGGTGTTCAGGCGGATAGCGTCATAAAAACAGAACGTTTCGACAGCTGACTTCTTCAGGTGCGGAAATCTTCAGGTGATGTAAGCTAGAAGTCACCGCCTAGACTGGCTAAGTAGTATTTAACTAACTTCTACCAACGGACTCTTACTAAGTCAGTCTAGACGGTGACTTCTAGCTTTCATCGTCTGATTATTTTCGCACCTGATGAAGACAGCAGAGTCAGCTGTCGAAACGTTGTATTTCTGAACACGCGTGGACCTTACATTGAATCAGTACGCCGGGAAAGTCTCCACCCACACATCACATATTCTCTCAACCTGTGAGGTTTTATTTTGTTTCCTCCGCCCCTTCTAGGTGTTTTACCTGTATTGTCAGGCGGATTATAAGAATTGATAGGGTTACCCTGTTGCTGAGTCCTGTTCTCCAGTGTGGCAACGTAGTGCTCAAACTAGAAAAATTGACGTCCATCTGAACGAGTGTATGAGAGGAATAACTGGTACACTAAAACCCATCCCTGTCCCCTGGATATATATCATCAACAATATACCACCTACAGAGGTAAGACGCCAAAAAGAAGCAACGGCACGCGAATGGATAAAAATACACCATCCTGACCATCCACAGGATCTCCCAATCCAAAAAGTCCTAAACGAAGTACCACCCAACCGTCATAAATCCAGAAATCCAGTATGGGAAAACGTATTTGACTTTGATGTCAAGGAAAAAAAACAGCTAGAACTCTTCATCTGTGAACCATCGACATATTAAAGATCCCACAACTGGACTTTTGGATTCGATCTGTAGAGAGACCAATGGATCAAACTAAATCGCCTAAGAACAGGCTATGCGAATTGCAACGCCATGCTGTATAAGTGTGGTCTTCAGGATTCTGCTGTCTGTGACTGCGGAGCTCCTTCCCAGAGTGTGGAGCACATCATCAAGGAATGCCCTCTGAGGAAATACGATGGACCATTTCAAGACGTTTTCAGTGCTACAACTACCTTCATAGAATGGTTGCAACATCTGGACATCGCTTTGTGAATGCTACCCGCTAATGACCACGATGTCGACGGGTCCTAAAGCAACAACAACAAGTGAATGCTACCAACGTTCTTGTCGTTGTATATATTGTACAGTAGAACTCCAATTATCCGAACTCTGACCATCAGAATAGCTGAATATCCGAATCGCTTGTTTAATTAAGGCGGAAGCGTTCTGCGATTCAAAAAATAATAATTCTGCCTACACACCGCGTGCAACTTCTCACTGTCAAGCGGATGCGCGACTTGGCTGCCCGAAAACGGATAAATACAGTCAAACAGCTTACTTTGGCCAATATGTTCAGCAAGCAATGACTTTTATTTACAGTATGGTACGTACATACTGTACTAATGTACAGCACTTGTGAGTACGCTTAACTTGTAGAAGTGTTGCCTTTTTATTTAATTAATTAAAAGCTCTTTTTTCTTTACAAACAGTTTTTTCTCTAATTTTCAACATATATACAGTAATTAATTAAAATAGACCCTTTTAGGATAAAATCAAATCATACGAATTTTTGATTATCCAAATGGGGTCTGTTCCCAATTGATTCGGATGGTTCGGGTTCTACTGTATATATATGTCGGATCTGGTGTATGGGGCTAGCTACTAGATGGCGCCACAGACTCAGCGAGCAGGGTGCCAGCGCCACAGTGACGGCAGTGACATCTACGAAAGGCTACTTAAGCGCAGCACACAGCACACGGAGCTCTCTTCATGCCTGACCGTCGAGGCAACAACACTCCGCTATCTGTCACTCTGTATTGTGAGACCGAGTCTAATAAACCGGATCCTTGTATCAGCTGTGTTCTCGTAGTTGCTCTCAACTGTCCGAGGGATATCTACATAGTACCTCCGCTAATGAGCCATCTACCTCGAGTAGTAACGCCATTCGACCCACCCGACTCCTGTTCTTTCCGAATGGATTCGACATGTATATATGTATTATATTAGTTTGTTAGTCATAAGACAAATAAATAAATAGTTTAACTAATTTTTTGCTCCGTCTGGGTTGTTCCACACTCCAACTGCTGTCGGTCGACCAATCAGGAAGAGCCCCCAACGAATGCGTTGATTGATTGGCTACTTCTCCTTGATGTAACCCCGTCTTGCGGGGTAGATATCGCTGGTGTGCTACAATGTTGCCGATTCTGCAGTGTTTCAGTGTTGCCACGTCGAGTACGTGTATTTGACAGACGGGTCGGGTGGACACGCGCATTGATAGAAAGTTAATGTGGTCGGCGGGCAGGAATTCTGATTAATTAAATACATTAGGGGTGGAACCGCATCGGACCGCGTGCGGTCTGCACAGTAGAAAACTCGGCGCCACACATTCCACGCCGCTGACCAGCACAGTGCTGCCACTACAGCAATATCTAAAACGTGTTACTGTTCAGCGAAATTCAGGATCGACCCTACAGCTAGCATATCTGATGAGTCTGCAAATGATTTATGGTCTCACAGAATGTTAGTGTTCTACCCTAAGGCAAACTTTCACCTTGCTCCTATGCATAGTGGTGTGTCTTCTGTCCTCCCCTCCATGTCCACGACGTTTCATTTGATTTGCATTGTGTCAATAATTCTCTTTTTTTGCTTGTGGCTTGTCGAGGTCATTAGAGGCGTGAAAGGACTGGGGGCAAGGAACGGGGAGGAATTCGGCCATGGCCTTTAGTAGGAAGAATTCCAGTATTTGCCTGGAATGTTTGGGGCAACCATGAGAAGCCAAAATCTGGATGACTGGACGGGAATTCGTACCCGCGTCCTCCCGAATGCGAGGCCAGAATTTTAACAGTTCACAAACTATAGTATACCATCCAGAGAATAATTACTCTTAGAATAAAAATATCTGTTGTTACAGAGACCAGAGGAAAAACAACGAGAGAAAGAATTGGCTGGCGAGCAACTAGACGAGCTTAGTTAGTATCTTGCAAGGTGTTGAAATAAACGTTACTGATCAGCTAAGGACCTGAGTAATTCTTCGGTTTGTTTGAAAAGAAATAAACGTGAAATGTAAAATGTAAAATTATAAAGACTATTATTATTATTATTCGCTACAAGAACTTTAAAAAAGAAATTATTCTGTACGATATTTCTATTTATGTTACTTGTAAAGCAAAAAGGCTTACATAAATAATATAACATCGGGGAAGATACAAAATAATAATATACGACATGGCGACCGTGACAGGACAGAAAAGTGTTATTAAATTGGTTTCATGTAATTGTTGTTATAAATGTATTGTAACCATTAACAAAGCGAGGAGATATTAAGGTCCTGTGAGGAAAAGTTTACCATAATATTTTTTTAAAAAAATAAATATATGGTAAACTTGGGGGGAGGGGGGGGGAAGAGCTACAATATAACATCCAGAGAATAATTACTCAAAAAAAGATATTCAGTTGTTTTATAAACCAGAGGAAAAACAACGAGAGAAAGTTTTGGCTGGCGAGCGACTATACGAGCTTAGTTAGCCTCTTGCGAGGTGTTTTGAAATATACGTTACTGATCAGCTAAGGACGTGAGTAATTCTTCGGTTTGTTTGAAAAGAAAATAGAGCGAAATAAACGTGAAATGTAAAATTATAAAGACTATTATTATTATTGTTCGCTACAAGAACTTTAAAAAATAAATTATTCTGTACGATATTTCCATCGATGTTACTTATAAAGCAAAATGTCTCTAATATAACATGGGCAAAGATACAAAATAATAATATACGACACAACCACGCTTGGTGTCAACAGTTAATCGCC
>JARYHS010009186.1:266699356-267058059 GCA_031002005.1 Vandiemenella viatica
GCATGAAGGCTGATTACTGTGGAAGGTAATTCCATACGATTAAAATCAATTTTAGTGATTTTGTTTCACACATTGAGAGCATCAGATAAATAACTAAGGATTATTTGAATCTTCTGAACTTTATTATTTTTGTAATGGCTTAACACCTAAACGACGTCGGGGTCATTACAGGTGGAAAATGACTGGGGACAAATAACGGGAAGGAATACGGTCATGGCCTTTTAAAGGAACCATCACGGCATTCGGATAAGTTAATTGCTGGAAAATAACTGGAAAACATACAAAACGAAATTGGCTAGTTAAAAGGGGTTCGAACCCGCGTCCCCCTGAATAGATGGGACAGGGCTTAGTCACTCAAACACCACGCTCGGTGTAATCCTTATGCTTGGAAGCGAATCAGACAATCTTATACAAGCAAAGGTAGATGTCAGGCAACGCATTCTAATATATAATAAAAAATAGTAAAAAAAGAAAACATTTAAGGAACGTTAACACATTGAACCAATAGCTCCCCGCTATTAATCACGGTCGTTCTGAATTACTAAGCCTTTAATGAAAAAATGAAAAGAATCGTTGCATATATGTCGAAATATTTCTTCAATGTGTGTTGTAATGTATATTTTGTACAAAAAACATTATTCTTGGAATGCTTGGAATTTTGATTTTAGCAATGGAAATTTGATTTATTTTAAAGCAGCACCAGTTGACTGGTGTCGATTGCTACATTTTTTCTGCATTTCTGTTATGTTCCTGTTACTACTGTTTTCTTTATTATTAAGTATGGTAACATCAACGATTCTGACACGAAATCAATAAGAAGAAAAGAAATTACTTGCTTGAAACCTTTAATTGATGATAGAATGCGTTCTGAACTGAATAGCTGTTCTAAATGCATTAAAAGTAATACATCCCGTGGCACAGTAATTAAACAGGTAATTGGGAATATTGTGCCAGCCATATTGTTTAAAGTGAGACATGGAATGTTTGATTTTGTAACTATGATGTTAAATACTGTTTAATATTTTAACATTTCCATTTACAATCGCCCCCATAAAATTTTAACTAATTTTGAATAAATTTGAATTTTATTCGTGATTCCTGTTGTTTACGTAATTGATAATTTCCAAAACAGACTGTCGGCGATCTTTTAGATCTCAAAACATTTCTGCAGTGTGTATCTCTCTATAATCGCAACGAGGCAAGCTCGCTCGAATGAGTAATAAAACGATGATAAAAGATATTTATAATACAATATGGTTGAGTAATCTTTGGTCGAAGTGTGAGATATATTTTTATGAACCGTAAAATGAAAGTAAACTCGAAAGTACACCTGTAACTTCGTTATGCTAAAATATTACCTGAAGTATTTGTAGAAATGTTTTAGTGCTCTAGTACGGATCTAAATTCTGTGGCCAGAGATGTCTACAAATCTTCAAAGATTTATAAGACTGCTAAATTTAAACTATCTCGAGTACCTTGAGAGCTACGTGATATGTAACATGACAAATTCCGTGACAGGGGTCGACTGATTGCACTATATCTGTGAGTTCCGTAACACCGCGCTATTTACGTGGGGAGTGTGAAGTCGGATGTAAGTGGCGACCGTTATGCAGGACGGCGTGTATAACTCCGCGAACATTGCCACCCGAGTCGGGGGGAGAGGGGGCGAGTGAAAGAGAGTGCGAAGCGTGACAGTGAAAGAGACCCGGCTGACGTCGGACAAAAGGACGCGAAAAAAAAAAGAGAGACGGGTGTTCCGCCCTGCGCTGGTCGTAAAAAGGGCGGCTTACTGGGTCACCGGGTCTCCGGGCTCACGGTCGCCAGCAACTACAGGTCTCTCTAACAAGTGCTCATTGTTCTCGGAATTCAGAATTTAGCAATGTAAGTTCAATTTGTTTTGGAGTCCTTTATGAATAATTTTTTTAAAATAATTACTGTATGCTGTTAGAGATAGAAGAAGTTTGATAGACCCGACACTTGAAATTAATTGCAAACAAAAACAAAAGAAACACATTTTCTGCCTTTATTTTATCTTAAAATTAATCTGAAAACTTCTGCAGTCTTATTAATTAGAAGTTAGTAGTCATAACTTTTTTTAACGAGTTAAACTGAAAACAGTTTCGCCATAATTATTTGACAACACAAAAGTTGTCAGCTAGTTCCGGACACAGTAATAAACGGTGGCCTAATCGTTTTTGGCCCTAAAAAAATCTAAATAATAATGGATATCTGAAGAATCTATATGAACACAATCTTCATGGGCCCTGACTTTGCTTCACAGCACTGAATCCAGTCAGTCTTCATAAATTTCTTCATGTACGATGCATTTGTGCTGTTTTACTTAATTTGTTTCTGAAAGACTTTCAATTCTTTTCTTTGTATACAGCGTCTTTATTGGGCTTTTTTTTAATTTTTCGCTTCGCCCTTTTTACTACCTTTAACTTTTTGTCCGTCCCCTCCACGTTTTGTATATGGGGAAGATGTTAAAATCTCGTCCTTTCGGATTTTCAAGCACGCGTTAATATGCGTTCATTTGATGCATCACATTCAATATTCTACAACGAATTTTGTCAGGAGCGATGAAAATCTTCTGCCAGGAACAAAACCACACACTGGTGTGGAACTCACTAAGCCGCATCTCGGTTGCATTTGTTTTTACACTGCAGGGTGCCTGTTCACAATAAAGATCTACCGACGCTGCGTGGTTGGTTTGTCCAGGGCTACCATCCGTCCGGGGTTCTCGACCTTCCCCTACTTAAGGGGATCACACCGTGGTTCAGGTCGAAAAAAATTAGATTTCCGTTTTTCATCATATTTCGATAGATAAAGGTATTCTTTAAGTACCCGAAAAGGATTTCGCAGAAAAAAAAATTTCGGGCATTTAAATAGCATTTTCCTACCACGTGCATTTCGGTGCCACGCGCACTTTTCTGCATATATTTTAGATCGTTATAATCCCTACATTACACAGTAGGGAATTTTTTTTTTGACTCCTGAGTGTGCTGGCTATCTTTGGAGGGCAACGGTCAGTATTCTCTTGTTTCTGCTATTTTGAAACAACACACCTTGAAACAAGCTGTTACTTTTGTTTGAGTGCGTTTGCGAGCAGTTGTTTTCTTTAAAGCCAATTTCCCGCAAACTAAAATTTTCAGTACATATGCCCCATTATATCAGAAACTATCATAGATAAATGAATTAAATTTTCAGAGACTCTGCATAACATAATAAGCCACATCTGGTATTACATTCATTAATATTCCCCCATTAGGAAGTTCACAAAAAAATATTTTCTTCAGAAAAAACTTACTATTTTTGTTAATAAATTTAAAACAGTATTTCTTAAAAACTATCACATGGATAAAGTAGTTCTTAGTACAGTTGAATCTATTAGCATCATGTAACATACAGTAAAATATTAAGGTCCTGCATCAAATAGTTTTTTCATAAATGGGTCAAATACTTGCCTAAATTAACATGGGTTAGATAGGCAGGTTGTGGTCCCCTTATGAATGCGTGAAGCACCAATAATAAGTTTAATTTTCGTCGGATGGGCGAAGTTGGTTGATTTAGATATTTGTTTATGTTTAAGAATATCTTTGAGGGGTAAATATCAGTAATTCAAGTGTCGACGTGACAGGTAGGTCTTAGCACGATAAAGTAATTTCGAAACGAGTGATTTGTTACCTTTGGAAAAAAATAATCCGGAAAAAGGGATATATAGTTTCTCGTGACTGCATCATTAATAGCGCGGGTTAAATATTCCTGGAAGAAACAAAAAAGGTACTTTGGTTTAATTTGAATTGGCAATATCAAACTTATGTACTTACTATCACATATTCCTCACTTTTACTTCGATTTATCCCTTAACACAACAGTACTTTATTACCTTATAACGGAGCGATCCGTTGGCTCAGTGGTTTAGGTGCCGACTTTGTATCGGAATGTCGTCGGTTCGAATCCTTGTCTCGGCGGTGATTTCCATAAACTGTTAACCCCATCTTCAAGTCTGGCACAGATTACTGTATAATGTGCAGTACGTCAGAACGCTTCCGTGATTCGGATTGCATGTTAAACCACCGAGCGTGGTGGTGTAACGGTTAGCGTTCTGGCCTCGCATTCGGGAGGACGGCGGTTCGAATCCCCGTCCGGGCATCCAGATTTGGGTTTACCATGGTTTCCCAAATCACTCCAGGCAAATAGCGGGATGCTTCCTTAAAAAGGCCATGGCCGAATTCCTTCCCATTCCTTGCCCACCCATCCTTTCCCGTCTCTAAAGACCTCGCTGTTGAGAGACGTAAAGCAGTTAAAAAAAATCCATGTTAAACTGCAGGTTCCCTGTATCTGGCAGCACTACCAGGTTAGGTTAAGGCGGCTACGACAGGGACGGAAACTGCAGCCAATAGAAACTCTGTCACCAGGTCATAACGACCACACGGAATTATTATATTGTCACATGTCCCTCACTTTCTCTTCGAATAATCCGTTAATAGAATAGTACATCATTCTTTGTTACCTTATGGTTGTAATTTACATCGTTGTAGACTGAGTCAGTATATTGTGCGTTAAGGATGATGGCTCGTCCTATATTATTGTATACTTTCCGCCCATCTGAAAAGAGATATTCATATCTTTGTTTAATTTTTATACTTTTCTGCTTTGAATTGGTAATATACACTTTCAAACATTTTGTACTTCATATTATATCTTTTCACATAACAACGCAATTAATATTAGACACGGTAGTTTACAAAATAAACTATTTGTTTTCTTCATTCAATAAACCATAGTATTGCCTACTGCTTCTTTATTTTTAGTCTTCTATAGTTCTTGCCTATGTCTTGCCGACTCTCATTTATTCATTTCTGTTGGGTCGATCACGACCCATATTATTCCTCGGTACTTGATATAATTCGTTCAACAAAATATATTAATTAATCCTTTTTTGTTAATAACAAGATTATAACATTCACAACTGAGATATGTCCATTATAAAGTGTTGAGAATGGTGGCTGATAAAAATTCTAGAGGACGCGGTTTCGAATCCCCATCCAACCATCCTGATTTCGGATTTACACTATTTCCACAAATCACTCCAGACGAATGCCAGCATGGTTCCTTCGAAAGACCGTGACCGAGTTGGTTACGTATGTTGCCCCCAGTCCTTTGCTGACCATAATGATTTTGAGGTTGAATAGCCGTAAACCGAGAACCCAGAAAAAATAAAAAATAGTAGTTCTGTGGAATAATTAAAACAAACCCACGGATAGCAACACTTCAATTCCCCCGTCGGTATGTATAATATGCTTGGCGTCAGCAAGGACTTGCGGCCGTAAGACAAAAGCTACAAATTCGACCAAACTAACGATGGGAACATTGGGAAAAGATAGTAAAGACGACGAAGATGGTAATCGGTGACTGTTCCTAGTACGGGAAGATTGGTGAGGCTTAGCCTGTACGGCTGTCCCTCTTGTTAAGGTGTCATCGAGTTAAACAGTTCAGTTATTGATATGGCTCATTCTGTGAAATATTTGGGAGTAACAATACAAAGGAACATGAAATGGGACATACACATTAATTCGTTAGTAGCTAGGGCTAATTCTAGGCTGCGATTCATAGATCGAATCTTGAAAAGTTGTAATGAACAAACAAAGGAGATAGCGTAGAAATCTCTTGTGCGTCCACATTTGGACTGTTGTTGTGCCATTTGGGATCCGTTTAGTAAGGGGTTGATCGTAGGTATAGAGAAAGTACAGAGAAGAGCCGCTCGATTCGTGACCACTTGCTACAGTCGTTATGAAAGCGTCACAGAACTGATTAGTAGACTAGGCTGGGAGTCTCTGGTAGATAGACGATACACGTTTCGTTTAAACTTATTGGTAAACATGTGTACTCCCACTTTCACTCACGAGTGTAGTCAAATACTTCGTCCACCAACCTATTTGAGCCGGAATGACAGGAAAGATAAGATTAGAAAAATAAGGTGCTGCAATGATTCTTATATGAACTCTTTTTTTCCCTCGTACCATTAGGGGTTGGAATGCACAGCAAGATTAGTTTTGGTGCTGCGCACCCTCTGCCAATCCACAATTTTGTGAATTCCAGAGTATGTATGTAGATGTAGATGGTGTGTCCCACGATCAGTTGGGGTTGCGGAGTGACCTCTGGTGTGTCGCAGATCGCAGTGCCTCGCTACGGTGAGCTGAAACAACAAACGATTGCGCCGCCAGCAGCGACCTCTGTTGACTGTGCACATACGCGGTGCGAGATAGTCCGCGCTCTCTGCTGGTAAACAGCTCGCCTCTTTTTAGGCTCACACATGCCGCAACCACTGCGATGTCCGAATTTCAGACTCGCGTGGAGGTATGAGTGTATGCCATGTTTGCTGACCCTTCAGGTATTGAAGTTACACCGTCCGACAAGTTCACCTCGTGGGCCACGACCTGCAGCCAACTGATTTCAATCATTTTGTAAGCGATGAAATTTTTCTAGGTCTACATATGTGTTATACTGTATGCCCTGTCTACTCTCGTCTCTTAATGAGCTCTTTTTAACGAGAATATTTTGATTTTTGAGCTTAACTTATTTAATTAATTACTATGAAAATAATTCCCAGGGCGCCATTCAAAAAGAGGAAGATTAAAGGAACAGAGTTCTGCCTTACATTTGAATGATAGAATGAAGAATTTATTTAAAACCACCGAATTTTTATTATAGCATAAACTATTGAAACCTATTTAAATATGAAGTTTTACAAAATTGACACACATGATATTTAAGGATGGATTCTGATGTTCTGTTCCAGAAGGACTAACATTCGTTTATCAATAATTTAACAAGTTCCACGGCTAGCTCACTGAAGTCAAATACAAGGTGGGAGGAGGAGACGCAATTAGCAATTTTCACTGCTGTCAGGGTCGTACTGGGCTTTTAAATCACTTTGGCAGCGAAATGTCAACACTTTTCAGACAGAAGGGATGGTACATTACCACGTGGAGTCCTCACTGTTGCTGCAGCATCCACACATACAAATAAAGACTTTTCGCAGGAAACAGCACTGCTCGGCACCTGCCACGTTCTGCCGCAATGTCCGCTCTCTTGGAAGCATCAGCATACAGGGAGGTAGACTCTACCCTGAACGGACATTCTTCAAGGTCTTACTATTGTGTATGTCCCGGCAGCCGACAAGCCGGCACCAACCTGAAGGAGTCCATTGTCACCGAATTCGATGGCTGCAATCATATTCACTAAATGCAGATCTTTGCATTTTTAATCGCCCCTTCTAATAAAACATGTGGTGACTTTCTGAGATCACCACAATGCTTACGCAACAGCTATAATCATTTCGGCGCGAAAGGTGATTTTTGAACGGAAATAAATCTATTAGTATGCGACTTCTCGTCACCGACATGCTGTGACGTGTTGCGCGAATGACGTACGCGTTGACCTTTTTTTAGATGGGTAAAATCTCATTAGTTCGCGTCACCAACACGCTGTAACAGCAGTATACCTGTAGCTATAAGTATGACGTGTTTCGCTTGGACAGCAGTGAAAGGAGAGATTACACTTGTATCTAATACATAAAAATGAGTATTCAGTCTTTTTTGCCAATGTTCTTCATAAAAACATATAGTTTTTATCCGATTTTCATGGAACTTGGCATCCTTATTTATTTATTTTTTTGCTGTCATCTTATAATATATCTGTTATACTCGGTGCAGATATACCGTAGTTAATTATAATTCCCAATTGATAAGATGAATGTATGTTTGTTTGTTTGTTTGTTTGTTCTTCTTACAAATCCACAGTTTTCATCCGATCTCGATGAAACTTTGCACACTTATCCCTTGAAACAAGGTGTAAAATACTGTCCACCTTTGGTTGAAAAAATATTTGTATAAATAACACATGTTGTCTCATAACTTCCAAATACGGCGATAGACAGACACGTTGCATATGGACGTCTCCGTACCATGTTTCCGTGTAGTGGACTGGCAGCTCAGTGGTTAAAGCGCTTGCTTACGAACGTCGTGGTTTCCGGTTAAAATCTCCGTGGAAACTAATATTTTTAAAAATTGTTTTTCATCGTATGAGTCAGTCCTGGGCCGTAGGTTATTCGGATTGAACGTTAAACTGTAGATATTAGAAAGTTACTGGTGCAATGCGAGGTAAATCGTAGGTAGTCTTGCAAGGTTGTAGGTGTACAGTTTTTTACGTTATAATGATCTCTCAGGTGTTGTTCGCAGTCAGTGTGTGAGTGTGAACCACAGTAATATTATTATAAATACGGAAGTAAGTCTCCGTCTTTTTGTTACGTTTTGACGACTAAATGGCTATATCGATATTGATGGAATTTGATAAGATATTTTTTTCCAGTATGATTAACAGTTGTAGTCACGAAATTTTGAGACCTTATCGAATGGTGACAGAAATATGTTGGAAATCGATTGTCTTCAAGAGACAGGTTCGACGGTAGTATGATATAGTGATAGCTTTCCTGTCATATTATTCCGACTCGATATTGTTTGGGACCAATCCTTCGTTACCAACAACTTTCTATATTTAATTCTGGTAAAAAAAATTATTAATCCACGCGTACGAAGTCGCGGGTACAGTCTATGATGAATAATTTGTAAAATAAAAAAAATAAAAATGTAATTATTTAATTGTAACTGGCTTCCACAGACAGTAGTTTGTATAATGCTGTGGTAAATATAGAATAATATCGTTGCATTCAACAAGAGAGAGACTAGAATCTCTGGGGATAGTAAGAAGTTAGCTGTGAATTTGGTAGTGTAGTTTAATTTGATTAAATTAAATGAAGGCATTAAAGTGTTATTATTTGATTTTAAAGTAATTTTGAAGAGAAGGGCCTAATTATTTCATAAATGGGGCTGACCTCCCATAATTCAAATTAAGCATTCAAAAAATATCGGTCGGCACACCAAAAGGTTCATGTATACAGCTTGAGAAGTGTTGCATTTGGCTCAAACAATCAGAAGTAAGTACTAATACTTTTAAACAGGGGTGTTGGAATCTGTCTCCCGACTGGTTTGATGTAATCCTCCATCCCTTCCTGTCTTACACTAACCTTTTCGTCTCTACATATCCCTTACAATCCACGTCCTCAATTATATTCTTCATATATTCTAATCTCTGTCTTCCTCTGCAGTTCTTGCCATCGACTGTTCCCTCCACTAACAAATTAACCAATCCAGCATGTCTCAAAATATGACCTACCAGCCTGTCTCTTCTTTCTGTAAGGCTCTTCCATAAACCGCTCCGCGCGCCCATCATTTCCAAAACTCATTCGTTTTGTAAATTATCCGTCCACTTAATTTTAAGCATACTTATACAGCACCGCATTTCAAATGTTCAATTTCCTTCTTTACTGGTATTCCTAGAGTCCATGCTTCGCTACTGTGAAGTGTTCTGTTCCAGACATAGAGTTCTAAAAAGTTCTTCTGAGTCCTAGATCAATATTTGAAACTAAAAGATGTTTCTTTTCATAAAGGCTCTTTTCGCTACTGCTATTCTGCTTTTAACATTATTCCTGCTTTGACAGTCAGTTGCAATTTTACTTCTTACATAGTAGAATTCATTTACTTCCCCTATTGCATCCGCCCCTAGTTTTATGTTTAATCTACTGTGATTGGTATCACTTATGCTACGTTTCAACACTTTTGTGTGGCTTTGGTTTATATTTAGTCCAAAATCTTCCTTCAGTATTTTGTTCAAAATATTCAATAACTAATCGATATCCTCACCTGTTCTGTTAAGGAAAACATTGTCATCAGCAAATCCTAGCATAGTCATTTTTTCCCCTTGAACTCTTATACCACACTCAAATCTTTCTTTCAGTGCCTTTATTGCTTCTTATACGTGCAAGTAGAATATAAATAGGGATAGACTAAAACCTTGTCAACACTCCTTTTAGCTGATGCTTGTCTCTCATGATTCTCTACTATTATTGTAGCCACTTGATTCTTGTATATTTTGTAATGTACTATTCTATCTCGATGTTTTAGACCCAACTTCCTTTAATTTTGAACATTTTTTCCCAACTAACATTTTCAGAAGATGAACAGCTAGGTTGGTGGTTTGTAGTAGTAGGAAAGAAAAACAGGTTCATTAGAAGTAAGTATTTATTTATTATCTGAAATAGGTACTTGGTTAGGAAAACGCATTGTCATCTTATGATCCAATTGTAAATAGTGAAAATGTTTCCTAACAGAAAGAAAAATATCCGTAAAGCTCCATTCTCTAGAGAAGACACACAGTTTATTAATATCTCTGGATTATGTAGGGCTTGCTATCTAGCGATCAATGATTATCGACTTCAGTGAACCCTAGAAACTTTGAATTATCGCAACCCCTGGCCTTGACTATTTATTATTTTGCTGTATACGGGTTTAATTTCGAAAACCCTTTCCTTAACTATTTTCAGAAGCGAAGACTTAATGTTTAATATGATAATCCCATTTATTGATTTTGTTTAATCATGAAGAAAAAAACGATGGTTCGTTACAAAACAAAAAATAATCTTTTAGAAATAATTTATATGTAAGACTGCAGGCTTTCTCGGCGCAGTATATGAATGAAATCCTCCATAAAACACGACTTTTCGGCGGTCATAAAATCAAGTCACTTGAAAATGGTTCTTTTTTTTGTGCTTATGGCTTTACGCTTCGTCGACGTCGAGGTTATTAGAGGCGCGAGGGGTCTGGGGACAAGAAACGGGAAGTAAATCGGCAATGGCCTTTTGGATGAAGCATCCAGGCATTTTCCTGGAGTGATTTTGGTGATCCGTGGATAACCCAAATCTGGATGCCCGGATGGGGATTCGAACCGCCGTCCTTCCGAATGCGAGGCCAGATCGTTAACCAATCTCCCACAACGCTCGTTTTGACAATGGAGGCAGAGTTTATGACTGCCGAAACGTAGTGGTTTATCTATGGTCTCACTTGGCTAGCTACCTCATAGGATTTTATTCAATAATATGGTTTTTTTTGTGAATTCTGTGTGGTCGGAATGAACTGGTGAAAGGGTTTCTACTGGCAGCGCATTCCGCCCCTGTCTTAGCCGCCTTAACCTAACCCGACAATCCTGCCGGGTACAGGGGACTTACAGTTTAACGTGGAATCCGAACCACGGAAGCGTTCTGGAGTACTTCACCTCTGGTACAGCAAGCTGTGCCAGAGGTGAAGGTCGGGTTAAGCGCCAGTGAAAATCCCCGGCGAGACGGGGATTCGAACCGGGGACCTCTCGATCTCCACTCAGACGCCTTAACCACTGAGCCACCAGATCACTCGTGAATTGAGTTTAGTAATCTCTGTTTGAAAATCCGAGGGCATTTGACAACGCCAGTCTTGGTATCAAACTTTGCAGTTTCCCTTACAGCCAATCGCCTAATGCAAGGCTGGATGGTTGTCACAGCGGATATAAAAGACGTCATACACTGCAACGTAATTTCAGTTCCGTCATGGAGTAACGGGTAATAGGGGAGTAATCTTTACTTTGTATTTCTATTCGATACGGTGAGTACTAATTAAAGGGGCTATGCTCCTGGCAGACAGGCAGCCCGCGTAACGAGGGCGGCATCCCCTTAAAGCCGTCTGACGTCTGTGCTAGGCTGGCGGCGGTAATCAAAGGCAATGATCTGGAAAAGAGATATTGGGCGCCGGGCGGCCTGCGCCTTTTAACTGGCCACTAAATTGAGGCTTTAATCGCCTCTCCAGAAAGAAACCCACGAGGGGACTGAAACACACGTCTCCGAGCTCGTTCTAAGAAGTACTCAGGAGCCGCTCCGTTAAATCACCTCCCCGGTCTACTCGAAGTACACCCTCGAACTGAGGTTAGAGTTATTAAGGCTGATATCACAAACGACAACGCTTGGCTCATAAATCAAGGTATAAGAATAACAAAACAAAAGTCTAAAATTCCCCAGGGTACAATATAACAGTATTTTCTTCTAAATCTTAACTCAGCATGAATATGAAGTATGAACGGCACCTCCCCACTCCGCAAAAAAAAAAAAAGAAATAGTTCCATACTTCCCATGAGAAGTCTAGGGAAGGATTAGAATACGGAACGGGAAGTAGTTCGGACACGGCCTTCTAAACGAACCATCCCGGCATTCACTAGGGCTGTTGATAAAATATCGATATATCGATATTTTTTTAAAAAATATCGATATTTATGAGTGATATTTTTTAAAACGATATATCGATATATCGATATTGAAATCTGGATATCGGAGACCGATATTTTTTTAAAATAAGTGGTTATTTTCCTGGTAGAATATTCTAAGTTATTATTGGAGGGAAAACGATTACCTGTGTTGCACATGCAATACATTTTCATAGATAGAATTTTAAGAATCAATGAACGATACGAGCACATGGAGAAGCAGGGCCGCCGTAAGGGGGCGTGCCAGGCAGCATATTATTTAGCGGGCGACCTCCTTTTTTTTGCTCAACAGCTGCTACGGGCGGTCGGCGGCGACACTCGGGATGGCAACAATGGGGGCGGCAATCTCACAGTTTTTCTACCCGTTTCGGAAATTTCCGAGATCCACCACTGGCTGTAGTTGGACAGGGGGCAGCATAATCGCTATTGCACGCGGGTGCTCAAACAGCTAGCGGCGGGCCTGTGGAGAAGTAAAAAACAAAGGTAAAATAACTCATTCAATATTCATTAGAATTCTTGTCTGGACATTTTGAAAAGTTTTTAAAATTTGTCTTCAATCAATGCAAAAGTATTAGCATTAAGAAACTAATCGTAATGTACCAGGTATGGGTAGGGTTGCCAGATAGCCGCAAAATCCGGGAATGTCCCGGAATTTTGTGTCTGATCTCGTGTTCAGGAATTATGCGTTACTGTCCCGGAATTTCCGTATACTAGTTTTTTTCTCAAACTCAGTTCACCACGGTGGTCATGAGGCCAAGCAAAGTATCCCATGCTTACCTACAGCGGGAGGATGGAATGTCCCTTAAATCAGAGGAATTGAAACTGACAGGAAAATACTCTTAGAATTTTCTGGGACTTTGAAAATTCTAGATGCAGTTAACATTAACTCCCTTTATACAGAGTTCACATGTCTGAAACGTGTTTTTCAGGTCCTTCCAAAAGACTTTCCAAACGAAAAAAATCTGGGCCAATTTCTTTAGAACAAGCGTTTTTAATGATTTTGAATATTTTAAAAAAATAGTTGGTTTTGTTTTGTCAATTCCAACAAGCAATGACTTTTACGAGACAAGTTTTAGTCCGTTGAATAATTTATGAAATAAGAGTGAAACAGAACGTTCATGGATTCGATCAAAGCTGAACTGCAAACTCAATCAATTTTGAAGACTCTTGCTGAGAAATTTTATCAGTTTTGCAAAGCAGTGACGGAGAAATATGAAAATGGCAAAATCTAGTATTAAATGTTTTAAAAGTAGATGATTAAGATCTATTTGGATTGATGTTGATTTTGATTTAGCAAAAGATAGATGCTAATTTTTTATGTGTTGATAAAACCTGATGTTGATTTTCTGCCTAATTTTAATTAATGAGCCTAACAGAAGTGTTCAGTTTTGGTTTAATATTTTTGAGATTTTGATTAATAATACCCGATGTTGATTTTGTACCAAATTAAAAAATTCCTAACGAGGTGGTCAATTTTTGTTTTAAGTTTAGTATTTTTCCTTTGATTCATAATACCTGATGTTTACTTTCTACCATAGTTTAATTAATAAAGTTAAAAGAGGTGGTATATATACGTTAGATAACATATTTACCTAAAATATAATTTTTTATTAATTTGCATTTTTGTTCACTCTTTAAACATACCGCTAAAATACTTTTTAGCCCAGAAATGTCCCGGAAATTATAAGCCTGTATCTGGCACTCCACAGTTAAATATTTCGCGCGAATTGGATACGGTTCTTGTTCCATACCAACAGAAGAATTGAGCTCCAAAATTATGTTACAGCCAGTTTTGTTATATCACTTATGAATTTATTAAGATAAGAAATTGAAAAAAAGAATCTACCACTTTTGGATTGCCTTTACAAAGCGCTATGCTAAAAACTTATTATCATAGATTGGTGCATTTAAAAAACATTAACGCCAAGGGAACTGCCTTGACAGTAACGGCTCTAGGATTTTTCCAAGCCGGGGAAAAACTGAGATTGCCGCCTCTTCAAACATTGTTGCCAGCCTGACCCCGAGAATCGCCTCCTTGATTGTTGGCCAAACGCATTGATGTCGCCACTTTAACTGTTTGTGAAACGCATAGTTGGACACGATATTATCGCCAAGAGCAAGTACCCTTGTTTGCCCCCACCCCTCGCCCTAAATCCTGCATTCCACCTAGAATCTCAGCTTTAAAAAATTGTATTATGGTAAAGCGTTACCCATTTGCGAAGCAATATCAAAGAAGGGGAAATTTTCAATTAATGTAGGGAGTTCTCCATTCATAGTAGAAGAAACAACGGGAAAAACATGAGTTCATGCTCTTGAAAAGTATGTCCAATGAAGTTTCTGACATGAGTTTTGGTGCAAAATTTTACTTCATTCACCACCTTAGTTTGGAATTTTTTTTGGATCTGAAACTCTTTTAAATAACTATGACGTTCTCTCATCATAATTCTATGCAACATCCAGTTGTCCTAGAAAATGGTAATTTGGTACACATACTTGGTTTTCATCCCCATAGTATAAGAAAAGTTCCTGTGTTTTTTTCAATGCCAATCTAAAAGCTGAAACGTCTTAGAGAAAATTTGTAGGTTAATTGCTTTCTTCTTGATGAGGCTATATGCCTTGAATTTCAGTTTTGCACAAAGATCAGGAGCATAAAAAACACAATTAATTTTACTTTGTTACTACATTTAATTTGGAAGTTATTGGTAGTCCTACACCGATGGTAACAATGCAGACACGGCGAAGCTCGCACAGAACGACATTTGGTCCAAAAAAGTAAGAAGACTCAGAATAAGCTATCAACCTACAAAAAGAAATTAAATTCCACATAAAACAATACTTGTAAAAAAAGTGACTTGGTCATTATGGAAACTCTGATAATAGAACATCAACATAAATAAATGCCTCTACAATGTTGTATTATTGAGCTTTTAAATTCACAAAAGCCAAGATTTCCCTCGATGCTCTTTCTGGATTCACAAGTCTTCGAGTAAATCATAAACATTCTGCCTTTCCTTTTAGTAAAGTAGTAGTATAATGGCTAAATCACAATTTAAAAAAAAAAAAAAAATTATCCGTGACGTCATGAAAAACTATTTTTTTTTTTGAGAAAATCAAAACTTGATTCAGAAAAATATCTCACAACTCTTCATCATTAAATAGCCACAAGACTTCGCCATTTTTTTAAAATGATTTGTTTTTGTAACATTGTTTTTATATAATGGGGTCGATATATCGATACTTTTTCTTCGATATATCGAACCCGATATAAATATTTTTTAAAATATCGATATATCGAAAATCCGATATTTTTTAAAATATCAACAGCCCTAGCATTCACCATGAGTGATTTCGGGATACCATAGAAAACCGGAATCAAAATGGTGTATTGTATACCAGATACAAATCACACACAAAATAATCAATCCTCACCCAGAGCGGAGAAATTGACTTTCAAAACATAATTGTTTTACTTATAAACACAAATAGTACTTATAGTAACAATTCAACTATATGCCTGCGAGAGAAATTTGGTCTTACTAATACCACTTCAATCGAAAACAAATGTCTCTGTTTTGAGGGGCACCTTACAGCACCCTGAGATGGTTTGGAAGAGACTATATCAGCCTCTTCTTAAAGTGAACCCCCTGGTGGTGGTTACGGCTACAGAACAATTCCCGGCATAACCACACCTGTAATGTAGTCAAATTTTACAGTTGAATTTTAACCCAGTTCCAGATGTCAGCATTATTTTTTCACAAAAATAAATTTACCCTGGTATAGTTAAAGAAATTAAAGTTTAAAATACCCGCTTCTTCAAAAACATAAAGTAAAAAGTTAAATAATCTCTAAAAATAAATTTTTTATTCAGCATTGCTAGCATGTGCTACAATTTCTTAATTAGCTTAAAATCAGAAAAAGTAACTCATTAAATTAATAACTGTAATGTAAGAAAAGGGTGAGGTGCCTTTTACTAAATCATAATGGTTAGAAACATCTTGCGGTAAAAAATTATGATTAGTAATATTAGCATCCCACATTTCTTTAAAATAAATATATTTTTTTTAATCAGTGACTTTATTTATTTATTTTTCACAGGTCTCATTCCTCCCAGGAGGAGGGCTGTTGTAGGGCTACCCTATTCAACCAAAAGGGAAGAGATTGGGATAAGGGCAATGTTGCCAACTAGGTGACTTTGAATATCCGCAGATGGCCGCTAGAATTTCCGTAGATTGGGTATAAAAATCCGGAGTCTCGCTAACTGAAAGCCTGAAACAATAATTATTGAAGATAGGATCAAAATTAAGATTAGTTTATTTCCAAGACTCTAGAATTCCATACACAATATAATATTCTACATTGAAAATATGAAATATCTCAGAACATGTTTCATATGGCGTCAGTTTCATCGCTGCTACTGCTACGGGTACTGTTTTTAGGACCAAACATTTTGTTTGTTGATATTAAATTTAACAATACCTGTGTGACCGATCTTCGCTCGGCGTCTTTCGATTTCTGTTCAGTATGCAAGATTTCATCAAAATCTTCAGAGACGTTTGTGAGAAATTACTCCTATATAGAAGAGTTCCTTGTATAATAGTATTAGACTGGACAGATCAGATATGATATAAGAACCTAACTTAGTCCACGAGATGGCTTATAGCCGTTTCCGTGATTTCAAATACAAGAATTGTTCTTTTTTTATTTTTATTTTTTTTTCTAAATTCTTGTTACAAACTTTAAAACAAAATCGTTATCTACATATGAAATTTCACCCAAATTGGTAGACCCGTTTCCGAGATCTTACCATCGCATAAGGTGCTTTTAAAGAAAAATGCTGTTATTATGTTAAATAGAAATCTTAATACTAATCAGGGATTAATGAATGGTGCAAGATTAGTGGTAATTCACCTAGACGAGTACATCATCAGAGCTAAATTCATTCACTCCGTTAAGAGTATGGTCATACCTCGCTTTAACCTCGAACTTGTTTTTCCATACGTGGCTTTTTCACGAATTCGTAGAGTCACTAAAATTTATGTTTCTGTTAAAGACACATACGTTCGAAAATCAAACGACGATCACATTGTAACTGCTAATATTGTGTTCAAAGAAGTTTTTTTAAAAAAGTAAAACAGCTTGAAAAAATCACATCTGACATAGCCAAAATCTATTTCTTATATATGTTATGTACGAGGCAAGTTTTTTTAAGTGAGTACCGTTTTGAAATTAAAAAAAGACGTGCAAATATATCTCAATAATTTTATTTTTACATGAAAGCCTGAACTTTACTTTTCTACATAATTCCCTTCAATATTGAGGCACTTGTCATAACGTAGTTTTTTAAAACCCTCCTCATAGAAGTCTGCCGCCTGACTTGTTAGCCACTGCATCACAACTGTTTTGACTTCGTTATCGTCTTCAAGACGCTGACCGCCCAGGTGTTTCTTCAAGTGCAGGAACAGATGGTAGTCACTGGGCGCCAGATCAGGGCTGTACGGAGGATGATCTAGAGTTTCCCATCGAAAAGATGTGATGAGATCTTTGGTCTGATTAGCTACATGTGGACGGGCATTGTCATGCAGCAAAATAATGCCCTTGCTCAACTTGCCACGTCTTTTGTTCTGGATTGAACGGCGCAGATTGTTCAATGTCTCACAATAAGCTGCTGCATTGATTGTCTCATTACGAGGCAGAAATTCCAGAAGCAATACTCCATTTCTGTCCCAAAAAAACTGTGCACATGATTTTTCGGGCAGAAATCGTTTGCTTGAACTTCACTTTTTTGGGTGAATCTGAATGCCACCATTCCATGGACTGTTGCTTTGATTCAGGTGTGACGTCGGCCACCCATGTCTCATCGCCCGTAACAATTTGGGTTAAGAAATCATCAGCATCGTTGTGGTACCGCTCAAGGAAAGTCAATGCACTGCCTAAACGTTTGGTTCTGTACACATCCATTAACATTTTCGGTACCCAACGTGAGTACAATTTTCGGTAATTCAAGTCCTCGGTCACAATGCCATACAAAACACTACGAAAAACATTAGGAAAGTCATCACACAAGGAGGAAATCGTAAAGCGTCTGTTTTCTCTCACCTTATTGTCCACTTTCTGCACCAAACTTTCATTATCGACGCCCACTCCGTTGTTCATCATGCACATTTGTGCGGCCATCTTTAAATGCTATCACCCACTTTCTCACCATTCCATCACTCATAATGTTTTGTCCATAAACTGCAGAGATCTCACGATGAATATCGATCGGTTTTAGGCCTTTAGCACAAAGAAATCTTATAACAGCCCGTACTTCACAGTCGGTGGGACTCACGATTATCGGAGGCATCTTAAACACTCAGTGAACAACGTAAACAAAGAAGAATTAGACTGTAAGGGCGTCAGTGCTTAGGCAAGAGATACAGGTACCCCGTGCGCATGCGCGGAACGCCGACCGTAGCGCTGCATCCACGGTGTGACAAAACGGTACTTACTTAAAAAATACGCCTCGTATCTACTACTATACATGTATTTATTTTTTATTTAGTGTTTATTTTATCGCTTAGCCCACTAAGGAGCGCGTGGAGCCATTAATTTGCATTGTCCTTCTTATTCTTCTTGCTGTTCTTATCTTTCCCAAACCTCCTCACCCTTTCGCTGTGGACTTGACGCCTCTCTTGTGTCCATGCATTACTGAGTTTCAGATTTTTTGCTGTTGTGATCTTAGGGGCAAATTTATGTAAAGTGATTAACTGTCTATATATAATGTGTGTAGATGTTTTGGGTCTATGTTGACAATACATGTAGTATTTGATGATAACGACTTTTTTATAATAAAAGTGATATTTATTACTACTCTTAAAATAAAATACTTTTCATGAATAAATATTCATGCATTTACTTATTTCCACAATATTACGTTACTATTCGGTGACTGACCACGAAGAATTGTTCTTTTGAATATGTAAGAGTTCCTTGCTCTAACCAAAGAGTAGGCTTACTGGTACCTGAAAAGACTACAAGTTGGCGTTAGTGTTTATCCAGATACCAAACACAAGAGTGACCCGTTGTAAGTAAAATCGGGTTTTTGTAGAGAAGACAACTACACAGGTAAACTTGAAAAGCAAAACGTTATTTAAATACAAAAATTCATCAAAATTGTTACAGCCGTTTCCGCGATAGCAAATGTATACAAGAATAGCTAGTTTAAAAATAAAGATTTCTGCAACAGGAAAATTGTAACCATGAGTTGATTTAATGATTGAACTATTTTTTGCTGTTGTGATCTTAGGGGCAAATTTATTTAAAGTGATTAACTGTCTATATATAATGTGTGTAGATGTTTTGGGTCTATGTTGACAATACATGTAGTATTTGATGATAACGACTTTTTTTATAATAAAAGTGATATTTATTATTACTCTTAAAATAAAATACTTTTCATGAATAAATATTCATGCATTTACTTATTTCCACAATATTACATTACTATTCGGTGACTGACCACGAAGAATTGTTCTGAGGAGGCCAATTTGGCCTCCTACCTATCATTCGGGAGGACCGGGGTTAAACTCGGTTCGGCCATCCTGTCTGAGGTTTTCCGTGGTTTCCCTCAGACAATTAGGCGAATGCTGGGATGGTTCCCTAGAAGGCCACGGCCGACCTTCCATCCCCCTTCCCTCCCCGTAGTAGTAGATTGGCTGAAAAGAGTCCCCTATGACTCTCCAGCAGCCCGCCTCCCAGCCTTCTGCTGGGAGGAATGAAATTGTAAAAAAAAAAAAAAAAACTTTACCTTATAAATCCTGTTAAGCTGCGACCCGTTTAATTCTCGGGTATCGGTTACGTCGACTTTGTTTGACTCTCGGAAGGTACTGCTTTGTGATGCTACGCCAACGAACTTGTCACCGTTCTTAAAGAGTACGCCGATAGTCCTGTATTACCGTCTCTTGAGGTTTAATTTAAATCCATAATCTAACAAAATAAGTTGTTGGTTCACGCGAGTGGCTGCAGGAAAACGACTCACAGTTATTGACAATTCTGTAATGCGGTATCATTATACGCTGAGAGTTTAACAAAAACATGAACATCAGGAAACATCAATAAGTACCCAAAAAAGCAAAAATTAAATAGATTCTATTTTTAAAAAAATAAAAAAACCATAGAACTACGTAAAATTCGTAGGGTAGGCAGCACTAGATTAGGAACGGGAAGGAGTTCAGCCATAGTCTTCTGAAGGAAATATTCTGACATTCGCCCAGAGTTACTTTGAGCAGCGCTGCCAGTACAGCCAACTTATATTATACCGCTGTCTCTTTGAAATTATACAGAATGAAACCCAATTATACAAAGGGGTGATCCATTGATTACATACGTGAGTGAAAGTGTTGGGAGCAAAAAAAGTCAACGAAAAGTAAACAAAGTATACATTGATAAATTTGAATAACAAAAAGGAAATAGATATGCAGGAAGGGTTGCCAACTCAATGAAACAAAGGGCAAACACTTTCAAAAAGGTACTGGAATGTACTTTACCTTAAGTGCTCATTATTGTATCCAATTATACAAGGCAATCTGTTATACAAACAGGATACAAGAGGTAACCAAATTATACAAGTTTTGTATCCAATTATACAATCTGGCAGCCCTGACTTTGAGAAACAATGGAAAGCTTGAATCAATATAGATCTCTGCGGGATAAGATCTCACATAGAAATCAATAAACAACGACGATGAAGGAGGAACACATAAATATTAATTAATAAATAATATTGACCACAACGCCATACACAAATTGTAATTATAGCAAAAAGACATATATATGCCTGCGAGAAAAATCTGGTTTTACTAATGGCGCTTAATTTCAAAACGAATGAACATATATTTAAAATTTCAATGGAGCGAACGCGGAGGTGGCAATTTTCCTACACGCCCTTCTTCCCCCTTTCCTGAAACAATCTAGTTTTACCCTCTACAGACTTCAACACTTTAAATCCTTTCAATATTTTTGGTAAATTATTCATCATTTCTCTTCGTAACTTGTTCCAATCCCTGACACCCTTACCTAAAAAAAGAGAACCTTCATACACCCTTGTGCCTGAAATCGAGTGCCAGCTTGTGGTCATGGTCATCTTTTCCCTTACTTTCAATTCTTACACCAATATCTTTCCATGCCTCATCACCTATATAAATGGCGCTGTTGACTGACTGTATTTTAACTGGTACCTTACATCACCTCGAGGTGGTTTGGTTGAGGCTATATTAGCCTCACCCTGATGGAGGCTCTGGCGGCTGAACAAGTGCCGACATAACCACAGCTATTATTTATTTATTTCTGTGATCAATCTATGGACTGGTTTGTTGCAATCCTCCATCCTTTCCTTTTTTTCCTTACGGCTATACGCCTCGTCGACGGCTAAGGTCATTAGAGGCGGGATGGCACTGGGTACAAGGAACGGGAAGGAATTCGGCCATGGCCTGTTTGGAGGAAACATCCCGGCATTCGCGTCTAGTGATTTGGGGAAACCATGGAAAACCCAAATCTGGATGCCCGGCCGGGGATTCGAAGCCACGTCCTCCCGAATGCGAGGCCAGAGCTTTACCGTTCACCCACCACGATCGGTCCAACCCATCCTATCTTGTGCTAACCTCTTCATCTGTACATACCCCTCAAAACCTACGTCCTCAATTATCTGTTTCATATATTTTTATCTCTGTCTTCCTCTGCAGTTCTTACCTTCGACTGTTCGCTCAACTAACAAATTAACCAATCCAGCATGTCTCAAAATATGACCTACCAGACTGTCTCTTCTTTCTGTAAGACTCTTCCACAAAATTCTTTCCTCACCCAACACTTCCAAACCGAGCGCGGTGGGGATGCAGATTTGGGTTTTCCATGGTTTCCCTAAATCACTCCAGGCTAATGCCGGGACACTTCCTTCAAAAGGACATGGGCGAATTCCTTCCCGTTCCTTGTCCCCAGTCTCATCCCGCCTCTAATGACCTAAGCCGTCGATGAGACGTAAAGCAATAAGTAAAAGAAAAAAAAATCGCTTCCAAAACTCGTTCATTTCGTACTTTGTCTGTCCACTAAAAAATCAGCATTCTTCTCTAGCAACACGTTTCAAATGCATCAATTTTCTTTCTTTCTGGTATTCACAAAATCCCTGTTTCACTACCATAAAGTGCTATGCTCCACACAAAGGGGTTTAAAAAGTTCATCGAGCGTGGTTGTGTAACGGTTAGCGTTCTGGCCTCGCATTCGGGATTACGGCGGTTCGAATCCCCGTCCGGGCATCCAGATTTGGGTTTTCCATGGTTTCCCAAATCACTCCAGGCAAATGCCGGGATGCTTCCTTCAAAAGGCCATGGCCGAATTCCTTCCCATTCCTTGATCCCCTCCTTGCCCCCATCCTTGCCCCCCCCCCCCCATCCTTTCCCGTATCTAAAGACTTCGCTGTTAGAGAGACGTTAAGCAGATAAAAAAAATTAAAATGTTATTTCTAAGTTCTAGATCAATATTTCAAAGATTTCGCTTTTTCATGAAGGCTCTCATTGCTAGTATTACTCTGCATTTAACATCATTCTTGCTTTGGCCATCGGTTGCAATTTTGGTTCCCAAGTAGCAGAATTCACTTAGTTTTCCTATTGCATCCTATCCTATTTTTATATTTAACCTATTGTTATTGATATCATTTCTGCTAGATTTCATCACTTTTGTCTTGCTTTGATTTATATTCATTCCAAAATGATCTTTCAATATTTCGTTCATCCTCAGCCCTCTCTGCTAACAAGACAATGTCATGAGAAAATCGCAGCATACTGTTTTGTTTTGTTTTTTTTTTCCTTTTTTTCTCCTGAACACTTAATCCATATGAATTTTTTTTAACTACCTTCACACATTCCTTTACATACATGTTGAATATTAACGTGGATAGACTATAATCCTGGCACCCTGGCAGTGGTCATGTGGCAAGACATTGGTCCCCAAGTATGCATCTCCTTCCATTTCACATGCGGTTGTCATCATTTTTCTAAGAAGTAGCACTATCTTTTATTTGGTTATTGTTTGTTTCAGGAATGGTCAACGTCTCTGCACAGGGGCTCATATGACTGGGCGATGGGAGTTGTGGTAAGATTTGTCAGCAGTTCTATGATTGTTGTAAACTGGGCTCCTGATGTACTTGCAGGGACTCTCGCTGGCAACAGTGGCAGCCGTGAGTTGGATTGTTGTTGTTGCGCCATCCGCTGGAATGTGGTGCTCCCTGAGCTTGTCGGGGATTCCCACGGCTTCTATTACGGTTTAGTTGTTGTTGGCAAGCAGCAAGATGGTCTGCTTGTGGTGGACGCCGCTTGATAATACTGATGGAAGAGTACAATTCTGATGCTTCCAGAAGTGATTCAGAGAAAGAGAATCGCGTTTCTGATACAGATTAGGCACCCTTTAGTTCACCAAAAGAACTCACAGTAGCTACCCCCAGTAGTAAAATATTCTATAGATCGATTGTGAGGTCGCTTATGCTGGACTTAGAAATTTCGAGAAGAGTAAGTGTCAACTTGAAGGAATTTCCCTGCATTTATTTCCACAGTTAAAACTCATAATTAGAATAATTTTAAAGTGTATTCATTATATCGGGAAAAGTTTAGTTTGACAGGTAATTCAGTTTGTTCACGTTTTGAAACACGCGATCAGAAAAGTAAAAAGCTAAGATTTGGAATATCTTTGAATTGAGTAAAGCTACAGCTGAACGTTTATCACCAGCTATAGTCAGCATTGTTCTGGATAGTTTGGTAGTAAAATTAAATAATTTGGCAAAATTTAATTAGTGGTTTTAATTAAGAGAAAAAAATAAACTTTTTTAACTAAAAGGAATATTAATTTGAAATTTATATCTGTAGATAGCCCAAATTGACACGATTACGAACATATAACGGTTTTGGTAAAAAGTATAAGCATTCGTAAGAATATTAAGTTTTTAAAGGTAGATTGTCGCGGATTGTTGCTGAAGCGCGTAAAAATTCCGCCAAGTTGGTCACATGATGACTTCAATTTTAAGATTATAGAAACCTTTCTGAATGTTAAATTAAATTAAAACAGATAGATCATGATAGTAGAAAGTCCCTGTAAAAATTTCAAGTTAAACTATTGAGTACTTTTGGAGATATTAAGTAAAGAAGAAGTTGCTGACGTCATAGGCTCTGAGAAGTCTATAAAAGATCTTGCAGCGAGCTCACTTACACACGACGCAAGATGGCATCCACGTCGCCTGTGCAGACTGGTGCAGCCAAGTCTACTCGTTCGTGCCTATCTGCTCTCACTAAGGCAGACACTACAGCTTCCAGTAGCGCCTCCGAGTCGCCCGTGAAGCTTGCTGCAACCAAGAAGGCAAAACGGAGGAAGAAATTCAAACCACCCGGCGCCTTCCCGCGTGAAGTTGGCTTCTTGGCGGAGGCCTCCCACCTTCCACCAGGGGCCACTGAACGTGTTGTAGAAGAAGTCAGACCAGAAGACTGGTCCTTTAAAGCTTGGAAAAGACGTCTTGCAAGAGGCAACCCTGAGAAATGGTGTTTCGCTATCTCAGTCATCCTTGACGGCCTTCAGTTCAGCTGGCGGGTTCCCACCTGCGACGCTGCCACCTTCAAGAAGGCCCTGACTAGCCGTGACCACCGACACCTGGTCAATAAGTATCGCCCTGCTGGAGGAGACGAGGCGTGGCCGGAGGCACTTGTGTTTCCAACCCCACTGGCCAGCGACTTCGTCTGGGAGGAATATGTTGAAGACACCAAAAGAAGGTTCCAGATCTACAGCTACGACCCAAAGACGTACCGCAACTTCAAGATGACGCCGATAAGGCCCACACAACCATCTTCACCATCGCCTTCTCCAAACGGCGTGCCTGACTCATCAGCTCCAGTAATCTACCCTGCTGCACAAGTAGGCCCAGTACCACCGATCACTGTCAGCTATGCAGGGAACTACTGCATCTTACTGGCTCAGATGCAGAGTACCATGAAGCTTCCTGTATTTAGCTGGCCGGACCATCTGGGACTGAAGATCTTGCTGTCCTGCCCTGAAGACTTCGAAGCCGCCATCCAGATGTTGCAGCAGGACTCCATATCTTATGAAGTCACACTCTCCTGCCCCAGGACGAAGAAGGCCGGCACCTCTTCGCAGAAATCTACAGCAAAACTGCAGCCACGCAAGCTGGTTCAGTGCTACAGGTGCCAAGAATTCCGGCATCTAGCCAGTGAATGTACAAAGCCAGCAAGATGCGTTCGTTGTGGAGGTGGTCATTATGTCGCAGAATGCAACCAGCGTCGCGAGGACGCTGTTTGTTGCAATTGCGGCTCTTCACACGCTGCTTCTTATCGCGGCTGCCGAGCATGGAAGCAGCAACGCAGCAGGAAGAATCCTCAACGAAGTAGCAGGTCACATACGCAGCCCGCAACAAGCCGCCAAGTAAGCGATGTCTGCCCTACTGCTACCACACGGTCCGAGGAGCGCCGGAAGTTCAGCAGCTCCAGACAACAGAACAGGGCCGTCCCAGCGGAGACGACTGTTCAAAACGCTGATTACACCAGACGGCGTCCACCAAAGAATCAACCCAGGCAGAAGATCACCGGCAGAAAATCATGCGAGCACACCACCCGTCAATCTTCAGTCCAGAAAGAAGAAAGGTTGGATTCGCTCATCGCCCTTCTCACAAGGCTTGTAAATCACCTCACATCAAAAGAAGACACCTCTGCCCCCCTGAGGCAGCACTAATGATACGACACCAAATGCGGCCTACCTACCACTTCTGAGGAAGAAGGTCGCGGCGGCACCCATCATTACAAGAAAAAATCGACAGCCAAAAGCAACGACAAACCTTCAGTGAAGAAATGTCCCATCAAAATGAAGCTGGAGTAAATGTCTAGCGACAACACACTCCACCCTACTCTGCTCAACGGAGCAGCAACTGGCTGTGGTCGGTCACATTGTCTCACTCAGCGCTAGATTTTCAAAGAAGTAACTTCGTAATATGTAGTCTCACTCTGGTCTCGTTCTTTCGCTGGAAAGTGATCGCGCAACTCCGCGGAGCAAATTTTTCCACGCGGTAGCGGTTTCGGCAAATTCTAAGATGCCG
This sequence comes from Vandiemenella viatica, assembly GCA_031002005.1. Taxonomy (NCBI): domain Eukaryota; kingdom Metazoa; phylum Arthropoda; class Insecta; order Orthoptera; family Morabidae; genus Vandiemenella; species Vandiemenella viatica. Next base: position 266,725,659 of record JARYHS010009186.1, read on the forward strand.
TAGTACTCACTAATGTTAGGGGGGACTTTGTGAGTTTTTGTCTTCTCGTACGAATGTGCTTAATCCGTAATCTTCAATGAAACTGTTGTTCGATGCTTTATCTACGTATCTGGTACCGACAATGTACGAGTTAACTTTTCCAAGAATATAAGTATTGTGTTACTCTCAAACAGTGTCAAGTGACTTTATTTCAATTACCCTTCGCATCTGGGGTTTAATACGAGTGCGTGGCGGCCAATTTATTTAATATTAGAGCTACCTAGGAGGCTACACATGGTCATGAACTTAATTGTTCACAGTTCAGGGGAAAGTGTTGCATAACCCTCGTGCAGCCTTTGCGCCTGACAAGATCACCACGTATCCTGCTTTACAGAGCGGGCAAGCCTCCGATCTCCATTTTCTGTGATGTGGCGTGGGTGTCCACCACATTGTCACCTACTCGTGGTTTCACTGTCCTTCAAAGACTTTCCATAGATGCTCACTGCAGTACCACGCTAACAGCCGACCAGCCTCTCCGTTTCTGAGATGCTAGTTTCCAGGTACCGCACCCACAAACCACTGGCCCATAATTTAAGAAAATTTCGCAACCCGTGTGTACGAATCTGATGTCCGATACCTCTTTAAGCCTACCAAGGACTTGCAGAATCAATACTTCACCGAATCGCTACTGTATTGCTTTAGAAAGGTGGACCAATATGCTAGTAAGTAGATGGTCATAATGTTTAGGCTGAGCAGTGTGTGTTTCCTTACAAAATCTGCGAGGTAACAGAACTGGCAACACTGTCTTATGAGCCAACACGTGCTCCGACTAGCTGCTGATTAAACTGATAGATCAGCACCAAGCTGACTGAGGAAGGAGAGGTAGGACTCGGGTTAGCCGCTGATTCATAGCCTCGCTTGACAGGACTCTCTAGTAGCCAATACCGAGAGTGGTGGTGTAACGGCTAGCGTTCTGGCCTCGCATTCGGGAGGATGGCGGTTCGAATCCCCGTCCGGGCATCCAGATTTGGGTTTTCCATGGTTTCCCAAATCACTCCAGGCAAATGCCGGAATGCTTCCTTCAAAAGGCCATGGCCGAATTCCTTCCCATTCCTTGCCCCACATCCTTTCCCGTCTCTAAAGACCTCGCTGTTAGAGAGACGTTAAGCAGTTAAAAAAAAATAGTAGTAAATGAGCTGACTAACACCACCACATCAGCACTACCTGTTTCTGTATGGACCATCCCTTCAAAACTCACTTCAGAATGAAACACCTCATGTTATTGAAACTTATATAAGAATTAGCGATTTTCTCACTCGTCATGATGCTTCGAATTGTTTCGAGAGATGAATCCATAGTCCTGTCTCGCGACGTTTCAACTTAAACCACCGGTCTTCTTCAGGAGTCACACTGCCTGCTCAAACTACTAGGGACAGACTGATGTCGTGTCCTTTTCTCACTTTTATAGTGGATTGACTATAGATTCCTTTCCAAGCATCGATTATACAGAAATTTCGTGTAGGGATAGATGTTATAATTAATAAATAACAGTATGATTAAAGACAATCATTGCAATACAGGAGTAGGATGAGGAGGGTCATGGGAGTGCACAGGGCGTACAGTGGCGACGAGGCATGGAAAGATATTGGAGTAGGTATGAAAAGTAGTGCATGGAACGGAAAAGATGACCGTGACCACAAGCTGACACTCGATTTCAGGCGCAAGGGTGTGGGAAGATTTTATTTTTTAGGTAAGGGTGTCAGGGATTGGAATGAGTTACCAAGCGGAATGATGAATAACCGAAAACGTTAAAAGAATTTAAAGTTCAAATTTGTAAAGGGCAGATGTAGGTGGGTGCAGTATAGGTGGAAGATGGGTGTGTAGGGAAATTGCCACCGGAGCGTTTGCTCCATTGCAATTAAATTAAATTAATTAAATTCCCAGTCACAAACATTGTATCTCTGAGTAATCGCTGGCTGGTAGAGATTCTATACTCTCACCACTATAAAAGCGAGAACAGCTGGACACAAGGTTGAGACCTGATGATAACCGGATGCCATGGTTGAAACGTCAGTGGTGTATGATGGAAGCAGCAAAATCCTCATGAAGCAACTGATAACGTTAGGGAAGCTCTTTGATGTTGGCACTAATCTTTGATCCTCAGGACATTCTCAATGACATTCATGACTGATTTGGTGGAAGGACCAATTCACCAAAGTCGCTAATTCTCAACTTTCGCAAGACCATTTAATAACATGCACTCTCTCCGTAAAGGCCTTGTTATTTAAACTGTTATCTATGAATTAATACTCTATTCTGGCGATTAACTGTCACACCGAACGTGGTTGGTGAACTGTTAAAATTCTGGCCTCGCTTTCGGGAGGACGCGGGTACGAATTCCCTTCCGGTCATCCAGATTTTGGCTTCTCATGCAAAACTCTCCAGGCAAATGCTGGGATGCTTCCTTCGAAAGGTCATGGCCGAATTCCTCTCCGTTCCTTGCCCCCAGTCCTTTCCTGCCTGTAATGACATCGACAAGCCACAATCAAAATAAAAAAAATTGTTTACATTATACAAATGGAATGAAACTGAAACTTCATGGACGGAAGACAGATCACTATGCAGAGCAGCCATGTGAAAGCCTGTGTTATGGTAGAACACTAGCATTCTGTGAGACCATAAATCATTTGCAGGCTCATCAGATATGCTAGCTGTAGGGTCGATCCTGAATTTCGCTGAACAGCGACACGTTTTTGATATTGCAATAGTGGCAGCACTGTGCTGGTCAGCGGCGCGGAATGTGTGGCGTCAAGTTTTCTACTGTGCAGACCGCACGCGGTCCGATGCGGTTCCGCCCCTAATTTAATTAATTAATCAGAATTCCTGCCCGCCGACCGCATTAACTTTCTATCAATTCGCGTGTCCGCCCGACCCGTCTGTCAAATACACGTACTCGACATGGCAACACTGTAACGCACCAGCGATATCTACCCCGCAAGATGGAGTCACATTAAGGAGAAGTAGCCAATCAGTCAACTCATTCGTTGGAGGCTCTTCCTGATTCGTCGACCGACAGCATTTCGAGTGTGGAACAACCCAGACGGAGCAAATAAATTAGTTACATTATTTATTTATTTGTCTTATGACTAACCAACTAATACAATACATATAAATATGGCGAATCCATTCGGAAGGAACAGGAGTCGGGTGGGTCGAATGGCGTTACCACTGGAGGTAGATGGCTCATTAGCGGAGGTAGGCTGTGGATGTCCCTCGGACAGTGGAGAGTAACTACGAGAACACGGCTGATACAAGGATCCGGTTTATTAGACTCGGTCTCACAATACACAATGACAGATAGCGGAGTGATGTTGCCTCGATGGTCAGGCATGAAGAGAGCTCCGTGTGCTGTGTGCTGCGCTTAAGTAGCCTTTCCTAGATGTCACTACCGTCACTGTGGCGCTGGCACCCTGCTCGCTGAGTCTGTGGCGCCATCTAGTAGCTAGCCCCATACACCAGATCCGACATATATATACAGTAGAACCCGAACCATCCGAATCAATTGGGAACAGACCCCATTTGGATAATCAAAAATTCTTTTGATTGGATTTTTCCTAAAAGGGTCCATTTTAATTAGTTACTTTATGAATGTTGAAAATGGGAGAAACTGTTTTTAAAGAAAAAAGAGCTTTTAATTAATGAAATAAAAAGGCAACACTTCTACGTGTTAAGCGTAGTTACAAATGATGTACATTAGTACAGTATATACGTACCGTATTGTAAATAAAGGTCATTGCTTGCTGAACATTTCGGTCAAAGTAATCTTTTGACTGTATTTATCCGTTTTCGGGCAGCCAAGTCGCGCATCCGCTTGACAGTGAGAAGTTGCATGCGATGTGTAGGCAGAATAATTATTTTTTGAATTGCAGAACGCTTCCGCCTTAATTAAACAAGCGATTCGGATATTCATCTGTTCGGATAGTCAGAGTTCGGATAATTGGAGTTCTACTGTACAATATACTGTATACAACGACAAGAAAGTTGGTAGCATTCACTTGTTCTTGTTGCTTTAGGACCCGTCGACATCGGGGTCATTAGTGGGTAGCATTCACAAAGCGATGTCCAGATGTTGCAAACATTCTATGAAGGTAGTTGTAGCACTGAAAACGTCTTGAAATGGTCCATCGTATTTCCTCAGAGTACATTCCTTAATGATGTGCTCCACACTCTGGGAAGGAGCTCCACAGTCACAGACAGGAGAATCCTGAAGTCCTCACTTATACAGCATGGCGTTGCATTTGGCGTGGCCTGTTCTTAGGCGATTTAGTTTGATAGTTTCGTCTCTCTACAGATGGAATCCAAAAGTCCAGTTGTGGGATCTTTAATATGTCGATGGTTCACAGATGAAGAGTTCTAGCTGTAGTGTTTTCCCTTGATGTCGAAGTCAAATACGTCTTCCCATACTGGATTTAAGACGGTTGGGTTGTAGGTCACTTGGGACCTTCTGGATTGGGAAATCCTGTGGATAGTCGGGATGGTGTAGTTTTATCCAATCACATGCCGTTGCTTCTTATCGTCTTACCTCTGGTGGTGGTATAATCAGGGTACTGGGGTGGATTTTAGTGTGCCAGTTATTACTCTCATACACTCGTTCAGATGGACGTCGATTTTTCTAGTGTGAGCACTACGTTGCGACACTGGAGAACAGTACTCAGAAACAGGGTTTCCCTATCAATTCTTATAAACCGCCTGACAATACAAGTAAAGCACCTAGAAAGGGTGGAGGAAACCAAGTAGAACTTCACAGGGTGAGAGGATATGTGATGTGTGGGTGGACACTTTCCTGGCGTACTGATTGAATGTAAGCTCCACGCATGTTCAGAAATACAACGTTTCGACAGTTAACTCTGTTGTGTTCATCAGGTGCGGAAATCTTTAGGTGATGTTAGAAGTCACCGCCTAGACTGGCTTAGTGGGAGTCCTTTAGTAGAAGTTAGTTAAGTTTTACTAAGCCGGTGACTTCTAGCTTACATCACCTGAAGATTTCCGCTCCTGATGAAGACAGCAGAGTCAGCTGTCGAAACGTTGTGTTTTTATGAAGCTATCCGGCTGAATACACGTGAAAGGTATGTGATGTTAGTGACTACAATATCGAGTCGTACTTACAAAGAACTTGGCAATATGAGTCAACTTATCACAAAAACGTTGCGCCTCCTCTTCTTGGATGCAGGCATTGATTCGGTTGGGAAGGCTGTCATAAAGTCGTTGTATCCTCTCCTGAGGCAAGATGATCCACAACTGTGGTAATTGGTTCTTGACATCCTGGATACTGGCACTGGGACGGAGTTGACATCGGAGCTGGTCCCACACATGTTATTTCGGCACAGATCTGGGGATGTTGCTGGCCACGGGAGTACCTCAACATCATCAAAACAGTTAATAGAGACACGTGCCGTGTGTGAACGAGCACTGTCCTGTTGAAAAGTGGCACCGTGATACTGTGGCATGAGAGGTAACACATGAAGACGCAAGATGCGCGTGACATACCGTTGTGCCGTCAGAATTCCCTCAATCACTACCAGCCGTGAACTGCAGTCATACACGATGGCTCACCCCAGGAGATCCCGCTGTACCTCTCCAAATCACTAGTAGACTAGATATCCTCCAAGCTCACCACCAAACTCGCCGACGATGGTCATCCAAGATAGTACACAATTGCAGAACACAATAAATTGCATCGCATTGCGTTCAGCAATGAATAGCGGTTTTGCAGTACCTCGGATGCCGAAAGCAAAGAAGCTAGCCGTGAATCAGATACAGTGATTATTGAGTTCCTCGCCATGGATGTTATTGTTCTTTGTTTGGGTTTTTAACACCGCGGTTTTTTTTTTTTGTTTTTTTTTTTTGGTATTGCAAAACACATTTCCAAGCTTCACTCAATCAGTAACTTCCACCAATGTTTAAATATTTTTTCACCACTTCTAGACTATCAGCGCCAAATATCCTTCTGGTTTAGCCAATTCCACATTTTCTGTTCATAACCCGTCAAGTTATCCTTGCAAGATGTGTTCTGCGAGAGCCGATTTTGTTGGTTGATCTAGCCTTGTGTATCATTGGTGTTCTTTACTTCTTTTTTTTTTTTGCTTATGGCTTTACGCCTCGTCGACTTCGACGTCAATAGAGGTGGGAAGGACAGGAACAAGAAATGGGAAAGAATTCGGCCATGGCCTTTTTAAAGGAAGCATCCCGGCATTCGCCTGGATTGATTTGGGGAATCCATGGAAATCTCAAATCTGGATGCACAGATGGGGATTCGAACCGGCGTCCTTTCGAATGCGACCGGCCACTTTGTTTCGTCTACGTAAAGCTTCCGTTATTGGCAATGACTTCTGTATACTTCCGGGTTGTTTGTTCGTAAACGGAGGTATTTGACCGATCTGATTATTCGCTCAATTTTATTACTGCTATTTAAAATTGATCTGATATGTTTTCTAATCAATAATTGGCCTATTTTGTTGCTGACACCAAATATGAGTTCAGTAATTGACCGAAATTAGCCCTAGCAGATTCCCGGAAGATCCGAGCGAAACGTTGGCACAATTAATCATCTACACAACGCAGCACAACACCCGAACAGAGTAATAAGGTATGACTTTATGGCGGCTAAAGCAGTTAATAGCTGTATATTGTATCCGTGTTTAACCACTCCACAATCGTCAAAGTCTAACTAAATGATGAAACATTACCACGCAAAATTTGAATCCACATTTTCTAAAATCATCCGACGATTAAATCTAAATGTGAAACAAAATGTAGTAATTCGTGGTAGTGATAATGTAAATTCATACATCGAAACCGTTTACAATTCTCAGTAAAATAAAATTGTCGTCAATACGTTCGTTTGGAAATTGCCTCATGTTCTTCTGAATGTCAGAGCCAAACCTATATTGCTTAAAGCTATGGAGAGTAGAAATGCAATACAATTATGTCAGAAGTTCAGAACTGCTGAAATATCCACATTTCCGTAGAAGAGGTTAGCACGCTTGGTCTGTAAAGACCCCAACGCAATTGAAGAATCTTCATACCCAACTACAGCGTTTCACATATACAGGAAACACAACAAAGAACTTTTTGCGGACCTGTTTAACCCCTACAACCTCACCATTATACCTAAGTGACAGGATACTGTGGTACGGAAATTTCATTTGGCATTTCGAAAAACTGCTAACGATTACTTGTAAATGTAAAACAGGAATTGCAAATTATTTATGCTAAGGACGACACAAATTTACACCAATTAGAATCCTGTTGTTTTGTCATCAATACACTCGTTTCCAGAGTGCCTCATGAAATGTCTGTGACAGAGACAGATTTTTGTAACATAATTTATTTACAATGAAGAGCCAAACAAAACTAGTATAGGCATTCGAATGCAAACACAGAGATACGTAAACACTCAGAGTACGGCGCTGCGGTCGGCAACGCCTATATAAGACAACAGGTGTCTGGCGCAGGCGTTAGATCGGTTACTGCAGCTACAATTGCAGGTTATGACGATTTAAGTAAGTTTGAACGTGGTGTTATAGTCGGCGCACGAGAGATGGAACACAGCATCTCCGAGGTAGCGATGAGGTGGTGATTTTCCGGCACGACCATTTTACGAGTGCACAGTAAATATCGGGAATTCGGTAAAATAACGAATCTCCGACGTCGCTGCAGCCGAAAAAAGATCCTGCAAGAACAGGACTAACGACGACTCAAGAGAATCGTTCAACGTGACAGAAGTACAACGCTTCCGCAAATTGCTGCGGATTTCAATGCTGGGTCACCAACAAGTGTCAGCGTACAAACCATTCAGCGAAACATCTTCGATATGGGATTTCGGAGCCGAAGGCCCACTAATGTACCATAGCTTTAAGCCCAGCCTGGGCCCGTCAACACCGACATTGGACTGATAATGATTGGAAACATGTTGCCTGGTCTGACGAGTCTCGTTTCCAATTGTATCGAGTGGATGGGCGTGTACGGGTTGGAGACAACCTTACGAATTCATGGACCTTGTATGTCAGCAGGGAACTGTTCTAGCTGGTGGAGGCTCTGTAATGGTGTGGGGCGTGTGCAGTTGGAGTGATATGGGACCCCTGATACGTCTAGATACGACTCTGACAGGTGACACGTACGTACGCATCCTGGCTGATCACCTGCATCCATTCATGTCCATTGTGCATTCCGACGGATTTGGACAATTCCAGCAGGACAATGCGACACCACTTACGTCGAGCATTGCTACAGAGTGGCTCCATGAACTCACAGCTGGGCACCAAACTCCCCAGACATGAACATTATTGAGCCTATCTGGGACGCCTTGCAACGTGCCGTTCAGAAGAGATCTCCACCCCTCGTACTCTTACGGATTTATGGACAGCCCTGCAGGATGCATGGTGTCAATTCCCTCCAGCACTACTTCAGACTTTGCCGACCCCGGCAGCGTAGGGGCAGCGTGCTTACTTCTCGTTGCAGGGGTCGCCGGTTCGAGTCCGGCCTAGGGCATGGGTGGTTTTAATTGAATGTTGTGTTCGTCTTGTGTCGTCCTTACACAAAAGAGAAAATAATCACACTGATAAGAAATCTGTATACTGTAAGAGAAACAATCACATGGAGCTGGCTGAATGGCTAACACGGCCGAATGCCATTAAAATTTAAAAAAAAAAAAAAAATACTTCAGACGAGTCCATGCCACGTCGTGTTGCGGCACTTCTGCGTGCTCGCGGGGGTCCTTCACCAAATTAGGCAGGTATACCAGTTTATTTGGCTCTTCCGTGTATAATATACGTACCTACTGTTACGGACATGGGTCTTGTAACATATTTCTTGCTTGGCTTCTTTTGTACCTTAGTATTATTAATAGGTTTATTGGGGACGGTCGCCAGTCTGAAAACTGCTGATGAGACCACCCCTTTCCCCCATAGACCGAGCCACGTACTTTATGGAACCACCCTAAACACCCGAATAAAGGAATAACGTATAGCTTTGCTGCTGGTAAAACATTTAAAAGTTGCACGTACAATATATTTATAGTTGATCAGACTTCGTTGTTATTTCTAATCATATTAAACTAACACACTTATAGTGTACTACGAAACTTCAAATGTATATTGGAATATTCCTTTTTCTTATTTGTTTTTATTTTTTTCAAAAGGCAAGTTAGTTTCTGGATAGCCTTCGTATTTCCTGTTGGTCTTGGTTTTGTCCAGCTCTGCACAGTGTTATGGTGGGCGCACCTGTTTGTGTCGGCTGGCTCTGATATCTCCTTGTGTCCAGGTGTACGGGGAACCTTGTCTCGCCCGTGAGGCCCAGTTGGCGGGGGCGGTGTTTGCGGCGCGTGCTGGTCTGATGGCCCGTGTACACGCGGCGCAGTACCGCGGTCGAGCTAAGTGTGTTTGCGGTCCGCCGCAAACACCGGGCCGGCTGCTCGGCGCACAGTGTTTGCGGAGTCTGCACAAACTGCCGCGCCGATACCACCGGCTACAGCCTTCCCGTCACCCGCAGTAAGCAGTCCCTCCACCCTGCTAGCCGCGCCCTCTCTCCACCCTCTTAACAGCTCCACCCTCCAGGCATTCACTCTCCGATCAAAACAGAACATTAGCGTAATTCACTATTCCTTCTCAGTACATTCTCACGTACGTTGGCAACAATTCCCTTGGTTTTATAGAAACAGTAAAGAGTTTATAATTCAGTACAAAGATACTCCTCGAAAATAGCAACGAACAGCAAATGTTAACAATTAACCAGGGTGTGAGACAAGAGTGTACTCTTTTCTTAGAACTTTTTAACAATTATCTTGACGATGCCATTAATAAATGGCAGAATGAATATCCAGATTAACCAGAGGTATAGGCTTAGAACAAGGCATTGTTAGATGGTTCGTGGTTTATTTAATATGATAAATAACCAGTCCACCATACAGTTCAATTTAAACTTGTTTTTATTTTCATAAGCACGACGTCAAAGATATTGTTACATGCATACATACAATCCAGCGATTCCAGTTACACTTCTTCCACAGACAATACAGTCCTTGGCCGTCGTAAATTGAGTCTGTAGAAACTGTCTCTCTGTCTCTGATGTTCGCTTTATATAAGCTCCATCGAAATTTCTAGAACACTACAAAGGATTACACCGACCGTGGTGATGTAACGGTTAGCGTTCTGGCCTGGAATTCGGGAGGACGGCGGTTTGACTCACCGCCCGGGCATCCAGATTTGGGTTTCCCATGGTTTCCCCAAATCACTCCAGGCAAATTCCGGGATGCTTCCTTCAAAAGGCCATGGCCGAATTCCTTCCCATTGCTTGCCCCCATCCTTTCCCGTCTCTAAAGACCTCGCTGTTAAGAGACGTTAAGCAGTTATATATATAAAAAAAAGGATTCCGACAGATATTTCTCGAACATTAACAATACTTAAACAATTGAAACATATTAAAAACAATCAGAATTAATACATAATCATTTACAATCATTACAAAATGGTCAGAAATGGAAATTAAAGATACTTAAACACGAAATTATTCACAGAAATTATTTTAAACTGTAGTCAATTCTCCTTTAGACATCGTAACTTGCCTTAATACTTACAATTAGGAACATCTAACCAATTCTCTTGTACAATTCTGTCCTTAGACATATTAAATGGCCTCTAAATAATTTCTTTTCATAAAGCAAAGTCTATATATTAATAAATAAATTACGGCAAAGCAATTTGTCTTTTTTGCGTATTTATTGATCTCCCGGGAGATCAATAAATACAAAAAATTCAATTGCTTTGCCGTAATTTATTTATTAATATTATCAGCAATTGAGGAAAATGATCCACAACATCCAGATATTAAAGTACAGGGCGTTCGCCGGAAAACGCTACCCTCCCAGTCTGTTGCCGTCGGCAACTTGTTCGGTCAGTCGTGCCAGCAGTTTCCGCCACACGGCACCGTGAATCACCGCACTGTTTAACACCTCCGCTGCCCCAACAGTGCAGTGCAGTGACCCTTACATTGTTAAGAACGGTTTCTTTGCATTGTAGATAGTTTGTGACTTCAGTCTCTTATTAATCAGTGGTGTGAATAAACGTTTCTTTGCGGTTTGGCTGGTTTGGGGATTCATACTCTTATTAATCTGTACCGTGTTTGAGTGTGAGTAAAATTATGGTACGTTACAGTTTGCAACAAAGAATATTTCTCTACGATACATATGTGAAGAAGAAGTCGTTTAAAAAGTGTCGCAGTAAATTTCGTCGCGAATTTCCTGGCGCTTTACTGCCAGCTAAATCAACAATTCTGCGTCTGGTTAAAAAAGTAAGAGAAACGGGTTCATTTTTTAACAAAAAGAGACTGTCGGTCAACCGTATTCTCACAGAGGAGAAAATTGACGATATCGCTTTTCGACTAGAACAGTCACCCAAAAAATCATTAAGTCAGTTAGGGCAGCGTGTGTCTCGAAATATGTTCAGAAGATGTGAAATGTGCATTACACAAGAGGGTCAACACTTCCAGCATCTTTTATAAGGTAAGCTAATGAATTACGCCACCTTTAAATGCTTAGCACACAAGTTTATGAAGCGTAATTATTATGAAATAGTCCGCGGCCGACGGTCGAACAATGCCGGAAACTGAGCGCTCGCTCGCCGGGAGCAGTTTCTTCCTTGTAGCGCTAACAGTGGGTTGCGTTTCCCGGCGAACGCCCTGTATATATAGGTACACACTTTGACAATAAATTTGGCCGCCGCTGAAAAATTCTATCACTCTTATTTTGCACAATCTGACATCAATGTCATCCTAAGCAACAGTAACGCAATACTGGCTTGCCAGTATTGCGTTACTGTTTCCTGGGATGACACTGATGTCAGATTTTGCAAAATAAGAGTGATAGAATTTTTCAGCGGCGGCCAAATTTATTGTCAAAGTGTGTACATTGATTTACAGTAAATTGCAAAACAAACATACAAGATCATATTCAATCAAACTCTAGCTTACTACAAATGCTCTATAAAATACAATTCCATTTAAGTTTAGGTTTGAGGGCTGTTACACCATGCCCTTAAATGTATTTTTATGATATATAGTACTAACAGAGTTGCCTGATCTAGTTGGCGTTGATTTACCCATACAGTAGTTTAAATCACGCAATGAGAAACGTTTACCAAATTTCATACAATTCGCGCCATCAATTTCAGGAATTAAAGCAAACCTACATTCACCCCCCCCCCCCCCCCCCCCCACCAAGAAAGGAGTGGCTTGAAGTTCATTTATCCGTAAACTATTTTTATTCGTCCGGAAAGATTAATGCGTACCAAACATCATTGATTTCGTACCGGCCATTTCCGATACTAAACTAAACGGTGATTTAGCAGAACAGTACTAAGAATGTGGTGGTTTTGATACGGAATGTCAGTTTTCATTTTAGTCCAGGTTATATTTCAAAGTAATCACATCTGTTGCTGGCAAAGCGAAACATGGACCGTTCACGCATTGATACATACCACACACATAAAAATGTATCTGAAATGTGTCTGATCACTCCGGCATCACACAGAAAATACAGATTTTGAATGGATTTTTCAGAATTTGAATGTTTTGGATTCAAAGCTAAGGTCATAAATATACTGTCTAACATATAACTAAGTCAGTAATATTTCAATCTATGTTGGTGCTGTTGTTGTCTCAAATAGAGGTCTCATACCAATATTTCCCTCAAAAAACGTAAAAATTACTGCTGGGACCTACTCTAAAATATGAGACATTCCTGGCGATGATAACGACATAAATGACTACTGATTCCATGAGGCATGAGTGTACTAGTTTCAACGTCTTCGACGAGTTTATCTTTTCAATACGCCACACCTCTTAAAAATACATCGTCAGTTGTTTACTCCAAAGATGTTACGCTCCACGGCTGGTTTTAACATCTTTAGGCTACTGTTTGGTTTCAACACAAAGATCATAACTCTAAACTCCAGCACAAAACGTTTGTTATAGGAAGGGTCACAAGTACACTATCAAACATAATGTTTCAATCGATTTTGATGTTCTTGTTCTAAGAAAATTGAATTTTTGAAAAATAGGTCCCTTATATAACGCTATCTTACCAAAATTTCCCGCCAAAATGTAAAAATTACATCTGGGATGAACTGGAAAATATGAAACATTCCTGGTGGTAGTTTTGATGCGAATATAACACAGGTAAACTTGACGAAATTAGGTGAAATTGCAAAAATTGACTGCTCGGAACCCGGTTCAAATTTCCCCGCGGAGTATTACGTACGAAAAGCAACGCGGAGTGGTATCCGAAGTTGGTGCGGTGTGTATTAAGAGCCCTTTTTGTGCGGGCACGAATTTCATAACAGTAAACGGCTGTTGCCGCTGGCGCGGGGAAGCGGTTTGTTAACAAATTGGTTTACTCGCAAAATATATACTCACACAGACACACACACACACATACCCAAACACGGGGGGGAAAAAAAAAAATGAGGGACGCGCCGCGCTCCGGAATGTGATTTCGCTGGAGATTGTTTGCAGAAGCGGTGGCGCTCGAATTTTCTCCGAAGTAATAATTTTTTAGAGCCGTGGCAACAAGTGGCGGCAGAATTAATTACTGCGCTGAAAACTCATTAGCGGCCGCTAAAGAGACTGCGGATAGCGACCAGCGAGTAAACGCATCCACCAGAGACACCTACCGTCTCCGAGTCGACTAGTATGGCGCAATACGTTAGACTAGATCACAAAAAACGGAAGAAATGAAACAAAATGGAGGATTGCGCAAGAAAAAATAGCGTTCAACAAAAAGAAACGAATTTTTACTATAAATAACATCAACTGGACAGCGAGGGAAAGACTATTAAAAGCTTATGTCTTGAGTACTGCACTGTATGGATGTGAAACCTGGACAGCTGGTAAAGAACAGAAAAGAAGATTAATTTCATTTTAGCTAATGGTGCTACAGAAGACAGTTGAAGATTTGCTGTTGGGACAAGATTACTAATGAGGAAATTTTTTGATAAGGCAGGCGGGTATATCTCTATAAGCAAGAGTTCAAAAACGCGAAGGACAATATTAATTGGACATATCTTAAGACATATGAGAGCTTAGTAAAAACAATACTGGAGGGAATGGTAGAAAGGAAAGAGATATCGAGGTAGACCACGTTTAAAATACATCCAGCAGATAATGGAAGATTTTGGCTGCAGGAGATATGTAGATATGAAGAGGAGGTCAGAGAGAAGAGCTGAATGGATGACCGCCGCAGACCAATCCCAGAACTGACTACCGAAGAAGAAAATGACCCTTGCGAACATTCGGCAAATACGATGAATAATAAGGTTCGTGATTTGTAATAGGACGGAAGAAAAAACCCCTCATCTGTATCAATTTATTTGTATAGTGTAATAGGTACGTAACAAAAGTCGACGCCAGTGAAGCAGTTTATTAATATCTCTGTGATATGTGCTGCTGGTATCTAGCGGCTTGTCTATGTACTGTCTCATACGCGCGACTATCACAGTTATTACTTTTGTCCTCCAAGGTTCTAGTTCCGAAAAAGTTTGTTCTTAATTCATACTTTTGCTTCAGTGAAGACGTTAATCTTTTAAATGACACCTCATTTGTTTTCGTTTAGGTATCAAGCGGTATAGTGGAAATAATGATACTTTTCCCCCTTAAGGGTCACATTCCGAAAAATTCGTTTCTGAAATATGATGTGACCAAAGCGGAGACTTTAATATCTAAAATAATACGTAATTTCTCGGCTTTGGTTAAATATAAAGGGAGATAAATTGTTCGTGACAAAAAGAATACATTATGGAACTAATGAAACTTTTGCTGTTTAAGGGTCAGATTACAAAAAATTATTTTCTTAAAATATGTTGTAACTACAGTGGAGTATCCTTTAAAAAGATACCTCACTCACCTATATCGGTTAGATGTCAATGAATCCTGACACAAAAACTGGTTGTAAAAATATTGTTTTCTTATAATTTGGAAAGGAACGTTTGGATCAGAACGAGTGAGGTTAATGCGTGGAATGAGCGTTGTTTTATCGCAGTGAATGAATTTAGCACTGATGAAGAACTCGTCTAAGTGATTTACCACTAATCTAGCACCATTAATTAATCCGTGATTAGCATTAAGATTTCTGTTTGACATAATAATAGGATTTTCTTTAAAAGCAATTTATGAGATGGTAAATCGGACGATCTAGGAAGTGGCTCTATTGATTTGGATGAAATTTCGTGTGTAAATAACGTTTTGCCTTTCAAGTTTGTAACACGATTTTACTAAAATGGGAGCAATTCAGTACCTCTGAAATACCTCTAACCTCATCTCGTAGAAGGTTCAGGTACCTGTAAGCCTACTGATGTTAGTTAAGATTCTCTTTGGTTAGAGCAAGAAATAGCATAGGAAACCTTTAAAAAAAACTTCTAACTTGAATCACATTTAACGCAGAATCTTGAATACTGGACATAAATCGAAAGAGATCGAGCGTAGGTCAGTCAACCAGGGAGTCTATTTAATACCCGGTATTTTAATCAAAGCACATTAATACGTCATTTGCCAAGTATCGTATGAAGCGTGTTTTGTTACATTTAAATAGTTTAATTTTTTCTAGGCAATATAAGATGTTTGCAGATTCATTATAATTTCATGTCGGGATATTTCAATTTGTAATTAGTAAGTTTCATTAGCATTTAATAGTAACCAGTCGTTTGTGCCATTATTTAAAGTTCTTCAAGCTGGTAGCGGTATCTTTGGTCGAAAATTTCCTCTCTGTCTCAAAAATGTAGAGTACCAATGGAAACTTTGTCATCTAATTTACCTTGGTAAACTTCGGTAAAGAGTCTCATCTATATCTATAAAACGAAAACCGGACATATTGGTCGTATAAAAACTCGGAAACTACAAGGCAGATTTCGATGGAGTGTTCACCGTTTTAAAGCTTAGAATCTTAATTCACTTGTCTCCCATGTCTTATATTTCAACGTTAAATAATGTAGGAGCATTAAATGAAATTCTGAACGCATGGTGAGAAATTCCACAGGAGGAATCACTAGATGCCACATATTCCGCACTAAACACACAACACAATGTCTCTGACCATAGCCTTTAATTAAAGCAATAAGATACAGTAATAACTATTTTGCACACTAAACAAAACTTTAAGTATTCTTTCTTTTGATTCGATATATTCAATTTTTAAAAGCCATAGCTTGAAGTATTCTTTCGTTTAATTCGGGATATCAGTTTTTAAACGACATAGATAGCCGTAAAAACAACAGAGATTTTCTTTAAGCACGATCTCTGGACAATATCTCTGGCCTTCAGCATTAGTCTTCTGTTTACGATAATATTATTCCATATTTTATCTGTAGAGTTAAAGGATCTGGCGTTTCGGGTCACAAGTATATCCATTAACTTTGCAATTGAATCAAATGTGAGTTTTTAACATAATCTAGGGTTGTTCAGTAATGTAGTAATGAAATTTCTTAACCAAATTATCGAAGCTTGATATACATGAATCTTTTCGGACGAATTAAAATAGTATACGTGCAAATAAACTTCAGCCCACCAGTTTCTTGGTAGGGGGCGGGTGAATGTAAGTTTGTTCTAATTCCGAAAAAGTTGGCGCGTATTTTATGAAACTTTGTACAAATGTTTTGCGGGAATAAAAATAGGGTACGGTTAAATCTACGCCAACTATACTGGGCAACGCCGGGAACTCTGCTAGTTTTTTTATAAAATGTTCCTGGAATGAAAGTAAAGTGAAATGCATGTTATGCTTTTCCATGGAAAGTTAACCTCTGTAGTAGAAAATAATCCCAATTTGGCGACCGAATAAACGGCAATAACCAATTAAATAAATCCTCAACCCAATAATGTTCCCAGTAACATTGCAGCCAGTTATAATAACTGTATTTTAATTCATGTAAAACGAATCCAAATTACTTGAACCGTAACACAACATAGAAATTTTTTACTGAAACATGTAGAAATTGTAGAACATTAATAAAGAAGGATAGATGAATAAACAAACCCCGTCTTGTGACCTGAAACATTTATACGCATGTGAGATATATCCTGGTGAGCTAGTTCCCATGAAAGGCAATTTTTAAATATATATTGTGACAGTAACATTCCCTCACGGGTATACCGCACAGATATTAAAATAAATATTAAACCATTAAACATTCGTTAGTTCGGTGATGGAGTATTCCCCGTACTGGGTCGAGTTGAGATGTATGGTTAATTAAACGTCACGGCCAATCAACCTGAGTGCATGTTTGTTAATTGAGTGAACGGAACATAAATTCACTCGCAGCCGCTTCGCAATTTATATTCGGAATTACAATGTGTAAAAACAGTGTTTGTCACGCGACACGTATCGTGATTGTGACGCTGTAGGGTGACATGCTATCGACTTCTGGAGGACTTTCTCATGCGTGCGTCCTTCATGAATGTGTCTGTCTATCTACCGACTTTCGGAAGAATAGCCAACTTTCTCATGCGACTGATAACTTTCCCAGAATCACAACTCAGTGTTAAAACAGTTGCAGGGTGATCTGGAAAGGATATCTAGTTGGGTTGGTAAACATGGAATGAATACAAATGCAATGAAGAGTCAGCTTATTAGATACACAAATAAAAATAGGTTAATTATGAGTGTAAGATGCGGAAAGAATTGCTTGCTGAAGACTTGAAATGTAAATATCTTGGCATTACTTTTGATAACAAGCTTAACTGGGCAGGACACATTGGGCAGGTGGTAGGAAAAGGTTTCAAACTTCTGCACTTGTTGGAGATAGTGATGAGGGGATGCACGAGAGAAGTAAAGGAATTGGGTTACAAAACTTTGGTCAGACCATTGCTCGAATATGGTAGTGTAGTATGGGACTCTCATTTTACGTATCAAATACAGGAGTTGGAGAGGGTGCAAAAAAGGGCTGCTAGATTTGTTTCTGGAAATTATCGCAGAATGCAGTCAGTGACGGATATGATAAAGGAGCTGGAATGGGATTTATTCCAAGACAGGAGGAGGATGAGGAGGGTCATGGGAGTGTACAGGGCATATACTGGTGATGAGGCATGGAAAGATATTGAATAGGTATGAAAAGTAGTACATGGAAGGGAAAAGATGACCATGACCATAAGCTGGCACTCGATTTCAGGCACAAGGGTGTGGGAAGATTCTCTTTTTAACGTAAGGGTGTCAGGGATTGGAATGAGATACCAAGAGAAATGATGGAATTTACCGAAAACTTTGAAAGAATTTAAAGATAAAATTTGTAGAGGGCTAATGTAGGTGGGTGCAGGATAGGGGGAAGATGAGTGTGTAGGGAAATTGCCACCGGAGCCTGTGCTCCATTGCAATTAAATAATAATAATAATAAAAGGTCTTTATTTTCAAGATCATTGAAGTGGTGACGACTTAGCAATGGAAGAACATTAGAGAAAAACATATTAGTTGTAATTTTTTAATGTAATTTAATTACTATAACTCATATGTCCAGCAGACAATTTTTCACAGTATATACTTTTGTATTTCACGCATCTTAAATTGTTTGAAGGAAATGTCATGATTTACCTACTTCTACCCTTTTTGATATTAAATTCTTTCAGTGTTTCATGGAAAACTGTTCAATATTTTCCTTAGTAATTTATTTCAATCCCTGTCTTACGATGATTTTTTTTTATTCCCTTACCGAACGTGGTGGGTGAGTGGTAACGCTCTGGCCTCGCATTCGGGAGGTCGCGGGTTCGAATATCCCCTTCCGTCCACCGTGATTTGAGTTTTCCATGGTTTCCACAGATCACTATAAGCGAATGCCGGGATGCTTCCTTCAAAAGGACATGGCCGAATTACTTCCCTTTCCTTGTCCCCAGTCCCATCCCGCCCCTAATTACCTCGACGTCGACGAGGCGTAAAGCCATAAGTAAAAAAAATAATAATTGAAATATAATAAATTGTGTAGTTAAACAAGAACAGTAAGACGTACTACTAAGTACGTGACGTTTTGTTCGAGCAGTGTTAATTTACGAAGTATAAGGTGGAAGAGATTTGTGACGGAGGACATATATGCAAAACCGAAAGCAAGTATTTTACCGTGTTGGTGTTGGTAATGTGAATGCACAACCACGTGAACTGCTGCGAATAAACATGAAGTATAAGAGTAAATGGTTTAAACTTAACCACTTTGTCTTGCAACATACAGGACGAGTTAAGTAGCAGAGGTAGCAAGATAACTTTCTTGGGTTCTGAGGTGAGTTGTACTACCCAAGGCATACCCCAGGAACCTAATTTGTTTAATTGCTTATAAGTGGTTTGGGATTTGAATTTGGCGCACAATCTGTTGATTAGGAATCGTGCACCGCCACCTCTGCAACCCTGCCGACCAAGTCCACTGCACTGAGCGTGGTGGTGTAACGGTTAGCGTTCTGGCCTCGCATTCGGGAGGACGGCGGTTCGAATCCCCGTCCGGGCATCCACATTTGGGTTTTCCATGGTTTCCCCAAATCACTCCAGGCAAATTCCGGGATGCTTCCTTTAAAAGGCCATGGCCGAATTCCTTCCCATTCCTTGCCCCCATCCTTTCCCGTCTCTAAAAGACCTCGCTGTTGAGAGACGTAAAGCAGTTAAAAAAAAAGGTCCACCACGGGGACTGGAACCAGCTAACGCCATGTCAGCGCCGGACACCATCACGGCGCCACAACCAACTAGACACTGGGGCGGGTAGTACGACATCAGTTCGCCTTATTTTGGTTACCCCTGGTAGACGCAGACATAAACACCGTGTAAAGCTCAAAAAACGTTTCTGCGTCGCGGGGGCTGCGCATTTTCAGGCGAAAGTAAGAGTCCCCGGTTTCTGTTCCGGGCGCGGCCTCCGCCATCCGTCTCCCCCCTCCAGTGTGCCTCATAAAACATGCCGACGCCGGGATTAGCTCGTGAAATATTAAATGTTACGGCGCGCCCTCAAGGCCCTTCCCGAATTATATTCCACTCGCTTCCGCCTCAACGAGGCGCCCGTCCCGCCCGACCGTTTGGGCGTGCTCGGAACGGCGCGCCTGGGAACAACAACACCAGCCCATCGTCTGTTCTCCATCTGCACACAGCCCAAACACCAGCGCGTCACTACCTTCACTGCTACTACTGGAGGTGATAGGTATGCTGAAGATTCCAGGGTTCACCGTTCGAAACGCATCCGTTCCATCCGCGTTCATTCTCCTGAATGTTTGATGATACTTTCAACATTCTTATTATATTAGACTTCATCTCAGCTTACTAATTACAACACTTTACTGAACTGAAGAAAGAAGGAAAATTGAAAGCTTTGGAATTATAGAACAGTGTTGAAGGTTGAGTAAACACGTAAAGTAAGAAACGAATGTGTTTTATAAATGAAGGACGAGGAAAGAAGTTTTCGGTAGAGTCTAACACAACGAAGCGGCAGGATGGTCGGTCGTAATTTTTTACTTTAATCTGTTAGGAATAGTGGATGAGATTACAATACATGAAACAGATAATTGAGGACGAAAGTTGTAACGAGTATATTGAGCTGAAGAGGTTAGCACACCATAGGAAAGCATGGAGGATTGCATCAAACCAGTCAAGAGACTGTTAATTTAATTATTTTTCTTTGGTTGGGAAGGACTGGCGACAAAGAACAGGAAGGAATTTTTCCATGGCCTTTATTATTATTATTAATTAAATTGCGATGGAGCTAACGCTCCCCTAGTCATTAGTTATCCCATTTTATATTATTTTTAAAATATTCTTTTATAGATGCAGCGTTAAATTTCTCCCCTCTTCACTTTTCCGATTAACAATTTTAAATTACTTAAGCGTTTTTGGTACATTATTCATCGCTTAACTTGATAATTTGTTACAATTCCTGACACCTTTACCAACAAAAGAAAATTTTCCCATTCCCTTATGAATGAAATCGAGCGCCAGCTTGTGGTCATGGTTGCCTTTTCCCTTCCATGCGCTGTTCCTAATTATTTGATCAATATCCCTTCAAGCCCCATCACCAACATATGCCCTGCATATTTCAGCACCCTCTTCCAGTCGTCCAATGACTCCAATTCAGCTCTTTTATCGTACCAGTTAATGACTGCGTTCTGCGATAATTTGCACAAACAAATCTACCTGCTCTTCTTTTCATCCCTCCATCTTCTGTATTTGATAACCAAAATGTGCGTACCAAACTACACCATCATATTCAACTAATGGTCTGCCCAAGGTTTGTAATCCAATTCCCTAACGTTTTGGAACATCTTCTCATCACCCTCTCCAGTAAATGAAGAATATTGTAAACTTTCCCTACACGTGCTCAATGTGCTCTGCCCATTTGAGTTTGTTACCAAACGTTATGCGAAGATATTTATACTTCCAGCCTTCAACAAGAAATTCTGAATTCTGACCCAATCCTATAATCGTAATTAACCTTTAATTTTTTAACTGTGTAACTAATTAGCTGACTCTTTGTTATATGCTGACCCGCCCATTTACATATTCTACCCATGTTACCCATCAACACAGTCATTCATTAGAATAATGAACAGCAACGGTCCCAATACACTACCCTGTGGCACTCCCGTACTTACTTCCACCTCTTTTGAAAATGTATTTCTTACTCTAAGACTTTGCTTTCTGACTTTTAAGAATTCCTCTGCCCAGCAAGTAATTTTTCATCCAGTACATTTCAGTTTATTTAAAACCATATTATGGTTCTCTCTGTCAAACGCCCTAGAAAGATCTAGTGCCACACTATGCACTTGGCTTCCCTTCTCACCGAGCGTGGTGGTGTAACGGCTAGCGTTCTGGCCTCGCATTCAGGAGGACGGCGGTTCGAATCCCCGTCCGGGCATCCAGATTTGGGTTTTCCATGGTTTCCCCAAATCACTCCAGGTGAATGCCGGGATGCTTCCTTCAAAAGTCCATGGCCGAATTCCTTCCCATTCCTTGACCCCCATCCTTTCCCGTCTCTAAAGACCTAGTTGTTATAGGAGACGTTAAGCAGTAAAAAAAAAAATGGCCTCCCTTCAAGGGAACATCCCGGCATACACCTGAAATGACTTGGGGAAGCTATGGAAAACCCAAATCTGGATAGGCCATACGGGGAGAGAGAGACTGTTAGAAGAAAAAGGGACGTTGCCGGACGGTTGGCACCTTATTGAGAACCTCACTACGGTCTGTTTAGTGGCACATTGGCCGACATATTAGTATCAGCTTCGATTGTGTTGCAATGGATTATGTTTTTGAGATGAATACTACTTGAACCTAACACACGTCGGACATGATCACAGTGAACACGTCATGTTCTTTGTGGAAACAATCTAGGTCAGAGATAATAAACACACGCGTCTGTTTCCAGCGTTACACCCCAGCTCCTTCCATGCGGTCTGCGAACAGAGAATTTAAACCCGACATATAATGTTGTACGTCTGTGTCAAGTTTAATTCGCCGACGCTCTTTATGTAAGCGCATTGTGTAATCCTCGTGCGTTAAGAGCGCGTACGCCGTTCCTGCGCATTAATTTTTCGCTGCCGGAGGAATCCAACGTCACGCGTGCTGACGTCACTCCACTTTTCCCTCCGTACTTTTTACGATCGCAGGAGTTTACGAGCGGTATGAGAACAAAGGTCGTACTTTTCCCTTTTGCTTGTTGGTAACCCTGGACAAATAACAATCTAAAACAATAACCGCAAAAGCTTTACGTAATAAACATTTGTTACATTTAAACTAGTTTCTGACCCCGTCTAAAATGACATCTTCAACCCAGAGCTTTGGCTGTTAATTTGTTCAAATTATCTATAATGGTGATTTGGAATATATCGGAAACATCTACACCGAATATAAATACTTTGAGTGCCCGTAAAAATGACTGATTAAACTCAGCGTTATGGCAATTCATTTCCTCGTAGCTGATTAAGTAAATACTATTGTTAGTTAATCTACATCTACATCTATACTCTGCAAATCACAAATACTGTGGGTGGCAGAGGGTGCTAAGCACCAATCCTAATTCTGCGCATTCCAATCCCGAACAGATCGAGGAAAGAAGGAATACATATATAAATCAGTATGGCATCTTATTTCTCTAATCTTATCCCTCCTGTCATTGCGACCTAAATAGGTTGGCGGAAGAAGTATTTCGTTGCACTCGTAACTTAAAGATTTTCGCATATTATCCAGCAAATTCAAACGAAAACGACGTCGTCTGTCCGCCAAACAATCCCAGCCCAACCCACGAATCAGCTCTGTGACACTTACGTAAGGACTGTAACTAGGAATCACGAATCGAGCGGCTCTTCTCTGTACTTTCTCTAATGTGTCAATCAATCCCTTGCGATACGGATCCCAAATTGCACAACAGTATTCCAAATGCGGACGCACTAGTGTTTTGTACGCTATTTCGTTTGTATGAGCGTTACAACTTCTCAAAATACGTCCTATGAATCGTAGTTTGGAATTAGCTTTGCCTACAACGGAAGTTATGTGCAAGTCCCATTTCATGTTGCTTTGTACTGTTACGCCTAGATACTTCAGGGAATCCACAGTGTCAACAACTGATTTGTTAACTTTGTACTCCTGAGCAATGGTCCAATATTTAACTCATTTATTACATGCTTCGTTGCAAGGAAACTTATTTTCTTCTACTCGTGGTGTATGACGCACACATGTGAGTCAAATAATTAAAAGTAAATCAGAATGAGTGGAAAAATACTGTTCCGTTTTGAAAGGGTTTGACTTATTCATATTAAAAGTATAATTTCAAATTAGTGCTAGAAACAAATGTGAAAGTTGGTAGCCTCAAATAAGTGCTGGGATGAAAGTATGGACTTAGTACAATTATTTTTTATTATTATTTTAAATAATAATAACAAACAATACACGCCCCGTTGGCCATGTCACTATATACCCCTTTCACGTTTCGCTTATTTTTACCTAAACTTTTTTCACTGTTTGAGAGAAATTGTTAATCATTTCAGTCACTAACTTCTTCTCTTGAAAATTTATGCCAGTCCCTGACATCCTGACCAAATAAAAGTTTTCCTTACCCTTATACCTCAAATCGAGTGCCAGTTTGTGGTCATGGTCATCTTTACCTTCCATACACCTCATTAATTCTTCCACCTATATCTTTCCATGGGTCATCACTAATATACGCCTTATAAACTCCCAGCACTATCTTCACCCCCCTCCTGTCCTCAAATTATTAGCATACCATCTTCTTTATCATATCGGTTACTGAATGTGTTCTGCTGTAAGTTACACAAACAAATCTAGCAGCTCTTCTTTAAGCCCCCTAAAGTTGCTGTATTTTATACACAATATGTGAGGCCCATATTACTCCACCATATTCAAGAAATGGTTTGAGCAAAGTTTTGTAACCCAGTTTCCTAACTTCTCTAGTGCATCACCTCATCATCCCCTTCAATTAATGATGGATTTTAAAATATTTCCTACCAATTGGCCAATGTGCCCTGCCCATTCGTGTTTATTTTCAAATGTTATTCCTAGATATCTACATATCAATTTTTCAACAAGCAATTCCTTCTTACCTACCTTTTTTTCGGGGTGTGGGGGGGGGGGGGGGGGGGGGGGGGGCGGTGGGGGGGGGGGGGGGGGAGGGGGAGGAGCGTAAGGTGATTCGCACCCTGCTATTGTTCTCGGCGGTCAGATTGATCCTTTGTTTCGCAACCCAAGGTAAACAAGGAGTCGTATGGCGGTTCGCAACCCGGAGATGGTAAACACGTGATCATAGTTCTGTTTACTCTTCATCACATTATCACACAACACCAGTTATCAGTTTCAACATGTCGTTTCCAATACACACGTGTCGATCATACGATAAACGGCGATACTCGTGGAAAAGTGTCATTTTTTAAATCAAAAACCTACGTTAACGGTAACGTATTGTGGATGTGTGCAAGTCGTGAAAAATACCAGTGAAAAGTGTTGCTGGCGACTAACAGTGCCGTGAGTGACATAGTGAAAATAACTGGATCCCACAACCATAATGTTCTAAGTGGTCGTGAAATGGAACTATTACAGGTGTGTGTAAAGCCACATTTATTCTGTGTTTGTCCGTGTGTATGGAGTAGGATTAGGATTTGATTCTTCCATTCTATCAGTTTAGGTCAGAACGACTGTGAAACGAAAGGATCTTGACAACACTTAGGCGCGACCAAACAAGATAATTAGAAAGGCGGCTGCTGAAGTACACCACGTATATCACGATGTCACAGCAAACCTTCGAGACAATATTTATCGACAGAGAAACAAGAAACTCGGGATAACGCCTAAATCCAATTTAGTTAAAAAATTCAAGACCGTATGATTGACAACATCACGTTCTGAAAAGAAATGGGTGTTTCGACGAGAGTTAGGGTCAACATGAGGTATATCAAATCTGTAAGGAAGCTTTTAATAGAAAGAAAAAATTATTATGTGCAAGACTGGATAAATCCTTAGAAAAAAACTAGCTAAATGTTTTGTATGGAGTGTAGGGGCAGAAACATGGACGCTACGCAAAGAAGATCTAAAGAGGTTGGAAGCTTTTGAAATGTCGGTATGAAGGAGGATGGAGAAAATAAGTTGGAAAGCCAAAGTAAGGAATGATGAAGTGCTGGAACGATTAGGAGAGGAAAAAATATTGAGGAACCGAAAAAGGAACTGGACTGGTCATGTGTTGAGGAATGAGTGTCTGCTTGAAACTGCACTGGAGGGGATTGTAAATGAAGGGAAAAGAAGAGGTCGGCGAAGGAAGAAAATCATTGACGACATCGTCGTAAATGGTAAATATACAGAGACTAAGAGAACGGCGGAACAGAGGGAGGCTTGGAAGGCTGTCATTGTGCAAGGACCTGCTGTATAGCAGAAAACCCTTGATGATGATGACGATGATATGACGATGTTCTATATGATGATGTTTTATTGAGTGTTCGCCTGGTTCTCGACAACTGAATAAATTTTTCAGGAAATCACAAA
The DNA here is from genome assembly GCA_031002005.1 of Vandiemenella viatica. NCBI lineage: Eukaryota > Metazoa > Arthropoda > Insecta > Orthoptera > Morabidae > Vandiemenella > Vandiemenella viatica. The sequence continues at coordinate 266,751,670 of JARYHS010009186.1, forward strand.
ACTTTTGTTTCATTTTACCTGCTTCACAGGCTGCGAAATACCGATACCGATTTTTAGGACGTAGGTTGCTAAACACTGGATGTTTAAATCCGCGGCAATGGCCCTAGGTTGCGAATCATCGAACATCGTGTTTTTATTTTTATCTGTGTATTCAATAGGTTGACTCTTCTTCGCATTTATATTGGTTCCATGTTGACCTACCCCTCTAGATATGCTATCCAGATCACCCCGTAGCTGTCCAAAGTTCTCTTCCGCTTTGATTCCATTATGTACGATTATTAAATCGGCAGTCAACCAAATTTCTGACAGTAAACCATCAACAAAATAATTTATTACAATAATTGACAGTATCGGTCACAATTCACTTCTCTGTGGTACTCCCATTTTCAGTTCCGCACTGTACGCTGCTCAAACGATTAACCATTCAAAAGCTTTAGACAAAGAAAGGAAAACTGAAAAGTTTGAATCATTAGAACAAAAAAAAAATCATACAGGCAGTGCCAAAAATACATCCGATTCGCTGAAGAGCGGGATTTTTTCTGGTGAAAGCTGGTGTAGTTACAAGTATTAGTCACCCTTCACATTTTGTGAGTAAAACGTTGATTCCATATATCTGTATGCCGGAAGAATCGTAAGACATGTGACAGGGATTTTTAATTTTTAATACTGAACCCTTCAAAAACTAAAAATAATTTGTGGCTTTTTTTTTTTATTCCGTTGTTCTCTTGTACAGGTAATATTTCCAGCTTCTCATTTCTCAACAGCCTCTTTCATCCTTAAAGTGCCAATTTGTTCTCGTTTGCCTTCCGTTAAATATTACGGCTGAAGTATTTCCCCGCTCGCACGGAAAGAAATATACGTAATCGGACGTTAAGAGGTGTAATACCCTATAATATAGGGAACACAAACAATATGGAACACAAATTTAGGTACGAGGAAAAAGAAAACAGAAATAATTAAAAATAAATCTTTGCCCTCTGGCCCATCGCTTGGCACAGAAGTGGTCGTTTCAATGAAGTAAAGAGGCTTTAGCTCAACTCGGGAAATATGGATGTCTCTTATTTTTAGAATGCAATGAATACGAAATTATTTTATGTTTTTACTCACTTCTTTAAATTATGCTGACGCTTGTATTTCATTTTAATTGAGTTTATAATGATATTCCCGACTTAAAAAGGCATTAAGTATTTCATGCATGGGTGTACAGAGCTATATTTTTCTAATGAGTGTTCACTCTCATTTTGTGTCTCGTTCTGTCCGCCATTTTAACAATTAAGTGAATATTCTGCATTAGTTACTTGAGAGAAATATTCAAAATATTATTTAGAAAATCTCCAATGCGTAAGAAATTATTCACTTCTGTTATATAACGGTTGCTTTATATTTTCTAATGTAATAGCGTTCACCAAATGCTTTCGATTTCTTACCAGACTTTTTCAAAGCTTAAGTTGGCAGCAGTGCTCGGAATTATGAGGCTAGCGCGTTTGAGATAGTAGTTGTTATGTTTCTACCCGTTTAGCGAATAAAGCATTTGACATATCAGATCAAAGCTAGTGCTTCATAATTGAATTACAGTGAGTTGTTTATAAATTTATATATTTCAAAGCTTGGTAAAAATTAAAAGATAAAATGACGCCAATGCAACTGTATTACTCGTATGTACCTTTATTGTCGTACGCGTTTCGCCTCTCGTCGAGGCATCATCAGCGACGAATCTATTTTAAAATTTACATTGGGTTTACAAACTTATTGTATGATATTTGACATGATTATAAATTGATACATTTTCTGCTTATTTACTCTTACTATTTAAGTTAGTGGTTTTCAGGTTCGTGACCACGCATCTGTGCTTTTTCTCTAAAGCATGTTTACATTACAGCCATTTGTCTTAGCTGCTGAGTACTGGACGTAAGCATTGCGTCTACTACAACTCACTTGTTTTCGGTGGCCATCTTGTTTTCTCTGCTAAAATAACTTCTAGAACGTTCAGCCGCGTAAGTTGTGTCACGCACGACACTACGACAGGTACATCCGCTGTTTCACCAGGTGAGGCGTTGTCTCAGTAACCACTATAGCCTACAATTTCACCTGATGAGGACAGCGGATGTAGCTGTCGAAACGTCGGGCATGACAGAACTTACGCGCCAGAACGTTCGAGAAGCATTTTTAGCTGACGTCAGACAGATGAGAATTGTTTAAAAAGTAATTTTAATAGTCACTCCTTAAACACTTTTTTTTCTTACGGCTTCACTTCTCTTGAATGTAGAGGCCATTAGAGGTGGGATGGAACTGGGAACAAAAAACGGGAAGCAATTTTGTCATGGCCTTTTTGATGCAAGGTTTCCGGCATTCTCCAGGAGTGATTTGATGAAACCATGGAAAACCGAAATGTTGATGCCCGGACGGATATTCGAACCCGCTTCCTCACGAATGAGAGGCCAGACCGTTTCTGCTCTATCACCACGCTCGGTTTTAATGGTTGTGACTGTTTTGTTAATACAAGGGGTGATCAAATGAAAAGGTATGAAACGAAACGGTGGGTACAAATGTAGACTTTACTCAAAATACACACCATAGGCCTGAGCACAACGATCCCACTGATGAACAAGCAGCAGGATTCCTTCTTTCCAGAATTCCTGTGGCCGTGACGACACCCAGTCCTTCACAGCGTCCTCGAGTACGTCGTCCGAGTTGAAGCGCTTCCCTTTCAGGTGTTTCTTCAGTGAACCAAACACATGGAAATCGCAGGGCGACATGTCCGGACTGTAGGGCGGATGGTCCAACGTCTCCCACTTGAACTTGGCCAGTTCCATTTGTGTGACTCTGGAGACGTGTGGACGCGCGTTATCATGGAGCAGAACCACACCCTCCGTGAGCAGCCCCGGTCTTTTGTTCTTGATGGACCTGCGTAGGCGTCGGAGTGTCTCACAGTACACATCCCCCACCTGTACGCCATCCTGTCCTCATACGGACTGCCGCATCATTTAGACGCCGCTTTTGATAAGAGCCTCTGCTCTCTACTGCGCATGCGGGCGCCCGCGCATGCTCCGATCCTAGTCAGAGACTCCAATCGCATCCCGAGATGTCTCGCTACGTTCTCCCATGGCGGAATATGCAAATATTTAACTGTTACGTTTTCACGTCGTTTCGTACCTTTTCATTTGATAACCCCTTGTACTTTCAACCAACCAAAGGCGAGTTAAGTAATATTATCACAGTCTGACGGGAGGTGATTCATAGTTTCGAGTAGTGGAGTGGTGGGAGTGTTTGGGTTTGTCTGCGCTGTGGCCTCGTGTCTATTGAGGAGGTTGTCGGACGAGGCGCGGCTGTCTCGAGTGCTGCTGCTCCGGCGAACTTGGACGAGCGGAGTTGGAGGGCGGCCTCCACAGCTGGGCTGAACTTCAGACCCTCAAAAACGCGGTTAAAGTCCCCCACGACCGCTGAGAGGAGAACCTTGAGAGGCCCAGCGATCAGAAGATAAACCGCACGCAACGTCGGACTCGACGCTAAATCTCTAACAACAACATCGCTGGCCAATATCTGCAAAGTGTGGATAATTTTCATCACTCACAATAATCATACTGTAGGTTATATATTATTTCTATAAGGTTTTTTTATCACAAGCCATTATCTCCCATCAGACCTACCGAAATCGAAAACCGAGACATCATTTTAAATATTAGGAACTCCGCTTTGGTCATATCATATTTTAAAAAATTTCTTTTTAAAATTCGTCCCGTAAAGGACAAAAAGTTCAATATTTCTAAAATGAGATTTTCTGTCACGAGACATTTATCTCGCTGGACACAAATCAGAAATCTATAAATGAAGTATCGGTTTAAAGATGAATACCAACCCATTTAAATAAGAATTTTTTTTTGGGTCACAAGCAATTTATTTCCTTGGACACCTAACAGAAATATATAAATGAAGTAACATTTTAAAGATCAAGATCACGATCACTGCTTTGGTAATATACGAGGGTGAGTCAAATGAAAACCTTAAATATTTTTTTAAATATTATTTATTGTGCAGAAGAGGTACAAAGCTGTATCACTTTTCAACATAATCTCCCCCACGCTCAATGCAAGTCCTCCAGCGCTTACAAAGTGCATAAATTCCTTTAGAAAAAAATTCTTTTGGTAGTACGCGCAACCACTCATGCACCGCGTGGTGCACCTCTTCATCAGAACAGAACTTCTTTCCTCCCATTGTTTCTTTGAGTGGTCCAAACATATGGAAATCACTTGGGGCAAGGTCTGGTGAGTATGGTGGATGAGGAAGACACTCAAAATGCAGGTCTGTGGTTGTTGCAACTGTTGTACGGGCAGTGTCATGTTGCAAAAGGAAACCTGATGACAGCAATCCACGTCGCTTTGATTTGATTGCAGGCCGAAGATGATTTTTCAGGAGATCTGTGTATGATGCACAGGTGACAGAGGTTCCTCTAGGCATGTAATGCTCCAAAATGACGCCTTTTTCGTGCCAAAAGAGAGTCAGAATAACCTTCCCTGCTGATGGTTCTGTTCGAAACATCTCTGGTTTTGGTGATGAGGAATGGCGCCATTCCTTGCTCGCTCTCTTCGTTTCCGGTTGGTGGAAGTGAACCCAGGTTTCGTCCCCAGTAACGATTCTTGCAAGGAAGCCATCACCTTCTCGTTCAAAGCGCCGAAGAAGTTCTTCACAAGCATCAACACGTCGTTCCCTCATTTCAGGAGTCAGCTGCCGTGGCACCCATCTTGCAGACACTTTGTGAAACTGGAGCACATCATGCACAATGTGGTGTGCTGAACCATGACTAATCTTTAAATATGCTGCAATGTCGTTCAGTGTCACTCGGCGGTTTTCCATCACTATGGCTTCAACTTCTGCAATGTTCTGTGGAGTCACAACTCATTGTGTCTGACGTGGACGAGGAGCATCTTCCACTGAAGTCACAACATTTGCGAACTTCCTACTCCATTCGTAGACTTGCTGCTGTGACAAACATGCTTCACCGTACTGAACCTTCATTCTTCGATGAATTTCAATAGGTTTCACTCCTTCAGTACTCAAAAACCGAATAACAGAACGCTGTTCTTCCCTGGTGCAAGTCTCAAGTGGGGCAGCCATCTTTATACTGATACTGCGACGGTATTTGTGCATCTGTACAATGCTGCCACCTACAGGCCATTCTGCACGCTGCTTGTAGCACGCTTACCAACTTACAGGATAACGGCGCGAAATTTCGATTTTTTATTACAAATTTAAGGTTTTCATTTGATTCACCCTCGTAATATTTGAAAAAAATAATTTTTCAAATTCGACTCTTAAAAGACGATGTCAATATTTCTAAAATGCGTTTTTTTTTTTTTTTTTTTTTTTTTTTGTATCATGAGCCATTTATCTCCTGGATACCTATCCGAAATCGACAAATGAATTACGATTTTAAATATCATCACCTTTACTTTGGTGACATGTTGAGAAAGGAATTTTTCTGAATTCGATCTTTAAAGCGCGAAAGTATTAATATTTCTACAACGCATTTTTGTGTTACTAGCCATTTATCACCTTGGCTGACTAACCGATATAGATAAATGAGGTATCGTTTTAAAGATTGAGGTCTCCGCTTTGGCCAAATCATATCTTAAAAAGGGAATTTTCTGAAATACGACCCTTTAAATATCATTATTTCCTTAACGTATCTTTTTTTTTTTTTTTTTGTCACGAGATGTTTATCTCCCTTGATATCTAACCGAAATCGAGCAATGAGGTATTATTTTATTGATTAAGGTCTGCGCTTTGGTCACATTATATTTTAAGAAAATTATTTATCTGAATTCTACCTTCAAAGGGCAAAAGTAATAACAGTGAATGCCGCGAGTATGAGACAGTTCAGAGCCTAGCCGCTAGGTGGCAGCAGCACATGTAACAGATATATTAATAATCTGCTTCACTGGTGTCGACTTTTGTCACGTATCTATTACAGTAAACAAATAAACAATCAATATAAATGAGGTGGTTCTTCTCTTATCCTATTACAAACCGCCTACCTCACTATTCATTGCATTCGCGAAATTTTCGCACGGTTCAGTTAGTTCTGATTAATAAATATTGGGAAAACAAAAGAATTTTTGTTCTTTTATTTGCTTTCCGAACGCGGTTCACTTCTCTAATACAAGCATCTTCAGCGGTTTCTCATTTTGCAGTACATTGCTTTATTTATACTCCATTCACGGAAACAATAATTTTTGCTTCCTTTTTGAGTAGCAGATCAATTTCGGCTTGTTATTTCCGAATAAACTGGCACTACACAACACTGCTCTGCTCTGTATATTTTGTACAAATGACCTGTCTATTTTTTTCTACCTTTCGACTGTGTGGGTTGCCAAAGCTGCCTCACTTCTGTAATTTCCGCTTATTTAATTCGCTCAAGTGGCCTCTTAATATACCGAAGCCTCTCTAAAGCAGTCAGGTCACAAATACCACATCATAGGCGAGAAAAAGAAATACTTCTTTGCTCCGATTAATACGCATCAGTACCGATTTGACCATATAAAACACAAAAGTAAACAAATTTATACCAATGAGAGTTTTGTTGATTGCGCTTTGCAAATCGACTGCAAGAATTAAACTAAATCAGACGACTGGTCCTTGAGTAAATTATAGTGAACGAAAAATGGATATAGTAAGGTAACCATTGTGGTGCTATATAAGGACGCTGAAAATTGAGTGGACAGATAAAATACGAAATGAAAGAGTTTTGGAAATGATGGGTGAGAAATTTGTGGAAGACGCTTACAGACAGAAGAGACAGGCTGGTAGGTCACATTTCGAGACATGCTGGATTGGTTAATTTGTTAGTGGAGGGAACAGTCGAAGATAAGAACTGTAGAGGAAAACAGAGATTAGAATATATGAATCAGATAATTGAGAACGTGGGTTGTAAGGGGTATGTTGAGAATAAGGGGTTTTAGCGCAAGGTTGGGAGGGATGGAGGATTTCCACAAACCAGTGGAGAGGCTGATGATAACAACAACAACAAGTGGCTTTAAAACTGCTTTATTTTTTGCTATGGCTTTACGATTCGTCGAGGCGGAAGAGGACTTGGGAAGGAATTCGGTCATGGTCTTTTCAAGGAAGCGTCCAGGCATCCGTTTCACCGTAGCCTTCTCTTCAAGTTCTGAACAACAATAATCATTTTTACTGTTAATAAATAAGACCGATGCAACTGTTTATGTTTGCTTTAATGCCGCACGCGTTTCGCCTCTCATTGAGGCATCATCAGCGACGAATCTACGTTGAAATTAACATTTTGTTTAGAAACTTATTACATAATGTTTGACATAATAAGTTTCTAAATCAAATGTTAATTTCAGCATAGATTGGTAGCTATTTATTTTACGCGGCAAATGCAGAGAAAATGCCTACAGCAACATTGCAGTAATAACTACACATTAATTACTTTTTCGTACCACATTTTCCTTTAACAACTGGACATATTATCCGTCATATCCGTTGAATATATGCTCGCTCCAATATTTCCTATATTTCACTCTCATCTAGCAGAAAGAGAAATTCTCATCCTTCGTATTACTTATTCCACTTTTCTTCTTGACTATAATTGACTACTGGATCAATCACTTTCAATAACATTTTCACCAACCCTGATACATTGAATGATTATATTAAATCTTTACTTTCATAAAATATGTCTTTCCTTAATCTAAATTATGTTTTCATTTTGTATGCATGGACGTCAACATTCCAGCAAGAAAAAAAATCGGGATGCTTTTTTATTATTATTTTTGTTTCTGTAATGGTTTAAAATTCATATCGTGAAACAATAATAGCGAATTTTATTCAAATGCGTATAATAACTATCAGTGTCTTCTTGGCTGCCCCGTTGTCGCAGTTCGTTGCGGCATCGTGACGGTATTCGGCGTTGATATATGATTTTTTTTTACTTATGGCTTTACGCCACGTCGACGTCGAGGTCATTAGAGGCGGGATGGGACTGGGGATAAGGCACGGGAAGGAATTCGTCCTTGTGTAAAGGGCGTCCATTAATTACGTGAGGTGAAAAGGGGGGGAGGGGGGGGCCGGCGAAATCTAACGAAGTCTCACCGCAGGGGAGGGAAGGTATGGAATTCCGAAAAACACCTCACGTATTTAATGAATATTCCCTTTTGTATTTAGCATCCCGGAATTCACCTGGAGTGATTTTGGGAAATCGTAGAAAACCCAAATCTGGATGCCCGGACGGGGATTCGAACCGGCGTCCTCCCGAATGAGAGGCCAGAGCGTTAACCGCTCACCCACCACGCTCGGTTGAGAGGGGGTGGTACACGATTCCTAATCACCAGAGTCTTGAAACCTCTCCGCAGTGCGTATCGAGTGAGGGCATACCACACTGTTGATCGTGGTTCTTCTCTGTGATGGGAACTCTGAGCGGGGCAGCCCGTCCCGGTGAACTGGCCTGCACCGGGGCTTTGCCCTCTGCCTTCTTCACTTCTTATCTCACACAGTAGAATGAACAAACTATACTGAACACAAAAACACAGTCATCCACACCGACAAAAACAATAATACACACTGGGGAAGGCACTGGGAAAGCACCACAGTTCATCTTCCAAGACAATTCCTAGGTATGTGGAAGGTCCCCCATGGTAATCACCTACGCACAGCATGGCACCATAAGAAAAACAAGTTGTAACAACCCTCAAACCTAAACTTTAAATGGAATTGAATTTTATGAAGCATTTGTAGTCAGCTAGAGTATGATTGAATATCATTTTACTATGTTTGTCTTGCAATTTACTGTAAATAGGTGTAAATTGTTTTATCAAAGGAAGCTATGTAAATACTATTTAATACGTGTAAGGACAGAACTATGCGTGAGAATTACTTAAATGTTTGTAATTCCTAGTATTAAGGTGAGATACAATGTTTAAAGGATGATTTACTACAGTTTAAAATGATTGATGTTGATAATTTTGTGCTTAAGTACCTTTAATTTTCATTTTTGAGCATTTTGTAAGGATTTTAAATGATTATGTATTAATTTTGATTGTTTTTGATATGTTTTTAATTGCTTTTATTGTAAAAGTTCGAGAAGTATCTGTCGGAAGCCTTTGTAACGTTCTAGAACTTTCGATGAAGCTTATATAGAGCGAACCGCAGAGGCAGTTGACATCGATTAACGATACAGTTTTGAGCGTTCAGTTTTACGTGTACTGTGGGAGTGTAAGGCAGTATTGTCTTTGGACGCAGAATTTAATGTGATTGCTGGAGTTTGTGTATACACGTGACCTTTATGTTTGAAGTCATGTATGTCTTCGAAAAATAAAAACAGTTGAAATTTTAACTATATCGTGGACTAATTATTTCTTATATTAAATAAACGGGACACCTACTCCTAACAAAGCGTCTTTCTGTTTCAATTGTATTCGTTCGATGAAGATAATTTTGTTATTTTCTCTGTGGAGAGATATTGCTATTATCCCATTTTTAAGGTTATGTGTGCTATTAGTAACAGTTATACAGGGAGAGACAAAAAGGACTTTACAGCTTTGGAATGATATAGAGATTTGTTGAGATCGGCAGATGTGTTGCAGCAAACAACCTCAAGTCTGATGCACCGTTCGTGCCACCAGGAGCGCTAGCGTAGTGCACAGATAAAATGGCTTCTTTCACTGGTGCGGAGCGTGCTCAATGTGTGTTTTGGTCGACATTTCATATCAGTGGCATCGTGAACACCCACAACTGCAAGAAATGGGGCAGCGAAAATCCACATGCAACCCTGGAATACGTTCGTGACAGCCCCAAAGTTAATTTGTTTTGTGTTTTTAGCAAATTGAAAGTGTACGGCCCTTTCTTCTTCATGGAGAAAACTGTTATTGTGTATCTGGATATGCTTTAAAGTTTTTAATTCCACAGATCGACGAAGACGTCCCAGATGGGACGGTTTACTACCAGCAAGATTGTGCACACCTCATTTCCTCACGGAAGTTCGAGATTTCCTCGATAATCACGCCCCAGGTCGATGGATTGGCCGTGAAGGGCTAATCACATGGCCACCTCGTTCCCCAAAGTTGGCACTACTGGATTTCTTTCTCTGGGGTTTCATTAAAGATCGTGTGTATGTTCCTCCGCTACCGAACAAATTGGCCGATTTTTTTTTTTTTTTTTTTTTTTTTTTAAAACTGCTTAACGTCTCCTATAACAATTAGGTCTTTAGAGACAGGAAAGGATGGGGGCAAGGAATGGGAAGGAATTCGGCCATGGCCTTTTGAAGGAAGCATCCCGGCATTCACCTGGAGTGATTTGGGGAAACCATGGAAAACCCAAATCTGGATGCCCGGACTGGGATTCGAACCACCGTCCTCCCGAATGCGAGGGCAGAACGCTAGCCGTTACACCACCAAGCTCGGTAAATTGGCCGACCTGAAAAATCGAATCTACGTTGCCGTTGCACAAGTTACGCCCGATTTGCTGCAACGAGTGTGGGAAGAAATCGATTACCGGTGGGAAGTTTTCCGCATGACAAATGGTAGTCACATTGAACAAAAATTGCACTTGATACTTTTATGAGAAACTTGAGGTTGTTTGCTAATAAATGACATATCTACCGATATTGTATATTATCCGAATTCATTTCTATATCATTCCTAAGTTGTAAAGTCCTCTTTGACTCACTGTTTATTTGTTAAGCAACTGCAAAGAAATTAATTGTCAGTGCTGTGCGGTCAACCCGTCATTTTTTAATGATCTGAGAAGCTAGTTAAATTATAATTACTTTGGTACACTAGGAGGTCATCTATCTTCTCGATAGGGTAGGCACAGAAGAAAAAGAAAGAGGTAGCCACCCTGTTGACTGGGGGAGCGGGGAGTTCCCAGCCCACTGTGCAACATGGCGACCTCTGTTGCTCGGGCTCGACAAAAAGCGATCGCGCGCTGTTTCTGCTCGCTGCTTCCTTCCCGCCGTCGAGTGCCAGACTTATGGCCGTCGCGGTGCCTGATTTATTGCCGAGCGAGAGAATCGCTAAATTGTGCAGAAAACCGAACGTATGTCAGTCGGATTTATCGGCGCCCATAATGCCGGATCGCGAGTACATATTTGGCTTGTCCTAAACACCGCGATAACGCCGTAAATCTCCCGCGTTGTCCAAATTTATTTTCCGGCAATTTACTTGGCACCAATTAATGTTGCCGGCCGGCCCGAGCTGATAAAATCTGAAACACGGGCTGAGCCGGTAATACGGGACACGGCGCGCGGTCTGTCACCGGGCCCCGCACATCAAACGCGCCGCCAGCACTGGATTAGCCTGCACTATAACACTGAACGCAGGTAACATCAGTTTCAAAACAAAGTGAGTAAAGTAACAAGAAGTGTGTGCTGCAACAATTGCCTCATCTACTTCAATATTATAAATGCGAAAGTATCTCCGGTTGTTACATTTTCACGACTAAACGGCGAAAGGTGTTCTGACAAAATTTGACAAGGAAATAGTATGTATCATTAGGTAGAATGTAGGAAACTTTTTTCCATTATAAATACCATATTTCGTCATAAAATTATGAAAACTTTCCCAACGGTGACAGACAGACGGATAGCGTGTGTAGTCTCTGTAATGTTATATCGGTCACTCAGGCTTCGTTTCTCTTGCAGTCAGTTTGTGTGTGATCTGCTTGTTATAGTGTATAGTTGTAGATTTACGCCATATCACACTATTATTTTTTGGTTCATATGTTAGAAATGACAGCAAAATTTAAAAAAAAAACGCTCACAAAACGGTATTGACGTAAGATGGCCTTAGAAAGAGACATAATTTCACGTAACGAACAGTAATCTGCTGGAGGAACCATGGTAGGTAGCCTCTCTGTCAACCCCTCCCCCTATAGTTCGTCGCCATTTTTAAACATCTTGCAAATTGGAGTCAAGTTGAATGGTATGGTGATGGCTTCCCCGTCATATTGTCCCGACTCCATGCTTTTTGGAAGAATTTTAATGTAACTTACAACTTGCAATGTCCAATTCTAGTAATGAAATTATAAATCCACGCGTACGAAGTCGCCGGTAGCAGCTAGTATGTAACATACAAAAGAAATGACTGACCGATAATAATTGGGGACAATCGGTGAAGCGAATTCATCGTCTAATTCAAACAATCGAAAGTAAGTACTGCTGTTTCAGAAAAAGGATGTGTTTTGTATTAGTGTTTGTGTCCATGTGTTTCGGTATACGTGTATGTTGATGCGTGTGTGCATGTTTTTGTGTAGGCCTATCTTTGTGCGTAGGTCTGTCTTTGTGTGTATGTCTGACTATGTGTGTGTATGTTTGAGTATGTGTGTGTAAGTGTGTGTATGTTTGTATACGTATATGTGTGTGTGTGTGTGTGTGTGTGTGTGTGTGTTTGTGGGTGGAGGGTGGCTCATTGGTTAAGGCATCTGGCTAGAGATCGGAAGAACCCTAGATCGAACCCCAATCTTGTCTGGGATTTACAAATACCCTTAACCTGACTGTCACCTCTGCGTAAAGTTAAGAAAACGTACACGCCTCCTGGTTCGAATTCCACGTTAAGCTGTAGGTTCCCTACATCCGGTAGGACTACCGTTTTAGATTACGGTAAGAGGCGCATTACCGCGAATGGAAAATTCTGTTATGGTGGCCGAACAATCCTTCGGAATCTCCCAACGAACACTACGATTTTTTTTTCTATGTGTGGTTATGCGTGTGGGTGCTTTTCTGAGTGCCTGGGTTCATGTGTGTGGGTGATTCGGTGTTTATTGTACTATAATAATCATTAAAAAATCACGTTTTCTTGAAATAGGTCATGCTGAGTTTTCTGTATCAGTAGCCTACTATAAGCCAATGTATATTAAGCATTTAAACGCAACGATGATTTCATTGAAAAAGAATTTAAAAAAACATACGTTTCATACATGCCCTATTATGTAACGTAGACCGTTTTAAATTAATGATTCCCCACTCCTTGCATTGATACGTCAATTTTTTAGATTAGTGTTTTAAACCTAGTTAATATCACAAGAGGCAGGAGCCAACAGGGAAGAAAGAACGAGATGGAATTCGGCCATGACATTTGGAAGAACTATTCCAGCATTCACTTGTAATGATTCCTGGAAACCGGGAAAACCGAAATCTTGATGACCGGACTGGGATTCGAACCCACGTTCTCTCGAGTGCCAGTTCAGAGCGTTACCGCTCACCCACCAGGTTCGCTTTTGGCATTTAGATAGTAACGAGTTGGTAGCTAACTACAGAGCTACGCCAATATTTCTATCGTTCTACATCCCTTTTTCAACAAAAAAAGTGTGAAAACGTATCGAACATTTTGGGAACTGTGGTACTAACCGATGAAATTCGATGAAATTGGCCCAACTGTTCTATTTCTCTTTTTTTTTTTTTTTGCTTTTGGTTTTATTCCTCGTCTACGTTGAGGTCATTAGAGGCGGGAAAGTACTGGTGGTGAGAAACAGGAAGGAATTCAGCTATGGCCTTTTGAAGGAAGTATCTCGGCATTCGCCTTGAGAGATTTGGGGAAGCCATATAAAACCCAAATCTGGATACCCGGATGGGGAATCGAACCCGCCTCCTTTTGAGTGGGAGGCCAGAACGTAACTGCTCACTCACCTCTTGATGTGATGTGTCCAAAAATGATGAGTGTATTCCCTCTCATTATTAACGCAAAATAAACCACAGTTTATAATTCTTCCTAATTCCGAAAGCAATTGTGAAACTGCTTACTCTACGAAACATCGAGAAAATGAGTTCACGTGAATTGATAGATTTGTTTCGTGATATCGCGATTAAGATATGACGACACATGTGTTCAAGTGACGTGATAGCAGTGCAGCCCTGCCTTAACCCACCGTGTGGTCAGGGCGGTGAGAGAGGTAACGCGTCGAAGTACCTGCTACCGACATGAGTACAGATGTTTGATCCACCGACCTGGATGAAGCGTATGCGGTATTGCGTCGAAGCTTCCCCACCACACCAATGTAGCTTACAACTTCAGTACACCCTCGCCACGGAATTAGGATCTTCAGAATCACACGGGCAGGGGTGGTGACGCAAGGCGCATCTCGCCACACATTAAGGGTGCCCACGGGGACCAGCGCGGATGCAGCGCCGCCGCGAACCAGGCAGAAGACCCTTCTATTACCTGGCCTTTTAGCATAAGCCTCTCTGTGATTCCCGCGCGCACATTCTACCGCGCTATAGAGACACGCGGCATCCGCACTAGGGCGTGCTTCTAATGCTCTTTCTCCGACTCCCAACCGACACGTAAATGGTTCTCAAGCATTCGTCCGAGCTTCACAGAGCAGCACCGTAGCGCACGATACTGCTGAGGGGCCCGAAGGTCCCCACAGGGTGTTGCTGCCGCACCAGCGTAAAAACCCATGCACTGCTATGGCAACAAAGAGGGCGCCAGTGGAAGTGTGTCACCGAGTGAGCCAATCATGGCACCACACGGCAGGTGAGCGGTGCGTTTGATGTTTTGCGGTGAGCGCAGCTTTGCGGAGTGGCCGGCGTCTGTTGCCATGGCGACCGACTCACAGGACACGCGTGCTTGCGCCGCTCTCGATATTAATTTCGCAGCGGCCGTAATTAAACTGTTTCCCACGAGTGCGAGCCACGGTCGCTCTTGATTAACTACTTGCTTATTAATTGCCTTTTTTATTTATTCTCCCCCCTCCCCTCCCTGCTCGTCATGCGTGTCTCGGCAGCGTATTTAAATTTTAATTAGAAACGTTTTTGTTTCTCGGTTGTACTGCGTAACGTCGATTTGTAGAGGGCAGCTCATTCGCAGTAAACGTTTCTCGCACAGATCCAACTTACCTGAACCAACTACTCTTTCTGTGGCGTATTGAAGAGCACAGGTTACGTGATGTAATTGTTTTTTTTTTTTAGTTACGCACTTTTTATCTTGAAAAACAGATTCGTTTTCGATTCGATCACTCACACCAATAAATGGTGAACTATGTAACTGCGGAATTTGTAACTGGGCACTACTCTACTTCGTGCTAATCTTAACACAGCTGAAAGATAAAATTTCAAAAAACGCGAGGGTGAAATTAAGTATAGAAGTTCAATGGGGTGGACGACAAAATATTTCCTTTAGATAATCTCCACATAATTTGATAGCTGGCAACCCGTCTATACTCAAACTGTTTGGATTTTCCATTTCATTCCAAGATTTCTTGAAAGTTTTGGAAAAAACCGTAAAAAATATCATTTCCGCCCCTCTCTTATTATTTACGAAACCACAGAATCGAAAATTGCCGCAGAATTTATAATTATTCTGCGAATAAAGTTTACAGGGAAATTATACGGATCTTTCAGGAGTACCTCTATGGCTTACGGAAAATAACTGAGTTATTTAACATATTTTATACTTTATCTGACAATTTTTTGAAAAAAAAAAAACAAATGTGTCAGTTTTGTTTAATCGGATGTTTTATTATATCGCGAAAATACATTTTTTCTAAAAAAATCTGAGAACAAGAATTTTTTTGTATTAATTTTTCTAAGCGTGGTAGGTGAACGGTGAAGCTCTTTATTCCGGAGGACACTGGTTCGAATCCCCGTCCAGCCCTCCAGATTTGGGTTTTCCGTGGTTTCCCCAAATCATTCCAGGTAAATATCGGGATCGTTCCTTCAAAGGGTATGGTCGAATTCATTTCCGCTACTTGAATTTCAGTCGTTGCCACCTGTGGTAATCACAACAACGACAAGACATGAAGACAAAAAATAAAAGGAGAGATAAAATTAGATAAATTATGTGTCCTACAGAGAGTTTTACTTATATGAGGACATTGTTACAGCCCTCAAACATACTGTTTAATGGAATTGTATTTTATGAAGCTTTTGTAGCAAGCTAAAGGTTGAGAGAGTATGATTTTATATGTTTGTCTTGCAATTTCCTGTAAATTGGTGTAAATTGATTTTGTTTTATGAAATGAAAATATGAAAATACTATTTAATATGTTTAAGGACAGACCTATGCAAGGTAATTTCTTAAATGTTTGTAATTACAAGTATTAAGATGAGCTAAGATGTTTAATGGACAACTTACTGCAGTTTAAAATGGTTTATGTCTATATTTTTGTGTTTACATATCTTTAATTTTCATTTCTGATCATTTCGTAATGATTGTAAATGATTATGTATTAATTTTGATTTGTTTTAATGCATTTTTAAGTGTTTAAGTATTGTTAAAGTTCGAGAAATATCTGTCGGAATCCTTTGTAATGTTCTAGAACTTTCAATGAAGCTTATATAGAGCGAACGGCAGAGGCAGTTAACACAGTTTATTGACACAGGTTTGAGCGTGTACTGAGAGAGTGCAAGGAAGTATTGTCTTTGAAAGCAGTATTTAATGCAATCGCTGGTGTTTGTGTATACATGTGACCAGCATCTTTGAAGTCTTGTACGTCTTCGAAAAATAAAAACAGTTAAAGTTTGAAACTTTATCGTGGACTAATTATTTCATATCTATATATGTAAAGATGAATGTATGTATGTTTGTTTGTTGGTTTGTTTGTTCTTTATACTAATCCACAGTACTCATCCGATCTCGATGAAACTTTGCAAACATTACCTTTGATACAAGGAAAAAAATACTGTCTACATTTGGTTGAAAAATTATCAGTATAAATAATGCAAGTTATCTTATAATTTCGAAAAATTACTGAACGGCGATAGACAGACGCGTTGAATATGAATGTCTCTGTACTGTTTTTCCGTGTATCGGTCAGACACCTCAGTAGTTAAAGCGCTGGCTTACTAATGTATGGTTTGTGGTCTCCGGTTCAAACCTCCGTGGAGGCTAAGATTTTTAAAAATTGTTTTTGATCGCAAGAGTCACGCATGGACCGTCGGTTATTCGGATTGAATGTTAAACTGTAGATATCACAAAGTTAGGGATGTAGTGCGAGGCAAATCATAGGTAGTCTTGCAATGCTATAGGTGTACACTTTTTACGTTATATTGATCCCTCGGGGTGATTCGCTGTCAGTGTGTGTTTGATCTGCAGTAATAATACTATAAATGCAGAAGTAAGTCTCTGTCTTTTTGTTACGTTTTGACAACTAAATGCCTATACCGTTATTGACGGAATTTGACAAGAAAATCTGTAGGGAAGTCACAGGATATTTTTTTCGATGTGATTAACAGTTGTAGTCACGAAATTTTGAGAACTTATCGAATGGTGACAGAGGGACGGATATGTGTGTTAGTCTGTAATGTTACGTCGCTCGCTCAAGCTACGCTTCTCGCGCATTATGTTAGTGTATAATTTGTTAATAAATTTCGTTTAGAGAATAAACGTATTATTTAGTATAGACGTCGATTTTCTCTGTCCTTTTATTTTGTGTCTGCTTGAATGTTTCTGGCAACAATTTATTTCGCCTTCTTTTGCTGACATGCCTTTCGGGCGTAAAGTGGCCAAGTTGTAGCTCTAGCAGAGCACGAGCAGCTAAAGTTGTTAGAACCCAAGAATCGGATGTTCATGCTGAAGATAGAAGAAAGTCCAAGCTGAAATAAAGCTGCCCTTAGTTAACACTCCCCTTCCCCCCAACATCCCCTCACATTCGTTTTTTTCTGTTTTTAAATATGTTGGAAATTTATTCTCTTCAAGAGATAGGTTCAATGGTAGAATGATATAGTGATGGCTTTCCTGTCATATTATGCCGACTCGGTGTTGTTTGGGACCAATCGTTCGCTACCAACAACTTTCTATATTCAATTCTGGCAAATAAATTCTTAATCCACGCGTACGAAGTCGCGGGTATCAGCTGGTATTAAATAAACCAGGAGACGCGTAATAACATGATGTTACATATCTGCGGTTGCAGGATTATCCATGGACACCCTGCCTGAGATGAATGTAGTCACTGCTGGCGCTTTCTTCCTGCCGCGTGGTGTGATGGTTGTTGAGTGCTGTGTATTTCTGGACGGTCGCCATTACGAGAGTATCAGTCGTCGGATTGCAGCTAATAAGCGGACTGCACTGCATTGCGCTCGCTGTTTGTGCAGCAGTGTTTGCGCCCCGCATTACGGCCCGTGGCGACCGTCATACCCCGTGACAGCCGGGCGCGGGGATTTGTAAAGCCGGCGCGATTTGTTTGGACTGCGAAAACATATGTGGCACATCCGGTGCTATGTGACACGGCAGTACTCTCCAAAACGATCAGGACCATAAAAAACTGGGCTGAAATGCATCACAGCTTACGACACATTATGTATAACAACACAACACAGAATTGCCATAGGTCTCCACATATGCAGAAAGTGTTTACCGGGGCAACTTGTTTTAACTGTTTATTTATTTACTATTACTATTACTCCGCGATTCACTAAAAGCGTGTGGCGGAGGGTGCATTGCACCTATTCGGAAAAGTAATGGTTTGGAAGGATAAAGGAATTACAAGAAAAATTTGAATATGGCATTAGTATTCAAGGGGAAAAGATCAATATTGTACAATTTGTTGATGACATTGCCCTGTTAGCAGAACAGGCTGAGGATATAGAGAAGTTACTGAATGGCATTGACAAAATACTGAAGGAGATTTTGGACTGAATATTAATCAAAGCAAGATAAATGTGATGAAATGTAGCGGAAATGATACTAATAATGTTAGATTAGATATAAAAATAGGATCAGATGCGATAGAAGAAATTGATGAATTATGCTGCTTAGGAAGTAAAATTACAACTGATGGCTGAAGTAGGGATACTGTTAAAAAGCTGAATAGCACTAGCGAAAAGTGCCTTCATAAAAAATAGAAATCTTTTAGTTTCAAATATTGATCTAAGACTAAAAAAGAACTTTATAAATCTCAATGTGTGGAGCACAGCACTGCATGGTAGTGAATCATGGACTTTATTTGAATACCAGAAAGAAAACAGGAAAATTGAAGCATTTGAAACGTGGTACTATAGAACAATGCTGGAACTTAAGTGGACAGACAGTGTACGAAATCGACGTGTTGTGGAAATGATGGATGAGGATAGAAGGTTGCGGAAGAGTCTTAAGGGATGATAATTCATATTGTGAGACATGAGGGATTGGTTAATTTGTTAGTGGAGGGAACAGTCGAAGGTATGAACTGTACAGTAGAACAGAGATTAGAATATGTGAAGGAGATTACTGTAGACGTAGGTTGTGAAGGTTATGTATAAATGAAGAGGTTAACGAAAGATAGGAAGGGATGGAAGATTGCATCAAACCAGTCGAGAGGCTAATGACAGGAAAAAAACAAAAACAAAAAACCGAGCTTGGTGGGTGAGCGATTAACGTTCTCGCCTCGCATTCGGGAGGACGCCGGTTTGAATCCCCGGCTGGGCATCCAGATTCGTGTTTTCCATTGCTTCCCCAGATCACTCCAGGCGAATGCCGGGATGCTTCCTTCAAAAGGTCATTGCCGAATTCCTTCCCGTTCCTTGTCTCCATTCCCATCCCGCCTCTAATGACCTCGACGTCAACGAGGCGTAAAGCCATCTGTAAAAAAAAAAAAAAAAAAAAAAAAAAAAAAAAAAAAATCTCTATTCCCGGGTGACTACTACTTAGTGACTTCCGTGGAGGCAGTTAGTTTTCGAAGGAAATGTAACTGGACCGTTGCCTGTAGTTGTGAACACTAAGTATTTTGTTTCCTTTCGTTTCAGTCATTGTGGATTACGCGCTCATTAGCTACATATTGGCTTGACAGCTAATACAAATCGAGAAGATGTGGAGGGTGGTTTAGATGCTCAGCCATAATTATAATCAGATTTGGCAGACCCGGCTGAAAAGTTTGTATTGCCTTCTGCCTGCGTTTGAGTGATGTTCCGCCTGACACACAATTTTTTTTTATCTCTGTCCTAAAATTTGTTTTATGATTTTCCTTTTAATTACCAGTATTCCTTAAAGAATTTGCTTTTGTAGTAGCTATGATAATAATACTTTTTTGAGTTGGCGTATATAGAAACGTATTAAATATTTCTGGTATTTTTAAAAATACAGCGAAAATATAAAGTACTCGTAACCGTCACTCAGCGCCCACGGATGTCACTTAAGTGATAAACAACAATTAGCTGTTTTGTAGAAGACTCAAAGAGGTTAATATGTCTTCTAGGAAGTTTAAATATGATGTCGATGCATTTTGTTATACTTGTCGTATATTTATTAAAGTACGAGATATAAAATTTTATTTAATCGCTGATGAAAAGTTTTGTGAAGTCTACGAAGCTTATTTCAACTGCCCTGTTTGGAATCTAGACAAACCCTGTTACATGTTGCTTGCAGTAATTGCAAAAGATGTTCAGAAGATAAACAATTTTTAGTAAAAAAAAATATGTTCATTATGTAAATAGATGTTCATAAAATATGTTTATTAATTTCATGTTGGTATCCAGGTGAGAAACGTATTATGATATTTGCAGCACCAAGAATGTGGAGACATCCAGAAGACCACGTTGATGACTGTTATTAATGCTGCATGCTCATTTAGATAAATTTCAAAACAACATGAGGACGTACTTAGAAGAACTAGGAGAACCTTTTCACCAAGATATCATGGACTTTAAACAACGGTTTCATGTCCGATACAACGAAAATATGATGTCGAACTACATTTGGGTTTTGCTGAGAGAAAATGCTTTTAAACAAGGAAGAAAAAGTAAACTTTTTTCCAGTATTTTGTAATTTGATACGATAGTAAAAGTTGATAAAATTTATATATAAATATATTTGTTTAGATTCATCAATAAATAAAAATTTAAACCATGGATTTTTTAAAATTTTAATCAACCGTTTTCCTCGATACCAAGGCAAACTTTTTCAGACCATATATTTTTATCCGTCTAACTATCAATAATTCTATCGAAATTTCTTACCCTGTTATCAAAGTCAAAATTCGTGTTCTGCCTGATTATTTGTGGAATGTGTAGTTTATGAGGCGGATATTGTGGACAGTCCAGCATTAGCTTAGGTGATTGCTGGAAACCACCTGTAGAGCACAACCAGGCTCGAACCTGGATCCTTCTACCTCCCCGATCCTGTGTGGCGATGCCTTAACGCGTATAGTGTCGATAACGGGTGGATGGAGGTGAACATAGACAGCTTTATGTCCACACTTATGTGGGTATCTTGACTGTTCAGAGTAATGTGTTTTCAGCGTTCTGATATAATAAAATATGAAAGAAGGAAAAGGGTTGAAGCTGGTACGAGGTCGCCAAGCTAAACGTCCCCAAATTAGGGGCGAAATACCACCAACAGTGTTGCATGTCTTCAGTCCATACGCACTGCAGGATTGGACTTGAACTGAGGACTTAAGCGCTCAATCTGATGGTTAGGAATTGTGCACGATCACCTCTGCTACCCTGCCGGCACTGGAACCAGTTAACCCCGTGTCAGGCACCATGGTGCCGCAGCCAAATGAGCGGTCAATGGTACCATATAAAAAAATGATCCCTTTAAATTAGTGGTTCGTAGATTTATTTTTAATATTTTACTAGTCCTCAGGTTAAATTTTATTCCTTCGTTCAATCTCACCCTAGACTGAAATTAGAGGATGTGAACTACCGATTGATAGAGCCGTTAACAGAGTGGTAATCTGAAGTGGATTTCGCACTAAAGCAATGCAGACGACGTATACTTGCAGTGCTTTTATTCCCAGCTATTTGGTCATATATGATATGGACCCATGTCATAAACTTAGAGTCAGCGCTGAAAAACGATGGATATTCGGAGCCTTATATTCTTCTTCTCTTCGATATCGGCCATCTAAGGACCACGAAAAGTAATCCCGTGCATTCATCTCGATCTTTCTTTTATTGACTTCCAATAATTCTTCATCCTTTCTCTTTGTAGCTTCCTTCTTTCTTCCGTCCATAAGTTATTACATTTCTCATTCTCCTGAAACCTTTGAAATTTTGAATCACTCTCCTGAAAGTTGCTCTATCATGTATTAAATCTTCTATTATTTCGGTCTCAATCATTTCTTTCTTTACTCCTTGGATCCACTGATTGCCCTTCTTATTCTTATAAACATGGTTGAAAGTTCTTTTTGAAAGTCTGTTGTTATCGATTCTCATTATGTGACCAAAAAAACTGATTCTCCTTTTTCTGATCGTGTCTGACAAGAACCTTATATTACCTTCTGTTTTAGTGTAAATGGAACAAGCTATGCCGATGTCTATATGAATGAAGAGCATTCTCTATTTTCCACAATACCGACAGTAAAACGTAATTTCTTGAATTGCAATGTTCGCATTCCTAGTTATTTTGTCATACAGGCTATCAGGTTGTACCATGAACTTATGGTTAGCGCTGGCAAACGACGGAGATTTATAGTTTTCATTACAGTCGGTTTTAGTGAAAATGGAGCAAGCAATGCCAACACCTATTAAAATTTGTCAGGAATATCTCTAGAATGAACTGCATTCTCAATGTGCGACAATTCCCATAACAGAGGATAATTCTCTCTTTTTTTTTTTTTTTACTTATTCCCTTACGCCTCGTCGACGGCTAAGGTCATTAGAGACGGGATGGGACTGTGGACAAGGAATGGGAAGAAATTCGGCCATGGCCTTTTGATGAAAGCATCCCGGCTTTCGCCTGGAGTGATTTGGGTAAACCGTGGAAAACCCAAATCTGGATGCCCGGACGGGGATTCGAACCCTCATCCTCCCGAATGCGAGGCCAGAACGTTAACCGTTCACCCACCACGCTCGGTGAGGACTTTCTAGGCGTTGTATATAGATGGAATTTTCTCGGGAAACTAACCGTGTGAGTCATATACTCCGTCGCCATCACTTGACAATGTTCTCACTCCGCTAGTTTCCCGAGAAAATTTCACCTAGAACATAATTTGTTCTGAAGGAATGTATTAGATACCGGGAAAAATAGTGACAGTACATTTAAAAGAAGTGGATTCATGTTAGAAGTAACTTATGCATGTAATTCTTGTAATTAATTACAATTTTAGTTTGAGCACTCCCGCTATTGTGGTGTCTGCACCGTGATGTATCGTACTCTAATGGCTGTTTCCGCCGTTAAGGACTCGGATGTGTTGCGCCACGCGCTCTGTACCTGTGCGCGCGAGTCTCTCTGTTTGATCGCATCTCTTGTCGGCGCTGTCATTCTGTTTACACTCGCCGCACACACACCACCTGTTTGAGCGCCAGAGCCCACGCACGGAGTAGATGTATCACGCCGGAGTGCTCGATGAGATGCTCTTTGATCTGTAGACAACACTGTTGTAGTGGCACCAGTTGTTTACATATCCAACAGCTCCGAGATTTGTATTGGCAAGGCACTGAAATGACTGTTCTTACAGCACTGTCTTTTGGTCGCCAAATACAATCACAAAAATAATACCACGAAGCCCTCCCACCATAAAAATATTCAGTTTTTGTGAAGCAAAATATGTATATAATAGTTTTGTTTCGGTTTACAATTGGTCAACGTCAAGGTAATTAGAGACGAGATGGGAAAGTGGGCAAAGAACGGAAAGGAATTACTCCGTGAAATTTTGAAGGAACCGGCATTTTTGGAAACAATGGAAAACAAAAATCTGGATGGACCAACGGGGATTCAAATCCACAGCCTGACCCGAGCGTTGCCGCTCACCCACCAGTCTCGGTTGTGTACATAATATATCACAGAGTTTTTTAGATGAGAACTTATTTACAATTCAAAAAATCTTTTTGTAGACAGTATTTAATCTCAGAATCCAATCATCTTCATTTTTTTTGTCACTTTCTGTAACTGGTACAATAATATCGTTAATATATAAATTAAATAATCTCGGGTGTTGTTAACCCCTGAAACTGCCACTACTAAAGCTTCTACTGAACGCTGCGTGTTACTACCAGGGTCTTGCGAGACCTTCCTTTAATTTTAGAGCTACACCTCTTCCTACGGCGAAAACGTGAAAACATAGTACTTTGTCTTTCCAATAAATAATCCTGAAGATTTTTTGGCACCCGAGAACCCATTACCGACATTAAACTCCCAGACACGTGGCTCGCAATAGTGATATTAATTAAACTTGACTTTGTCAGATATCCTGTCTTTTCGATGACGGCGTGTTATTTGTTCAGTCTGCCAGTAAAGGCCCCTGCCAGACAGACCTCACACACAACGCGCCTGCACGCCGGGATACATATACGACTCCAAACAGGCGCAGAGGCATCAAAACAACCAGGAAAACAAATAGAATCATCTAGAAGCTAAGTGGGACTATTTCTTACAGAGGTCGCCGTACTACCACACAACGGAATTCCTGCGCCAGGCCGCCTATATAAGCGTAGCCGGCCGCTCCACCGCCAGTTCCAGCCTGACGCTGAACCAGCGTCAACTACAGAAGACCACCGGAAGTTCGCGAGAAGTAGAAGCCGTCACTCAACCCCGGATCAGGACCAGGCTGAAATTCTCGACGGCCTTCTGATAACTGTACCCACATTTGTTTATGGTTTACCTGTTGTATTGTGTACCGAGTAATAAACTTCAAGGAACCGTTAAGTGTAGTTCACTTCATTATTCCTTGTAACCAGTAAAATTTCCATAATACTTGTAAGCGTTTAACAAATTCTTTTTTAAAAAAGTCATCAGTCTAATGTTAAAATTTAAGATTTGCAAACTACTATCTGAATTTACTGTTCAAAACAATCGCTATTTCTTGTCCCTGATGACTTGGATGTTGATCTTGCACCCCAAAGAAGTAACAATATTATCATACTTTCCAACAATGTGTCGCTAATTCTGAAAGTCCTTGGTCTGCCACTTGCCGCTGCTGCTTCAGAAAATCCAGTCGTTTAAGGGGGTATATTACCTTGTGTTATCTCCATTTATCCTGTCAGGGTTGCTAAAAGTACGCTATCCTGGCACTGGCCGCCATATGCGAGCTACTAATTATCCTGAGACATGGTCAGCCAAGTGTTAGCTAACCACTCTGTTATTGAATTATGGTGTGTTATTTAGAAGAGAACGACCCAAATTCTCCTCTTTCAACACACGCAAGCCGTTAACAACGATAAACTAATTGAGAGGTATTTTGGCACAATCTGGAAATGAAAAACTCGCTGTTTGTTCGAACTACTAGTGAATTTAAGTGATACGGTTCCTTGACACAAGTTTCGTACTTTTTACCATATGTTACATTGAAACACAGGTTTCCGACACATTTCACAAGCTATTTTAGCTTGTGCACTAAGCTCCTATGTTCGCGGTATACAACCTTCTCCAAGCGGCACGATCCACACACTGCCCCACACCCTGCCATGCTACAATGCAGGCGTCCAATCAGCAATTATGACCTCCAAAACTGTGCTATCCAGCTTTAGAAAATGTTACTTAAACATCACAACACTATGCTACCCCCTTTATGTAACAAACTACAATCTGTGGAAACGGATAGATATTAAAACTTAAGTTATAATCATTAATACAGTTATTCAGGATATGTATACTTAATAAATGTGCATAATTCAATATTAATAATAATAGTAAATTAACAGCAAAAAAATTGTTGGGGGTCAGTGACAATGTTACAACATGCAAGAAAAATTTTGATGTCAAAACTTTATAAAAGAACCATTTCACATAATTAATAATTTGATGCTTTTTACAAGCGTCGTGTTTGTAGAATTCCACATACTTTGCACGTTAACGCTGCAGCAATGTTCTTGTAACTGCCAACATTTTGCTACCCAAGGAGGTACTTCCTCAGGGCTATTTCAGGCTGATGCATCCGTTGATGACGGTGGGATGTAACCATCCTAATTAGAGGATGCATCAGCGCGAAATAGCCCTGAGGGAGGCGCTGGTTGGCTGCCGAAACGTTCACACTAGCAACAACATTGCCGCAGCGGTAAACCAGCGTGGTAAGATAAACTATTCCAATCATCTTTTTTTTTTCAATCAAGAGTTAAGTTCGAGTATCTGATGTATCGCCTCTAAATGTGCAAACAGCAATTCAGACAGTTAGGGTCTGCAGTCTAATGGTAATTAGTGCTGTTTAACTGAATATAGTTGATTAAACAGTGCATTTAGCTGACTGCGATCTGATTAGTATTGCCCTTTCAACAGCCCTGTCGTAGTTAAATAACACTAATAGCTCTTCCGCGAGACAGCAATTATTGTGCGCCAGTGGAGGAAGTTATTAACGTGTCCGCAGCCCTGACACTACGAACATTACAACTGATTAGATCCCTCTCTTGATACACGATCGTATTTCAGACTTATCTTCGACCTTGCTAACGTATCAAGCAATAACTCAACATTAGCACATTATAAACCTCAATAAAAAAGACAATCTTGTATTTTTTCGCTAACCACTGATCATCCAAAACATTATGACGACCTGCTTACTAGCATATTGGTTCACCTTCCGAACGCAATACGGCAGCGGTTCGGTGTAGCATAGATTCTGCAAGTCCTTGGTAGGCTTCCAGAGGTATCTGACACCAGATTTGTACGAACGGGTCACGAAATTCCCTTAAATTACGGGCCAGCGGTTTGTGGGCGTGGCAGCTGGAAACGAGCATCTCGGAAACCGAGAAGCTGGTCGGTTGTTCGCGTGCAACTGTAGTGAGCATCTATGCAGAGTGGTTGAAGGACGGTGAAACCACGACGGGACGACGAGGTGGTGGTCACCCGCGCCACATCACAGAACGTGGAGGTCGGAGGCTTTCCCGCTCTGTAAAGCAGAATAGGGGGTGATCTGTGGCAGGTCTGACGGAAGAGTACAATTCTGGTGCTTCCAGAAGTGTGACAGAGCGCAAGAATGGCGATTCTGCCACAGATCACGCTTTTCAGAGTGGGCAAGCCTCCGACCTCCACTTTCTCTAATGTGGCGTCGCCTACTCGTGGTTTCACCATCCTTCGAACACTCTCCATAGATGCTCACTACAGTAGCATGCGAACAGGCGACCAGCCTCTCCGTTTCCGAGATGCTCTTTCCCCACGTAGCATGCAGCTTTTTCCCATTTTGATTCCAGAAAACATATTGTGCTGTTTTCTCTTGTCAGACTGTAGTAAATCTCATACGGAGATATTTAAATGACTGAAATAAATATTCACATGCTGTTGTGTGTTCTGTACCTCACTTTAACTGTGAAAAAAAATATGAATGAAAAGCTACTTGACCTGGCTCAGAAATCTCCACCTCACCCCATGCAACCCAGCGTAGCTTTCCGGCCAACCCCTCCCGCCCCTAGACCAAGCCACGTAGTTGATGGAGGCTCCCGATGTCTTCTTCTGAGATTTTGTTAGTTATTCCAGGTCTTTTTGTATTGCTTTCATGTCCTTAATTTCCTTGCATTGAGAATATTTAAATTTTTTTCGCCAGTGTGTCTGCACCAATCCAGTAATGGTGCATCCATTAATTACTTGAGGTAAAATAGTG
This sequence comes from Vandiemenella viatica, assembly GCA_031002005.1. Taxonomy (NCBI): domain Eukaryota; kingdom Metazoa; phylum Arthropoda; class Insecta; order Orthoptera; family Morabidae; genus Vandiemenella; species Vandiemenella viatica. The sequence continues at coordinate 266,779,063 of JARYHS010009186.1, forward strand.
GGGGTGGGGGGTTTCCGGCGAAATCTGACCAAGGGGAAGGGGGGAGGGGTCCACGGAAATATCACGTGAGGTTTTGGAAAATTTTGTTGGACTGTAGAGCTAAAAATTCTATTTTAGGTGGGTGTTTCGTCAAAAAGTGGGGGTGTAACTGGCTTTGGAAGGGTGAGACCTAAAAACAAGTCTCAAAAAGTTGCAAGGGCGAGTTCTAGGGGAGGGGGGGGGGTCTCACGTACCAGATCTCACCAGAGAGGGAGGCGAGGGATCGGACCAGGTCTCAAGAAGTCCCACCACAGGGGAGGGGGGTCAGGAAATCCGAAAACCACCTCACGTAATTAATAGAATCCCCCTAAGTGTCTTTTCCTAAACTGGACTGTGATGGTGTCTGTTTTTTCGTATAATTTTTTTTGTACGTCGTCTGACTCAAGTTCCGTCTTGGAGTACCGCAGCATGAATTTTTTTAAGAAACGTTCCTTCTTGCTTTTCCAGGTCATGAATTTTAGTCATTCTCCTGAGTATTGTGGTTTCATAACAATTGTGTTGTAATGTCGTAATTTCACATTTCCAATTACTGCTCTTTTGTTATAATGCTTCCACGTAATTTTTCACGCCTTTTGTAGTTCCACTATTCTTTCTGTGTTTGACAATATGTTCATTCCCGAGGGTTATATATATATACTAGCTGTAACCCGGTTGCTTTATTTGAATAGAGCAAGCTGTAAGTTACCTAAAAGATGTTCCACAAACTTATTACGAAAGATTCAAAGCCTGAGCGACCAATGTAACATTACAGAGTCTTGCACTCGCTATCCATCTGTCTGTCAGCTCCCAAAATTTCATAACCAAATACGTTAATTATGCCCGAAAAGTACCATACGTTCCTCCTAGTGGTAAATAGTATTTCCTTTTCAAATTTAATCACTGTCGACTTTGTCGTGAAAACGTAACAAACAAACCGAGAGGCAGAGTTACCATCGCATTTATAATTTTAGTGTAGGTGTATACGGTACTGTTCGAAATTAAGAGATGAAAAACTGGATTATAGAATTGCTTAAGAAATATGCTTAACCAATTAAGAAAATAAGATTGAACTGTAGAAGGGTGACTTTCATCTGATTTTCGTCGTGTGGGAAGGTTTTGTTCCTGTATGTCTGTGGTTGTGTGTAGTACTGATAGACGCTGGAGACCCGCCCGTCTACTTGTTGTCCAGGCGGCCGCTGGAGCGTCTGATTATGGAGGCGGAGTGCTCCTAATGCAGCCTCCCGGCCATTCCTCATGTGGACTCCGCTCCAGATCCACTCTTCCGTTTCCGGTCCGCTTCGAGACTTCTTTTTTTATTTCCCGAGCGACCGAGCGGCTCTCTGCTGCGAGGCAGCGTGGCCATTTGTAACAAAGATTCCGACCGGAAAGATACTCCAGTCAGGCAGTCGCTGAAACATGCTCGCTCTTACAATGATCGAATTCGAAAATGTGTAAAAGCCCATTGATATTCCGACTGGACTGTGGAGCAACAATATTTAGAATAGTAAAATCGAGCGTCCTTAGACCACGTGGTACATGTTTTAAATTAGACACCGTCTATTGACGACTGTTTTACTAACGTTTCGCTCTTTTAGTGAGGGGCATCATCAGAGGTAAAATAGTGTTAACTATCATATATCAGTACGGAACAGCAATTTCTGCACTTCTCTAGAATAGTATTTAATTCCTAAATTCAACATCTTACTTCAAATTCTGTATACACTTCATTTTGTTGGTATAAACCATTTTTCCCCTTGTGACCATACTAGTTTAAGTGTCTTCTACTGTGGGACGTGCCTCATAACCAAATAATGAAGTAATTCCATTCTGGTCTCTATTAAGGAGCGTGGTGGATGAGCGGTTAGCGTTCTGGCCTCGCATTGGGGAGGACACAGGTTCAAATTCCCGTCCGAGCATCCAGATTCTATCACGCCTGTAATGACCTCAATGTCGACGAGGCGTAAAAAAAAAAAAAAAAAAAAAAAAAAAGAGGTTAAAAACGCTCTATTTGAGAAGATTTGCTCACAGAAGTTTACATTGCAACGATTTGATCCTGATTTTTTTGAATATGTGTATTTCTTTTATAAGTTTTGTTGAAAATAATGTAAATAAAATGGAATAAGTTAATTAAACTTCATAAGTGTAAGAAATATTTAATTTACTGAAACATGACAGTAGCGCTCATTCGTTCGAGTAGACGGTAATTTTTGTGTTGCAACTAAGAAGCAAAGATATTAATTATCTTAGGTTGGAATTAGACGTGGTAAAACAAAATTATGGCGAGCGGTTATTTTTCTTGGTTACAATTACACGTGAGTTCTGTCATTCGATATTGTTACAAATTTTATCATCAAAAGCATAGGCAAAATTATTTAATAAACGGTTTTGAGGAATGCTTGGTTAGAATTAACATCTTTGCGGTACTCATTGATCCACTGCAGATTTAACAACGACTGAGAGCTATTTCCTGAAGTATTGGGGACAATGATACATTGGTTGACGCGGCTAGACACAGGCACTGCACTGCCGAGATTAAAAGGCGCGCGGAACATTAACGTTTAGAGCGTGACAATAATGTTTAACTTTAATTCTTGACTGGTGAATTCTGACCAATACAGTAACATTTTTCCTCCAATGTATAATACGAGAACAGTTCTGTGAAATATTGTCTTAATTTCTAGTGAATTCCCTGTTGTATTAAAACTTATCAGATTTTTCCTCCATATGTGTCCATAAACGTCATAGTAATATATGACCAAAACTAGGAAAATGGTCTGAATAGGAATTGACATTTGAGATACAAAATACTTTTAACTACAGTCGCAAACATTTAATCAGTATTTAAATCAGCATTAAATCTCAAAAAGAAGGTTTGAATAAATATGACTCGTCCCAAAAGATCCGAACTGTAATAATCTTCTATATAATTTCCTAAGCTCACTCGCCTCGATAGCTATTGGCTGGAGAAATGTGTCACGTGTCAGCTTTCTATCGCAAATTAACAGCCACCAGAGATACCATTAGAAGGAATTCGAGGCAATGTCGCCCATCTAATAACTAAGGAACTGTTACCAAATTAAATGCTATAAAGTATGCTTCTCGTAGAATTTCATAGTTAAAAAAATGTAGATAAATTTTACTGCTGAAAAAACGTGGGTAGGCTTTTCAGTAACTTATTGCTATTGAAAGCAAAATAGAAAAACTTAAAAAAAATTAAATTACTCATGGTCTTTGTTAATGCAATGCCAATTGTTATTCCCGCCTAGGATAAATTTTAATTTAGTTAAAACTTTCGCTAATGTTGCTGCTTACGATTTATATGCTTTTTAGGTATTTTACTGACCACTTTCGTGAATGGTCTTTGTTCATGTTCGCTGTACGTGAGTTATTAGGTTATTTTAAGTGGACATCAGACCTAATATGTTACCGAATCGAGTATTCTGGCAATTCATTTCTTCGGAGTTGCTCAACTGTTTAATAATCTGGAATGTGTATTAAGTTCCCTGGCCGTTACAGACACTATGACCATAGATTACATTATGAATGTTTGCCCAGAGTCAATAAAAAAAAAAGCAATGTGATGCTTTCGAAACAAACAAGAGTTTTCCAAATTTTTCAGAGTGAACTTTATGGGTGAAAGACAAGTCAAGTTTGTATTTTAGCATTTTATTACTTAGTCAACTGCCTTTGAAACCATTATACGATAGTGCGATCGTCCCTGTCAGTGTTTAATACCTACGTCGACTAATACTTGTGAGATTTTTATACTCAAGAGATTTTATTCACCTCAGGGTAAAAAACAGGTCAAGTTCATATTAGATCAGTCCCGCGACGATACGCAAAAAAAGTTAACGGGCTTACACTGTTGATTAATAATAACAGTTCCGACATATCTGGAAGCTCGAGAAGTTTTATTACTGTCGTAGCTTGGTGTGTTTGCAGTTGTTTGACCTCTCTGTCGCAGTGACGGAGTTTGTGCTTACGCTGACGTGAGGTACTGCCCAGACGGGGCCATTGTCTGGCAGTGAACTCGCCGTGTCGACTGTTTGCTTTTGTCGCCGCCAGAGCGGGCTGGTGTGCTCATTATGAGAGTGGCTAATGAAGCCCGTGAGAGCAGACCCGTGTCGGCCATCTTTCACAGTCGTCGTTCCTAGAACTCTGCGCACCTAGCTCTAGCTCTGCGATGCGCCGCATAATAGACGAGGCGAGAACTACGGCAGGTAACGAATTAGTGCGGGTTGCAGACACGCAGGAGTCGGCCACAGTCGCTTGAACGTGTGTGGCAGCAAGCGCTGAGCAGCCAGATCAAACACAAGGCTGTTGAACAGCACCTCACAGACGCAATGGCGTAGATTGTCTATGGTATACGATGCTTTTTTTAGCAGTATATGGTTCCAATTGTTTCACCAGCTTCTAGACCAGGGGTGGCCAGCCCAGATGTTCTTGCCAGCCACTTTGGAAATGCGTCATAACTCCGCGGGCCGCATATAAAATTATACTTGGTTTCCAGGAATGAAATGATAACTCTGCAACCACAGATAGGACATACCGTTTCCTACAATATGACAAAATATTATTCCGGTAAAAGTCTTATCATTTTCGAGATATTGATTTTTTTTTAAATATTTTTTCGAAACATGCGACTTTGATCAGTTTGTTCCATGCCATTTCAACAAATTAAGACTTTTTGAACCCTGTTTTTTTTATAAATTTACTCAAAGTATTCGAGTCGTCTAAAACAATGTTCTTCTAAAAAGAAAACGTTCAAAAAAATCTAATCAAATTGTCAAAAGCGAAACAATTTTTTAATGCAATTGGCACGATCTGCTTAGTACATTGTTTTACACCACAGGCTGTCAATGTCAGCAGTTTGTATACGCTTTGTACATAATATTTTAAAAAGGTTTTTTTTTTACCGAGCGTGGTGGTGTAAGGATTAGCGTTCTGGCTTCGCATTCGGGAGGTCGGCGGTTCTAATCCCCGTCCGGGCATCCAGATTTGAGTTTTCCATGGTTTCCCAAATCACTCCAGCAAACGCCTGGATGCTTCCTTCAAAAGGCCATGGCCAAATTCCTTCCCATTCCTTGCCCCCCATCCTTTCCCGTCTCTAAAGACCTCGCTGTCAGAGAGACGTTAAGCCGATAAAAAAAGTTTTTTTTAATATTTTAAGAAAAAATAACATGATTTAAATGACTAAACATCTTCGAGTAAATTAAAAAAAAGGGTTTAAAAAAGTTTTAATTTGTAGAAATGGCATGCAATAAGCCAAAAAAAGTCACATGTTTCGAAAAAAATTAAAAATTAATATCTCGAAAATAGTGAGACTTTTCACAAAATAATATTTTGTCATCATGATGTGACATACTTGCGTTTGCAGGATTATCCTTACATTCCTGGACACCCTGTATATCATATAAGATGTTCAAAGATGCGCGCGCATCATGAGTTCACAGAATATAATATTATTATTCTGCGAACTCATAACTGTAAACTCATAAATAAAACAAACAATATCTGTCATATATTAGCAAGAATATTATTTTAAAATCAAAGTTATTTTTTGTCATAATTTCTACCGTTATTTTTTGAATATATGGATGTACAAATAATGTATTTTTCACTATTTTGGCCATAATGAAATAAATATATTTTGTAAAAGTGTGATGAAACTCGCGGGCCTGAAAAATGTTTAAGGCGGGTCGTATGCGGTCCGCGTGCTGGCCATCCCTGTTCTAAACAATTAATCAATGGCATCTTAAACGCAGTATTTTCGCATTTAATTTCTTCGCACTTACTTAGCTAACTGCAGTTGTTAAAATGATGTAGATATTCCTTAGCTTACTATACGACCGCTATCTCTGGACAGAGTGTATAAGAAAACATCTACATCGTCCTAAAGTAAATAAACAAAAAGCAACTTATAATTAATATGTCGATTTAAGCGAAATATATTTTCTTCTATCAGTGTGCTGGCAATTTCTTTCTTCCCAGTTGCTTAAAACTGAATAAGATTGTTATTAAATAAAGCTGAAAAGCTCGATTTTGTAATAACATCTCCGGTCGTTGTCAGTCTGCAGGCCAAGGCTGGGCGCGGGATGCCGCAGAGTGACGGTCATCGTGACCAAGCTGGCCTTTTATTAGTATGAACGGTTAACCCGTGACTGTTTTGTATGTAATCTTGGAGCAAGAATAATTCCTAGTTGGCAGACAGGTTTAGCTAGGTAGAAGTCTACTTTGTCCCTCGTCTGGTGATGGAAAACGCCAATGTGACAGGGAACTGCTTGCTACAGATTTGAGAAGGAATGTCACCGCCTATCCAGGGTGTCTGGAGGATTATGGATGGAGTAAACAGTACACTCTGGCTATAGTAAAGTTGGTTTTTTGGGACAAAAAATAAGTTTTCAACGTACTTGTCATGATCGCGTAACCTCTCTTGATCCATTTCTTCAATCTGATCATTTTTACAACCTTTAAGAGTCGAGTAGAACACAGAGCCTAAAAATAACAAGAATGGATGTTTTAGGACAAAAAAATGAGTTTCAGTAAAAGAAATATGCGTTTTTAGAATCAAAGATCATAATCGCATAATCCGATCTGATATTTTTCTTGAGTCTGATTACTGTTGTCCCTCTTAAGGCCTATTTTAAGCAAAAATTCAATTCCCATGGACTAAAAATGACAAAAAATGAGATTTTAGGGAGAATTTTTTTTCTTAGGTTGTAAGTTCATGACTGCATGACCTGATCTGCCTGAAATACGAACTTGACCTCTACTTGACCCTGAAGGGGAACGCTCTGAAAAAAAATTTAAACATTTTTTTTGAGTCCGAAGTGACTTGGAGGTATCCAAGATAGAGGATCTCGCTACATATATGTATGCATCAGAAACAACCACGATTGGGGCTTCAGGCATTACGGAAGCGGATAATGTCGAGCACAAAATCCTTAGAACTTTTTTTTTTTGGAGCAATACGTAAAGACGGTATATGGATGAAAATACCAACGAAAGAACTATACGAACATACAGATAGACTGACAGACACGAACAGAAGACGCAGATTACAATTCTGTGGCTATTTACAGAGAGTGAACAACGCTAGACGCACAAAGAGGATCTTTGATCTGATAAATGGCTCAGTCAGGAAAACAAATTGGTTCCACGATACAGAAGAAGACTTAAATAATGCAAGGATCTCTAAGAAAGTGACACCGGAAAGGGAACAATTCAGGAACAAGGTTACGAACACAAAATTAAAAATATAGAAGAAAACAGGAACAAAATAGACAGAACAAAGGAAACAGGAACACAGTGAACGTACGAAGATGTTTTGGGAAGAGATGACGAAGAACACAAATACAAACAAACAAAAACTGAATAGTCACGAATAATTTGAGATTGGAGAGAGAGTTCTAGGCGCCAGTGTAGGTCAGTTTGCACGAGGCTGAGATGATCGCCAAGCTTCGCCTCATAAACACCACACTTCACAAACAATAATACACTTATCATACAGAACACTCAAAGTCACTAGTTTCGCGTGGTCTGGTTTAGCTCGATAGCGTCCTCTGCTACTCTGTGGTTCCACTCCGTTTCGTCCGCGTTATTCGTTCCCCATTCATTTACGTTCATCGTTTTATTACTTAATATGTTTCGTTACGTTTTCGTTCTTTAGTTCTTGTTTCTTTCTGGGATGTATTACAGTATTCTAACGGGGATTAAAAATATGACCGCCTGACCGATACAATTGCTTATTTTATCAGTGTTGATAATAGACCTTTTATGCAGTTGAAGGCAAAGGTTTTAAGTTTTAATGAAACACTTAGCACCACTGTACAAAGTCCCTTTTCGTGGAACTATCAAGACAAAAATTGATGGAAACAATAAAAAAAATCTAAAGCTGTGGATGAGGAGTTGAAAAGTGTGAAGCATTTTTTATTGTTATGTATAGAATAACACCGACTATTTGGAGCTTACGGCACATTTCTTGCTAGAAAATTAAATTGAAATCAATCATGATTGGTATACTAGATGGATTAAGATATGTTCAAAATTGCAATTAATCATTTACTCAAAGTAGCCTCGCAGATCCCTTTTCACACAGGCAAGAACAACTGTCACTCATTCTAGGAATGGACTTCATGGGAAAAGTTTAAGCAAACTACGTTTTCAGGAACTGTTGACGCTTAATATTTGCATACCTACTTTATCTAAATAAACTACCTTAAATTTATGACTTGATTTTGATTTACATACTTATTTCCAATTTCCAAACTGATATATAAAAATATCGGTATTATCGATTATCGATATCTGCCTAGCATCGATATAAATATCGAAATATTTATCGATATTGATTTTACCTTGCGTCCCGAACCATGGCTACCCTCGTTGCAGCCAACTCACTGGTTGAAAATGGCATGACGCTACGGTCACTACGGCAAAAGAGAATTCGTCACCCGTCACATTTGCAGCGTGTGTTGTTACCGTAATACTGGGACACTGTACATCAAGTTTCATAAATTCAAACTTGCAGTTCATCGGAATACAAAACGCTTAACATTAAAATCGTGTACGACCTTTCTTTTCCAGTTGACGCGAATAGAAAGTGAGTGTTTTACACCGGGCTCTGGTCCGCAGTGCATTGTAATAGCGGTGAGGGGCTTACGGGGCCATTTGCGTCGCGCATATTGGAGTTAATGCGAAACGAAATTCCATTAGCAGCTGCATAATTCCTCTCGCAGACTGATTCACACTTTCACACTCGGCCAGTTGCGAGCACCTATGACGTCAGCTGGTCGGTCTGCACAGTGGATTTCACGCCGCTTGGAATCACCATCATGGTCTTCACTCTATCTATCAAACTGGAATGGAAAAATGCTTCAGACAACATACCAGTACTAATAATAGGTTACTCTGGTCATCTCGTGTGTCACACTGTGACGTCACACGCCCCGCGTTCACGATTGGGCCTGTAACGGTCAGAGACATTTTCGCTCTAAAACCACAGATGATGCTGTTATACCATCCTACGTTAAAGACTACCTTGTTTATTTTATGGTTTAATGTGATTAAAATCGCAAACCTACCATAAGGAAGAATTGGATGTGTTTTTGTTCTAAATTTACGTATGACTAATTAGTTGCTTCTTGGCATCTCAGCTGCCGAGCATCTTTATACAGGGTGTTACAAAAAGGTACGGCCAAACTTTCAGGAAACATTCCTCACACACAAACAAAGAAAATATGTTATGTGGACATGTGTCCGCAAACGCTTACTTTCCATGTTAGAGCTAATTTTAGTTTCGTTAGTATGTTAGTACGCTCTCCTGACCTCAACCCTCTTGACTTCCATTTATGGGGGCATTTGAAAGCCCTTGTCTACGCAACCCCGGTACCAAATGTAGAGACTCTTCGTGCTCGTATTGTGGACGGCTGTGATACAATACGCCATTCTCCAGGGCTGCATCAGCGCATCAGGGATTCCATGCGACGGAGGGTGTATGCATGTATCCTCTCTAACGGACGACATTTTGAACATTTCCTGTAACAAAGTGTTTGAAGTCACGCTGGTACGTTCTGTTGCTGTGTGTTTCCATTCCATGTTTAATGTGATTTGAAGAGAAGTAATAAAATGAGCTCTAACATGGAAAGTAAGCGTTTCCGGACACATGTCCACATAACATATTTTCTTTGTTTTTGTGTGAGGAATGTTTCCTGAAAGTTTGGCCGTACCTTTTTGTAACACCCTGTATAGCTGACGGCTTATAAAACATATATATATATATATATATATATATATATATTAAATTCAGTCCTTTCACTGGCATAAGCCATGTAAAACTACTGTTTTACAGTAGTAAATTAATAGTCATTACCAATTTGTATTTGACCAATCTAATGGATAGTATCTAGACGTCGTATAGATGTATTTATTAATAAGGTCACCATGGTTGGTTTGTAAGCGTATTTTCGGGCTATTCTAACTATTACTATTACTCCGCGATTCACTAAAAGTGTGTGGCGGAGGGTGTATTGCACCTATCCGAAAGGGTAATAGTTTGGAAGGGATATACGGGATATGGCAGGAGGCGCCCATGGGCTATTGCGAGGAACCATTCCAGCATTCGCGTGGAGCGATCTAGGGAAACCATGGAAAACCCTGATCAGGATGGCCTCATTGTATGGTCCCTGTAACCACTATTTAATATCAAATGACAACATTACACCCTCAAAGTCTATATATGCTGATGCACACGTTTATTCTGACAGCTTTGGTCAGATACGGATACGCAAAATACAAACCGACAAGTTATAATATCAATCCGAAGATATCAAGTTCTTCTGAGTGAGAAGTTTTTAAGTCTGAGAAAGTATTTACAGCCGTTAGTTCGGCTAATCCACTCAACAACAATCACACGGACGCTAAGCACATGGTGAACACTCTCCAATGGTTCATTTGCACAGTTCAGTGTCTCCTGGGTTTTTGACGAGGCGGATGTGAAAGCCATTATTCACTTTCCGGCGGGCTGGACGAAATTCGTATCGAATAGGACCCGGCAGAGCGTCGTGAAATAAACACATGCACACTGTTTCACCGTCACTGTTCCCGCACGACTTCCCCCAGTCGTAATGCAATACTCGCACAACCCTGTCCCTTTCGATTGATCGATTATCGATACAAATATTTAAATACACTCTGATAGGAGGTCGCTGGCCTCTTTCCATTGGTCAATTATCGAAACATATACACTCTGATAGGAGTTCACTGGCCTGTTGGCTTGTGACAGGCTCTCCCCGCGGCCCACTACCGGCGGCTGGTTTGTTTTTTTTTAGTCCCACCACCGAAGTGGCTCTACTACTTTTATCGCTTTTAGGTTATTTTAGAGAATCTATTAATTTACATATTTGTGGAAAAACGGGCTGTGGGCCTCAAAACGTCCTTATTTGAAAGACCCGGTCAGGTTTTATATCTTCTGGGGATGAGTGTAGGTAGCAACTACGTGAGCAGGTACACAATCATTTCTAGTTGTTTTCCTTGTTCTTGTTCATAACGGCGACATCGCTTATTGGGTGATGACTCTGGTCGCATTGGTGAATATGGACGTGGTTGTTCTGGTTCTTTGATGTGTTAGCTTGGGGGTGACTCCTATTATCGGCCGCTTCCAGCTTCCGTCTTAATGGACAGCCCCCGTAACTGGCCGCGTGGTCCGCGGCGCAGTTAGCGCATGTTGGCGTCGCGTCGCGCAGTCTTGAACAGACCAGAACGCTGCGGCTGGCTGCAGTGGGCGTTGCTACAGTTCTTTGTTACGGCCCGTGGAAGCTAATATTGAGTCATCTATGGCAGTTGCTGGACAGACGTACTCCCCCTTAATAAAATCAAATATGTATTAGTGTATCCGCAACAGATATTTCACTCACACAGAGAGGAACAGGGTTAAGTGAATTTGTCCCAGTTCCTCTCTGTGTGACAGAATCAAGGCAATGGGCGTTACTTAATAAAAATCCTATTTATTTAATCAACTGCGGGAAATGATTTGCCAAATCACTGAGTTCAATCCGCAATTTTGATTGGGCTTTGAAGCTGGTACTGATACAAAATAGTAACGACGCTGTGTCTGCAAATTCACTATATTTCTCAAAACACCTTGACACCTACTACTCGGTCGACGATAAGATTAAAAAAAAAAAGCAATTATTTTGGAAATACTTTTGTCTGATTACGCTGCTCTCATGCAACAAGTAACTGAGTTAGCCGTGGTGTTCACAGTTCACAGTTCGAGAAAATTAAAACCTACTTCGAAAGTAAAACTTTTTCGTAACTCTAAGATAAGATGAATTAGAAACTATTTAGGGGTATTTAGTGGGGTTTACTTACCTTGAAGGCTTAGAGTTTGAATCAAGATCTTTACTCCCTATCACCTTGAACGGAACAGCAAATTAATATATTATCAAAACATAAAGAAACAAACAATATTTAATTTTTTTATTAATGGTACTAATTTCTGAAAATGAAAAGAATCTGTAATATGACAGCTGAATTTGTGCCGACGTATTGCTTCCAGATAATCTTGACAGATTGTCACTTTAACACAAACGTTACTATTTTGTAGGTGTCTAAAATGTACATGTAAATAAAAATGGATTATATTTATGTTGCTCTTAAGAGTTTACCAGTCGTGGTGGATGAGCGGGTAACGCTCTGGCCTCGCATTCGGGAGGACGAGGGTTCTAATCCCCATCCCGGTATCATGATTTGGATTTTCCATGGTTTCCACATATCACTCCAGGTGAATGCCGGGATGCTTCTTCAAAATCCATTGCCTAATTGCTTCCTGCTCCTTGTCCCCAGTCCCATCCCGTCTCTAATGACCTCGACGTCGACGCCCACGTTGACGAGATGTAAAGCCATAAGTAAAAAGCAAAGAGATTATTCTTATACCTTTTATTTTTATTTAGTTTCACTGTTTCCCGAACGGTATTGTTAATGTAATGGTGCATTTTTCTTCAGTATCTTTAGTAAAAATGAACTAGTTCCTGAAATATATGTTGGAATAAGCCTAACATAATTTCATATTGCTTGAAAAACAATGAATTTACAGTTTTTGTTATACTTCAATTAGCACACATGGCCAAGTGAACTGGTTTAAAAATATGATTATTAGAAAATAAGTGAACACAGGAAACGTACACTCCTGGAAATTGAAATAAGAACACATTGACGCCGGTGTGTAAGACCCACCATACTTGCTCCGGACACTACGAGAGGGCTGTACAAACAATGATCAAACGCACGGCACAGCGGACACACCAGGAACAGCACTGTTGGCCGTCGAAGGGCGCTAACTGCGCAGCGGTTGGGCACCGCCGCAGTCAGTGTCAGCCAGTTTGCCGTGGCATACGGAGCTCCATCTCAGTCTTTAACACTGGTAGCATGCCTCGACAGCGTGTACGTGAACCGTATGAGCAGTTGACGGACTTTGAGCGAGGGCGTATAGTGGGCATGCGGGAGGCCGGGTGGACGTACCGCCGAATTGCTCAACATGTGGGGCGCGAAGTCTCCACAGTACATCGATGTTGTCGCCAGTGGTCGGCGGAAGGTGCACGTGCCCGTCGACCTGGGTCCGTACAGCAGCGACGCACGGACGCAAGCCAAGACCGTCGCATCCTACGCAGTGCCGTAGGGGACCGCACTACCACTTCCCGGCAAATTAGGGACACTGTTGCTCCTGGGGTATCAGAGAGGACCATTCGCAACCGTCTCCATGAAGCTGGGCTACGGTCCCGCGCACCGTTAAGTCGTCTTCCGCTCACGGCCCAACATCGTGCAGCCCTCCTCCAGTGGTGTCGCGACAGGCGTGTATGGAGGGACGAATGGAGACGTGTCGTCTTCAGTGATGAGAGTCGCTTCTGCCTTGGTGCCAATGATGGTCGTATGCGTGTTTGGCGCCGTGCAGGTGAGCGCCACAATCAGGACTGCATACTACCGAGGCACACAGGGCCATCACCCGGCATCATGGTGTGGGGAGCGATCTCCTACACTGGCCGTACACCTCTGGTGATCGTCGAGGGGACACTGAACAGTGCACGGTACATGCAAACCGTCATCGAACCCATCGTTCAACCATTCCTAGACCGGCAAGGGAACATGCTGTTCCAACAGGACAATGCACGTCCACATGTATCCCGTGCCACCCAACGTGCTCTAGAAGGTGTAAGTCAACTACCCTCGCCAGCGAGATCTCCGGATCTGTCCCCCATTGAGCATGTTTGGGACTGGATGAAACGTCGTCTCACGCGGTCTGCACGTCCAGCATGAACGCTGGTCCAGCTGAGGCGCCAGGTGGAAATGGCTTGGCATGCCGTTCCACAGGACTACATCCAGCACCTCTACGATCGTCTCCATGGGAGAATTGCAGCCTGCATTGCTGCGAAAGGAGGATATACACGGTACTAGTGCCGACATTGTGCATGCTCTGTTGCCTGTGTCTATGTGCCTATGGTTCTGTCTGTGTGATCATGTGTTGTATCTGACCCCAGGAATGTGTATATAAAGTTTCCCATTCCTGGGACAATTAATTCACGGTATTCTTATTTCATTTTCCAGGAGTGTATAAAACAACTCGTAATTTGTCAAATATCAAGAAGACGTTTTCATAAGTGAGTTTCCACAGAGGCTGTAATCTACAAAAGCAGTAAATCTTTAAAAGACAAAAAGCTCAACGACATTTACAAATACTGGGAGTATTTTTTGTTTCGTTTTTCCTACATACCCCTTACAGCCCACGTTCTCAATTATCTGTTTCATTTATTCTAATCTCTGTCTTCCTCTACAGTTCTTACCTTCAACTGTTCCCTCCATTAACAAATTAACCAATCCAGCATGTCTCAAAATATGACCTACCAGCCTATCTCCTCTTTCCGTAAGCTTCTTCAACAAACTTTTCTCACCCATCATTTCCAAAACTCGTTCATTTCTTACTTTGTCTGTCCACTTAATTTTCAGCATTCTTCTGTAGACTGGGAACATATACAATTATTTCTCAAGTGAGACATTAAATTTAAGCTGAAATTACGTTAGTGGGGACGATGACGCAGAATGATTGTTTTTAAATACCAGTTTAAGTCGGTTAGTTTCACGATAACAACATATTATTTAACTGTTTAATTTCGCTTCTGAATTAATTACAAATTAAAATTTGACATTGAATGCAACACCGCTATTTTCTTCATAACGGACAGAATAAGTTGTTATTAGTAATATAGTTTGACGCAATGTATCGGTATGAATTATAATGATTATAAATGTAGTAATACATATCTGAGCCACGGTACTGTTCCATGGGATATTGAGAGCAGAATAGACTGCAAGGAGAATAGAGATTCGAAGAAAAACGAAGATATGATGAATAATGTAGTATTTTACATGAAGTTTTTTATTTTTATTTTTTTGGCCTTCGTTAACAGAGACCATACAGCCATATTATGTATTATAAGTACAATATTCGTGGTATACATTAGTTGTAGCATACACAGTTTGTAAATTTAAATTTAAAAAAAATGCCGACGCCTTGTATGTAGTATACATAGATAATACAATTAAATTCCTTAAGAACAATCTGCAGATATGTAATAGTGACGGACTTTTGTGTACATAAGGGGTATAGTTCAATTCATTCATGAAAATAAGATTTATGGCAAAGAAATCATCTGCATATTTTATTACTTAAGCAAACATATTTCGTAAAATGAAATGTTTCACTGTTCATCATTGTGGGTAAATATCGAGAAGACCATGGGAGCTTTAAAGTTCAATTTCATAAATTTAGAGATTGGGTTGCGTCTCAAGAACGCTGATAGACTCAATAGATGATGAGTTATACATAGTAAGATGTTATTTAAAATTAGTGTTACCACGCGACCGTTTTTTGCGTATCGTCACGGGTCTAGAATAGATCCTGTTTCTGGGATGATAGGTTATGACAGGTTGACCTGCTTTGGCCAAATATAAACTTGACCTGTGTTTCAAGGTGAATAAAATCTCTTGAACCTGAAGAACTCAGAAGCATTAATAGAGGTAGGTATTAAACACGGACAGGAACGATAGCACAATCGTATAGTTGCTTAAACAAAAGTTCACTCTGCAAAATTTAAAAAAAATCCTGTTTGCTTCGAAAGCATCACGTTATTTTTTTTTTATTGAGACAGGGCAAACTCTCGTAATCATTGGTCAAAGTATCTGTAACGTCCATACAACTTAATACAGATTCCAGAGAATCAAACAGTGCAGCAACACCAAAGAAATCGATTGCCTAAATACAAGTTCACTCAGCAAAATTTAAAAAATTCCTATTTGCTTCGAAAGCATCACGTTATTTTTTTTATTGAGACTGGGCAAACACTTATAATCATTGGTCATAGTTTCTGTAATGGCCAGAAAATTTAATACAGATTCCAGATTATTAAACAGTTGAGCAGCTCCGAAGCAATCGATTGCCAGAATAGTTGACTCGGTAACATATTCGGTCTGATGTCCACTTAAAATATCCTAATAACTCACGTGCAGCGAACATGAACAAAGACCATTAACGAAAGTTGTCCGTAAAATACCTAAAAAGAAAATAAAGCAAATAAAATACTTTAAATGTTCTCATGCATCAATATTAGTGAAAGTTTTAACTAAATTAAAATTTATCCTAAGCCGGAATGACAATTGGAATTCGTGGTAATTTAATTTTTTATAGTTTTTTATGTTGCTTTCATAAGCAACATGTTACTAAAAGCAGATCCACGTTTTTTTCAGACGTAAAGTTTATCGATATTTTTGAAACTATGGAACGCTACGAAAAGCAAACTTAATGAATGTATTATGGCAATTAATTTGATAACAGTTGCTTAGCTATTAAATTGTAGACATAACCACGAATTTCTTCTAATGGTATCTCTGGTCGCTGTTTTGTGAGCGAAGGCTGACACGTGACACCGTTCTCCAGCCAATAGCTATCGAGGTGAATGAATGACTGAGCTAAGGAAATTATATAGTAGATTGTGGAATGATTGGCTGCTGCCTATATACACCAAGTTAATAAGTTCGAAGTTTGTAACGTGAAATAGTAAATAGGCTAATCGCTATTAAATACAGGCTCAATTAATATTGAGAGCTCACAGGAAGTAAGATGTCAAGTATTCGAAGGCGAAGTATTCTTTCTAATATTATCTGGAGCTGAATGTAAACAAATCTGGTGGCGTGATAACAGATGTAGATGCAAACTGCAAAGATTCTCTTTCTAATTTTAAGGTAAATACGTTCAATTATATTTTATTGAAGATCGAGGATTACAAAACGTTATTCAAACAAAAAGTTATATTTACAGAAACTATGAACAGTTATATTCAAATTAGAAAATGTGGTACCGTGGCTTTGGTATAGTTGTAATAAATAGATTGGAACATTGACTTTTAGACTTTTTAAGGTGCAGTGAAGAAGTAATTACCGGCGGAATGAGTTTCGGCGGAGAGACTCTATTACAGTGAGCTCTGTATGGCTTCATTTTCTGGATAGCCGCAGAAAGTTCGCGTTGATGGTCTGATGAACTGATAGGGGTCGGATCTCAAATTACAGACTGAAGTTTTGTTAACAACTTTTACGTGTAGAAGATGTAGCGCGCAAAAGTTGGCTACATTTATGAAACCGGTAACTTGTAATATGGTGGGCTGAAAGAATACCCGTAATAACGGATCAAAAGCGCTGTTACCGGCTAATGTCTGCTTAAGGTCGGGATAATCCCTTACGACTCTTCTAGCAGTTCCGTTAAGGATATTTGGCTATTAATGAAGTCTGGTCCGGTTAGGAACAAATTGATGGGCAAATATTTTTTTAAAACATATACAAACAATTCTTTCTTCACAACTCTAATAAGTCTGTTATTTAAGTAATGAGTTTTTCCCTACACACTGATCAGCCAAAACATTATGAACACCTACTCAGCAGCATATTGGACACCCTTCGAACGCAACACAGCAGCAATTCGGCGTAGCATGGATTCTACATGTCCTCGGTAGGCTTCCAGAGATATCTGATACCAGATTTCTACGCATAGGTCACAAAATTCGCTTAATTACGGGCTAGTGGCTTGTGGGCACAGCTTCTGGGAACGAACATCTCGGAAACGACGAGGTTGGTCGGCTGTTCGCGTGCTGCTGTAGTGAGCACCTGTGTAAAGTGTTTGAAGGACGGTGTAACAACAAGTAGGCGACAATGTGATGGACATCCTCGCCACGTCACAGAACGTGGAGGTCGGAGGCTGGTCCGCTCCGTCAAGCAAGATGTGGGGGGGGGGGGGGGGGGGAGATCTGTGGCAGAATCACGATTCTTGTGCTCTGAATAATTTCTGGCAGAACCAGAATTGTACTCTTCCGTCAGATCTGCCACAGATCACCCCCTATCCAGCTTTACAGAGCGGGAAAGCCCCCGACCTCCACGTTCTGTGATGTGGCGTGGGTGTCCACCACATTGTCGCCTACTCGTGGTTTCACCGTCCTTCAAACACTTTCCACAGATGCTCACTACAGTAGCACGCGAACAGCCGACGAGCCTCTCCATTTCCGAGATGCTCGTTCACAGTGCCCGCGCCCACAAACCGCTGCTCCGTAATTTAAGGGAATTTCGTGACCTGTGCGTAGAAATCTGATGTCAGATATCTCTGGGTGCCTACGTAGGTGCTGTACCCTCACGCCGACCGCAGAGGTCAACACGGGAGGTTGGCCTGAGAGACGGGCTAGGCGTGGATAGAGACGATGCCTTGTATAGAGACGAAGTAACGTGATTCGCACTATCACAGTCCACGAGTAGGCGCACGGTATCCCAAAGAAGAAGCCAATTGGAGAACCAAGACGCGCACGATCAGAGTCCACGTCAAGAAGCACACACTCCAAAGAGCAAACCGATCGGTGAACCGAGGCGCGAAATATCAGAGTCCACGAGAAGAAGAACTGACTCCAAAAGAGCAAACCGATCGGAAAACCGAGACGCGCAAGATCAGAGTCCATGACAAGGAGAGCTGACTCCAAAGAACAAACCGATCAGTGAACCGAGACGCGCTAGATCAGAGTCAACGACAAGACGCACTGACTCCAAAGAGCAAACCGTTCGGTGAACCGAGACGCACAAGATCAGAGTCCACGACAAGAGGAGCTGACTCCAAAAGAGCAAACTGATCGTAGAACCAAGACGTGCACGATCAGAGTCTACGAGACATAGTACTGAGTCCCAAGAGCAAACTGAATTGATAACCAACACACGCACAATCGAAGTCCACGATGTGAGGTATTGTGAGATGACAAAGAAACTTAGCTGGTCTGTATCGGCCAGAGAATTTAATACGATTCCAGATTATTAAATAGTTGAGCAACTCCGAAGAAATTAATTGCCAGAATACTCGAATATTTGTTCTGATGTCCACTTTAAGTAAACTAATAACTCAAGTATAGCGAATACGAATAAAGAGCATTAACGGAAGTGGTAGGTAAAACACGTAAGAAGTAAATAAATCGTAATGTATAAACATTTGTCAAGCAGCAACATTAGCGAAAGTTTTAGTTAAATTGAAATTTAGCCTAGGCCGAAAACAATTGGCTTTGGTCATTACAAAAGAGGCCATGAGTAATTTAAGTTTTTTAAAGATCTTTGTGTTGCTTTCATTAGCGACATGTTACTGAAAAGCAAAGGAAATTACATACTAGATTTACACTGCATTTTCTGGCCAGCTACGATTTTCAGCCTTCTCTGGCTTACCTCAAGCCGAAGACTCTGATTTTTTTATAAATATATATTCTTGCCTCGTACATTAAACGTTGCCTCCGCTCATCATTCATCAGTAAAAGATTGAATTCGCTGATGATAAAAAAAATCATTTATTTACAGTTTGTAGTACATAATTTAATAACATTCTTTTAATAATAACAGAATAACATCTATGTAGCATGCAGATGCGCTGGCAAGACGCATTATACTGTTACACCTGGCAATATGCAGCAGGGAGAGAGGGTTTTAAAAAAATTGGCCTTATAGCCATTTAGCCAGCAACTGTGTTCCTTTTATTCCTCAAGTGTGTCTATAGAATCATCTCGTGTTATTATAGATGGCGACAAGTGACAGGACAACACATGAAGGACACAAAACTTAATTAGAACCACCCATGCCGTCAGCCGGACTCGAACCGGCGATCCCTGCAACGCGAAACCAGCTCGCTAGCCCCTACGCTGCCGGGGTTGGAGAAGTGAGCTTGCCTCTTCTCGGTGGCCCGATCGAGCGGCGGGCGCAGTCGATAATCGCAGCTGGTCGAGTGGTCCAATCACAGCGTCGGACGCGCCGTGTTTATTCAGCCGGCCTGCTCCAACTTCAAAGTTGTCGAGGTAACCGCATTACCGCCGACGGCTGATACTCGCCCTCCCCTGTGTACACTCCACCAAGATCGCAAACTCCGCCAGTTGGCATGACGGTCAGGCTCAGACTCCACTCCGAAGCGAAACCTCGACAAATTACTGCCAAGTTCCGACCTTCACCGCGCCATTCCCAGTTTGAAGCCGCATTGGAACAGCATGCTACACTAGTGCTACAAACGCAAAGTAACTCTGCCTTTTCGATACGTTTTCAAAACGGTTAAACCGATCTCGATGAATTTTAAAAATGAAATCCTATGTACCTTTAAAAGGACATAGTTTTTTCCTGGATAATTAATTCAATTCCTCATGAAATTTTGAAAGCTAACAGGACAGTGGTAGAGGAATGGGTGTGGTGTGTAACTCTCTGTAATATTCACTCCGTCGCTCAGACGTTGTCTCTCTCGCAGTCACTTTGTGGTAGGTAGTCCACAGTTAACTCTCCCACTCCTGGTTAGTTTGATAATATTTTTAAACATGTCCCAAATTGGTTCCCTCCATGCGACAGTTTCAGTGATAGAATGGTGTGGTAATAGCTTCCCCGTCGTATTATCACTACTCCGTGGTTTTTTAAATACTTTTCACGTAACTCACAATTTTTCTATGTCCAAGTCTAAGAATAAAATCCTAAGTCCATGGAAGTAATGGCTTGGGTAATTGCTGGTTAGCAATAGATTGTTTACTAGCCATATTTGTGCAGTTGTTTGTCAAATATTTGAAAATGGAAACATGTAGGTTAACAGCTGCTTTATAATTCAGACAATCTCAGACGCGTTTCCACATAATGGACGGGGCATCATCAGTGAGAATTCGATAGAAACAGTTACATGTCGGTCGGGAACAGATCTGTTTGCGCTTGTATAGATCCAGATATGATATTGTTGTTCAACTTTTCTCCTTGTGTTTTTGTGGACGTCGCTGTTTCAGTGGTGTTTTGTATCGATTTCAAAAACAACTTGGAAATAGTTGTGTTATACCAAACAAGGTGAAGTACGGGTCAACACCAAATTTAAGCAAGATGAAGGCATCCGGACTTAAAAGCTTACGTCGAAATTTTTGTTCATAAAAACTTGTGTTTTGTAATTTAGAAGCTCTGCAACGCATCTTAAAACGGTCTTAAAAGATCCAATAATATTTCGCTGTCATAACCTGTGACCCTACATTATTATTTTTCTTTTGTTCCTAAAAAGGCCCCCTCTTTATTATTTCGGAAGTGTTGAGGGGGTGAGGTCGTGTTTATTCCACGCATGATCCTCCTAACAGACGATGCGGGTGGTGACCTTCCTTTCCAGATCTAGAGGAAACAGTTCGCTGTCATGCTTGCATTCTCCATTACAGTTAACAAACTATCCAGGGCAGACTCTCGTCACAGAAGTCATTTACCTACCTGAACTTGTCTGCCAAATGGAAACTTTTTCCCCCCTTAGTTATGGCTTTACGCCTCGTCGACGTCGTTGTCATTAGAAGCTGGATGGGACTTGGGGCAAGCAACGAAAACTCGGCCATGGTCTCTTGAAGGAGGCATCCCGGTATTCACCTGGAGTGATTTGGGGAAACCATGGAAAACCTAAGTCTGGATGGCCGGACGGGGATTCGAACCCGCGCCCTCCAGAATGCGAGGCCAGAGCGTTAACCACTCACCCACCACGCTCGGTAACTGGAAAATGTTCGAGACCCAATATCATACACTAAACTCGGTCACGACTTAACACACAATTTTTATAGTTCCTTGCCAGGTTCATGAATTTTAGAAACCAGATAATAAATACGTCACAAATAGACTTTTTTAATTAAGAAGTATTTTCTCAATTTTTTGCTGTTTGATTCCTAAAGTTCTCGATCGAATGCTATATATTAACTTTTTACTAAAAGGACCTTATTATGTGTTGAAGTATCAAATTTGTCTAAACCAGTGACTCAGTTATCTCGCGAAACTAATAAACTCAATATAGTACACTTCTCATGAAATCTTCTGCTGGCTCAATGTCACTGTAAATTTTGAAAGAATTTTCTGATAAGTAGGCCTACTTGCTGAACGTGGTGGGTGAGCGGTTAACGCTCCGGCCTCTCATTCTGGAGGAACGCCGGTTCGAATCTCCTTCCGGTCTTCTAGATTTGGGTTTTCCATGGTTTCACCAGATCACTCCTGGCGAATGCCGGGATGCTTCCTTCAAAAGGCCATGGCAGAATTCCTTCCAGTTCCTTGTCCTCAGTCACATCCCGCCTCTAATGACCTAGCCTAGGCGTAAAGCCATAAAAAAAGGTACTCTCAGAACTAAGGGATAGAATACTATTTGCTGGGAATATTATTTTTTAATGGCTTTTCATCTAAAGCTTCTAAAAATAGTTGAATAAAAAGAAAAATCCATACCTTTGAGAGTTAACGGATTTTATACACGTAAATATCATCTAATGAAGACGTTTCCTTAAGCCACAAGATTATTTACACCCCCTATGGTTTTTAGAAATTGTATGTTTTGATCAAATTGAGGTCAATGGGAATTGAAGTAATGGGTTAATTACAATATTCAGAGGTAGAACGTTTGGAAATCACAAGAGTGTGACAGATGGGAAGACAAATAATCGAACTAATCTCCTTAATGGTACAGAACCTTAAAAAGATATTATACATAATTATTTATGTGTATTATAACATACCACAGTTCTTAAAAAGTAACGGCCGTTACATAGTAAAAAAAAAAAAACAATAGAAACGAATCAAAAGGGTGTGCAGTTTATTTGTGTTGAAATGTTATCTAGGTTTGGTAGATCGTGAAGAAGTGTTTATCTGAATGCAGTGTGATCTTTGGTACCTATCTGTTCTCAATACGATATACCACAGGATATAAATTCCTAGTCCCGGAGTCAGCTGCCGGGTTACCCATCGCACAGACATCTTATGATACCTGAGCACATCATGCATGACGTAATGTGCTAGCCATACAATACTATACAATACAGTAATTTTCCATTGATCCCAACATTAGCGACTGGCCCTATGGAATATGGAAAGTTGTCAATTTACAGATAAACAATTGCATAACAAAGTAATACATACACCAGAAGATGTATAGTTATTGCACACATGGTACACTAAACAATTGCATAACAAAATAATACATACAACAAATGATGTACAGGCATAGCATACATTTATTTTATTTTATTTATTTATTTATTTTCAAATACCCTATGGCTAATATATATATATATATATATATATATATATACAATTACAATTCATACATCATATTAAACATAAAACAGAAAAAAGACAAATATAAACAAAGACATAATTTCAATGAACTCCTTCATGAGAAAATATTACAATCTCTTTCCTCTAACCATTTACCCAGCTTTTCTCTAAAACTTGCAACAGTTTTGGTACATTAATTATTATATCAACTAAATTTACTCAAACTATTGGCATTTTATTCTGTAGATACCTTAGAAACAAATTCTTCGACAGAGTAGATGGAGTTGTCAATTGAAAAATCTTTCAATTTTTTTTCCTGAATTTATTCTTATCATCTGCTAGACATTTAATATGTGTAGGGACCGTATTGAAGATATGTATCCCTGAATATCGGACCCCTTTTTTGAACAAAGTACTTGTAATTCTTGTGAAAATCATTTTTACTTGTAGTACCATAATTGTGTATTTTACTATTTGCTTCAGACAAAGTACAATTTGTGACTACAAAGGACATTAAAGTGTATATATACTCACCCATCAATGATAAAATCCCTAACCTGCTGAACAGCTCTCTACATGAAGTTCTATTGGTAACCCCGCACACAATTCTTATTTCTCGCTTTCGGGCTCTGAACACTTTGCAGTATCACTCAGCCGTTTTCCAATACGATGGCTTCAACTGCTACCATGGTCAAGGGAGTCACTTCCTACACCGTGCACACACTTGCTGCTGTGGCAGATAGGCATCCCCGTACTGTATATTCATTCCGCGATAAATGTCTATTTACACCTTCACTTTGCTAGAACCTAATCACTGGACGTTGTTCTTCTCTGGTGGACGTTGCTAGTCGGGCGGCCATCTTTATACTGTTCCTGCGCCGGTGCGTATTTAACTTAATTTTAATTGCAATGAAGTACAGGCTCCGGTGGCAATTTCCCTACACCCCCATCTTTCCCCTATCCTGCACCCACCTACATTTGCCCTCTACATATTTTATCTTTAAATTCTTTCAACGTTTTCGGTAAATTATTAATCATTTCTCTTGGTAACTCATTCAAATCCCTGACACCCTTACCTAAAAAAGAGAATCTTCAAACACCCTTGTGCCTGAAATCGAGTGCCAGCTTGTGGTCATGGTCATCTATTCCCTTCCATGCACTACTTTTCATACCTATTGCAATATCTTTCCATGCCTCATCGCCAGTATACGCCCTGTACACACCCATTACCCTCCTCATTCTCCTCCTGCCTTGTAATGAATCCCATTCCAGCTCCTTTATCATATCTGACACTGATAGCATTCTGCGATAATTTCCAGAAACAAATCTAGCAGCCATTTTTTGCACCCTCTCCAATTCCTGTATTTGATACGCAAAATGAGGGTCCCATACTACACTACCATATTCAAGCAATTGTCTCACCAAAGTTTTGTAACCCAATTCCTTTACTTCTCTCGTGCATCCCCTCATCACTCTCTCCAACAAGTGCAGAATTTTGAAACCTTTTCCTACCACCTATCCAATATGTCCTGCCCAGTTAAGCTTGTTATCGAATGTAATGCCAAGATATTTGCATTTCAAGTCTTCAGCAAGCAATTCTTTCCCCACCTTATATTCATAATTAACCTTTAGTTTTTTATTTGTGTATCTAATAAGCTGACTCATCTTTGCATTTGTCTTCATTCCATGTTTACCAACCCAACTAGATATCCTGTCCAGATCACCCTGCAGCTGTTTACAGTCCTCTATCGTTTTGATTGTTTTATATAGCATTCGCATCTTCACTGTGCTGCCACCTGTGGGACATCTGGCACATTATTTTAAACAGGCGTACCAACTTGCAGACCACTGGCGTGCACTTTCGATTTTATATTACACTTTTAAGGTTTTCATCACACTCTTCCTCGTACAAACGTACTCTCTGGAGATCACCAGATAGACATTTCTTCGACTCCAAGGATCGAATTAATTACTGTATCGAAGTTATTAGAATCCAGAAAATGGAAAGAGTGTTTTTTGAGTCGGGTGAGAATATCTGTTTGAAGGAGCGCCGTGAAAGTCGACCTTAGTGGAGTAGAGACAGACAGCAAACAAATGGCTGTCGGGAGTGGGGTGTGGGGGTGGGGGGGTGTAACTTGTTTAATTAGGACCCGGCGCGCTGGCATTGAGTGAGGGCGGTCGTTTGAAACGGAGACGGCGGCCGCCTTATGAATTCTTAATTCCTGCTTTATTGCCCTCAGGAGCGGCAGGAACGGGGGGGACGTGCCTAGAACGAAGAGGGATTCGTCTGCTGGATGATGCTGCTGTAATCTGGAGCCCAGAAAGAACGCCTGCCATCTTCTCGTTTCACCCGGGAATATTTGTCGAGGAAAGAAATAAGAGATTCCTAGACGCTTGTTTGGAAATTTGCAGTACCTAAATTAACCTGCAGCATGTCTAGCCAGCTACTCAACTCCGTAGTGAATACTTCTTCCAAGTTCAGTGCTGGATGGCTCAGAATTGCGAGTGACGTGAAAACTGCGAGGTTTCATATGGCTATTACTCACAGTATACTCAACGGAGAACAACGGGGTGGAAAGTGTCCTACAGAAGAAGCTTGAACGTATCAAGCATATCAACCAACAGCTGACCTTCCCGACGCTGATACAAAACTTCTGATGTTTTATTCAGTTATAAACGTTTTTTTTATAACAATGTTAAAGAGGGATAGGAATTCAAGTTTTTATCAAGATCTGATCAAAAACTGTGGGTTTGTATCAGTGAGTAAAGGGGGGGAGAGGGGTTGGAATTATTGACATCAAAAATAGACACCTTTTTCTCTTTTCTCTTCTCTACATGGGCAAATTTTCATCAGGATCAAATAAAAACTGTGAGTTTGCGTATCGTCACGATTTCTTTTCTTTTTTTTTTTTTTTTTAAAAATAATAATATAAGTTCGAAATTCGCGGTCACTAATTGTTCAGCCGAAACCGGTCCAACGCCAAACAACAAAAAAATTATGGGCTTTCAGTATATCTCCATCGGTAGAAATTTCTGCAAAAAAAAAAAAAAAAAAAAAAAAAAAAAAAAAAAAAAAAAAAGACGTAAGTGTTACTCTTTTTTTTAAGGAAGGGTATTGGAGCAGAGTGTATGCGTTTGCGCAAATAAAGTGGAGACAATATTTTCCTCTAGTTTTAAAGTAGGACTATACGTGTACGAAATTTCGTTGATATCGGATTAAAAATAGCAAATCTGTACACAGAACATACAAATATGTGTACACACGTCTGTATATATATATACAGAGATTACCAGGCGGCGAATGGACACTCGATTTTTCGGTTGACAAAAACGGTGATTCAGTTTAGAGATTAGAAAATAAAAAATATATCGATAGATATCATATCGATATTAAAAACAGTATCGAGAAATATATCGCACTCTTTCGAACGACGCAGAAGAGACTTGGCATATCTGGTATTTCGTCAACGCATTAACTGTTATTCATCAATAAAAAAAAAAAAAAAGTTTAAATCAGAAGCTGTTAATTTACGTCAGTCCTCAACGTCACAGCACGGATGCTTGGTCAATATTCTTCAACTATAAAAATAACCCAACCGTTAAACTTCGAATATGTTGGCAAAAATATCACGTTAACGTAAACATGTTAAAATTTAACGAGTTTTTTTTAATCTCCTAAACGTTGATGAAAGCTGTTAAATTACGACGAATTAACTGTTTTAAGTATGCTTTCAGAAGATCGGATGCGTACGTATATACATAACGTATTAAATTGGATACCGAATTGCATTCGTAAAAAAAAATATCGAATTGGTACTTAAAATTGATATTACAAATAAAATATCGGTTTTTTAAGATATATCGAGAATAAAACATTATTTTATGTAAAACTGTCGATATTTCGATACATCGAAATATTTAGTCGAAACCTAATTCTTGCACATAGAACGCATCATGTCGTAAGAAATACACTACGACGGATATTTTAAGACCGTTACAATATCGATAAAAGAACATTTCAAAAAGAACTGGGACACGCTGAAAGTTATAACGTGTAATTGGATGCGGAACGAGGGCAACTCGTGTTGAATTGAAAGGAAACCTTCTTCGAAATGCGATGACGTGTTGGCCAGAGAGAGAGATCCGTCTTAGGCCAGGACCAGTGCTGCCAGCTCAGCATCATTGTGGCTAAATTTAGCTTATTTTAAAATGATTAAAAAAAATTCAATTTTGCAGATACCATATTTTCCAGCGCTTTTTCCTGTAAGTTATCGAATTTGTTGGAGTGACAAAATTTTGATATTCTTCACTTACTTATTAGAATAACCTATCACAATGAATTATTATCAATTATTGTTAGTTTTAAGTCTATTTTTTTTTCATACATTTTACATCTGTGAAGCACGTACTGTATCTCCATAAACGGACCCGTCCGGGCATCCAGATTTGGGTTTTCCATGGATTCCCCAAATCACTCCAGGCGAATGCTTCCTTCGAAAGGCCGTGGCCGAATTCTTTCCCGTTCCTTGTTCCCATTCCCACCATGCCTCTAATGACTTCGATGTCGACGAGGCGTAGAATTATAAATACAAAATCCATAAAGGAATATAATAAACTATTTTTTTAACAAATTTAAATAATTCAGTTGTTACAAAACATTAAACATGTATTGTTTACACTTATTTTTAACTAAAATGCATATTTAAGTTTTGTTTAAGATAATTTTTAATAATAAATTTGCATATCGCGATATTTGTTTTACAGAGGCACGTTGATATTTTCTGCTCTTTTGAGTGCATGATACATGGATAAGTTTGGTTTTTCTGGTATGGTTAAATTCTGGTTGAGTTGCTTTCCACAGTGTTAGAATATGGGAAACGTTACCTTAAGGGTGGGTTTTTAATTGGTAAAAGTAGTAGGGCGATATAGAATTATTCCTGTAAAGTTTTGTTTTGGTAGGTTTACAATTTGGTTGACACGTGAATGGCACAATTGTAATTGCTAGAGGGTAGATGTGGTAGAGATTCCCGTGACAGATATGTTTGTGGTAGAAGTTTCATACTATAGGGTTCGTAAATGGTATAGACGTTACTAGGTAGAAATAAAATTTTGTAGAATTTTTTTATTGGTATAGTTACTTTTTTGGCAGGATTTCATTTTGATGGACGTGTTGAATGGCAGTTATGTTAATGGTAGACGTTTTAATGGCAGACCTTGTGACGATACTAAAGTATCGCTGGTATCGATATTGGTAAACGCGAGGAGATCGTCGCAGGGAAAGATGGCGGGAGTCTGTTGCTAGCTGCCGAACTGTTAGGCGGTTCTGAAGAATGCCACGAATTCGGTACTTGTTTGCGTGTGTAGGTGATTACGCCAGAGTAAAACTACGTAACTGCTACTGAATATCGACGGTAATACAAAATGTGTGTCTAATGACTATGAAGTGATGAGAACTGTGCCTTCAACGAGTGTAATGCGGCGGGTATACGTTGCCCTGAACATTTTCCAAAATACGAACTGCGCAATCTTTGGATTACGGTCAAATTAGGTTATTAATCACTGGTGGTTCACCTTGGCGAGCTGTATCAGTTTTCACGTTATTAAAAGACTGTACTATCATCATATCTACACGCTGTTGTTACTTTGTGTGTGAGCCGGCAACCTTTTCCCGTAATCAGCCGAATAGGTTGGCTTAACTTGTGGAACTGTAACGACGACTTGTTTAATTATGTTTCATGGCCCGTGCACACCGACTAGAGGACTGCAATTGGAGTTAGTGCTAGTATCAACCAAACGAAAAACTATAAAACAAACAACGATTAGCTGCAATGTTGTTTTAATTAAACCATTAACATATTTAGTTCCTTACAACCTGTTAGTGGTAGAGATTTTTCTGGTAGGCATGTTCATCTACATATCTACATCTACATACAGGGTGTTACAAAAAGGTACTGCCAAACTTTCAGGAAACATTCCTCACACACAAACAAAGAAAATATGTTATGTGGACATGTGTCCGGAAACGCTTACTTTCCATGTTAGAGCTCATTTTATTACTTCTCTTCAAATCACATTAAACATGGAATGGAAACACACAGCAACAGAACGTACCAGCGTGACTTCAAACACTTTGTTACAGGAAATGTTCAAAATGTCCTCCGTTAGCGAGGATACATGCATCCACCCTCCGTCGCAAGCAATCCCTGATGCGCTGATGCAGCCCTGGAGAATGGCGTATTATATCACAGCCGTCCACAATATGAGCTCTAACATGGAAAGTAAGCGTTTCCGGACACATGTCCACATAACATATTTTCTTTGTTTGTGTGTGAGGAATGTTTCCTGAAAGTTTGGCCGTACCTTTTTGTAACACCCTGTATATACTCTGCAATTCACAAAATTGTGGGTGGCAGAGGGTGACTTTTCATCTTGTTGGCTTTTTTGTCATCATTTTTCGAAAGCTTCAGCATATTTTACGCATATTCTAAACGTAGATTTGGCATGGAATATTTTTTAGTGTTGGCAGCACTGGCTACGGCTAGTTGGGATCCAAGGTTGCGGGCGAAGGAAGTTACGGTAAGGGAAATGTCTGTCACTGCCCTGAGGACACAGTTATACCATACCCGATCAGCCTGCGCTCATTAAGTTTATAAATTTCCTCTGAAACACTTGTTGCAGTAGTTAAATACTGATTAGTAGATTCTCTTGTGTACTTAAACAAAATTTTGGCTCCTTAAGTGTCTCTTGTGCATCTAAATAAAATTTTGGGTTATAAAACAGTATTGATTTTCTTATTGGCTGTTTTGGCAAACAATGACTTCTTACTAACACGTCCAGTAATGACTCCGATTTCTATCAACAACCATTATTGTTTATTTATTTTGAATGGTTAGGAAGCGAATAAATTGTTGAAATTGATGTACAAGAGTCGACATGTCACTAATTTAGGACAAACTAGGGTTAAAATATTCTTAAAATTTATAACAATAAGGTAAAAATTTTAAATACAACGTATAAAATTTTAAACTTGACTTTAGCATACCTGACTGTATTATTAGAGAGAATATTCGGTATAAAAAAATCAGTTAAATTTCACTGTAACTAAACAGTTACGTTAACAGCTGTTTCGCATCGTAGTTAAATGGAGTGATATAACACAAACTTTAATTAACAATACTACTTTCTTCATTTTGATAAAATCAAATGAATTATTGGTGAATTGAAGTGAATGATAGTCGTTATATTATGGGACCCTTTCAACATTTTCAAATTATACTCCCCAACCGTTACGATATTAACAGCACAGAATAAATGTTTTCTTAGAGATCATTAGGTCTCATTTTGACTTCACTGCTACACCCAGCCGTATTATATCAGCGTTACTGTTGACTGTGGGTCGAGCGTTCTGTATATACGGGCCCAGTATTGAGCCTCGGGGGGATTATTGTTATTGGCGCTCCATTGTGTCTGCTGTTTGCTGAGCCGCTTTACAAACCGAAGCAGCTCAAACCTCAAAGTTCTTTTGTCTGCGGCCCTCAAAGAACCCGAAACGTCTTGGTGTGACTCAGAAAATTAAAGGACGTAAAAGGATATACGCCTTATAGTTATCAACAAGTGTAGTTATCAATAACTTGATTCAAACACCTTTTAGCATCTACACTGTGTTCTTAAGGCAGAACGCTTCAGACTTGTTAACATTTCATATCACCAGTTTCTCGACAAAGTATATAAAAACCGTGACCTCTAGATACCTTGTCCTGCTATGTGTTCATTCGTCTTTTTCTCTTCAACTGTGAGGATGATGGCTACATTTCGTTGGGGATTCTTTAGGTGGAGTGGCTTCGCCTTGTCTGGTGATGGAATCGTATTGAGATGTTTATAGTTTCGGCGTGGATGACCGTAAGGTCGGTATGTTTTGTGTAATATGTTGTTTGTGTTGTGAATGACTGAAGATGTATATAGATATCAGAGAAAATTACAGACACAATTCACAAAAGAAGAATTGACGGAAAGCGTAAATGAGATGTTGAAGGAGTTAGGTTGGGAAGACCTGGAACACCGAAGGCGTTGCTCTCGACAGAAGCTGATTGGAAAACTCGCGACTGATCAATTTCGAGATGACGGCAAAACTCATATTACTACCAGCAACATTCATATCTAGCAATGACCGCCAAAATAAGATAAGAGAAATAAGGGGCAGAACCTATTCATTTCTATACTATTTTTTTTTCCACGAGCGATTAGGGAGTGAAATAGAAAGGTGTCCGTTAGGAGTAGGTATCTATAAACCCCTCCAGCCATCCTGATCTGGGTTTCCCAGATCGCACCAGGCGAGTGCGGGGATTGTTCCTAAAAATAGCCCATGGACGCCTCCTGCCATATCCCGTATATCGCTTCCTATGAACAAATGATCACACATTAGGACTGTAGTGCACTCTCCTCCACCCACTTTTGTGAATGGCAGATTAATAATAATAATAAGGAAGGCTGGAATGCTATGGAACCCATATGAGAATGAGTGAGAGAAGGTTGAGAAACATAATTTTCGACTGCATTACTAAATTAAAAGTTACAAGAAAATTGGAAGAGCAGACGAACCAAGTTATAGGAATAGTTGGGGTCTATTCATGATTGGATAGAGAATCGAAGAATGCTAAAACTGAACTATCTATAAAGGGAAAGAATACCTAGGATGAGGAAAGGAAGAAAGATCTCACCGAAAGATTGAAAAAGTTCTTGGAGGCGAACCAGTAAACCAGTTGTTTCTCGTAGTACAAAGTATGCCAAAATCAGAAGAAAAGGAAGAGGAAAGGGTGGAAGAATGGAGAGGTGAAAACCCTGTGCCGACCCAGTCGGGTTCACTCTTCCGGAAAAGACAATGGAAGACGTCGAGCTTAACGTCCTTATACGGCGGACGAATCAGCCTGAACATTGTCGTGTGCCCTCTATACCAGGAATCGCGCACCACCGCCTCTCCGTCCAAGCCCACCACCAGGACTGGAACCGAGCGGCGTGTGAGTGATTGGGGAGGACGTGGGTTCGAATTCTGATCTGGACATCCAGGTTTGGGTTTTCCAAGGTTTCACCGAGCGTGGTGGATGAGTGGTTCACGCTCTGGCCTCGCATTCTAGAGGACGTGGGTTCGAATCTCCGTCCGAGCATCTAGATTTCGGTTTTCCATGTTTTTCCCAAATCACTTCATGCGAATGCCGGCATGCTTCCTACAAAAGGCCATGGCCGAATTCCTTCCCGTTCCTTGTCTCCAATCCTTTCGAGCCTCTAATGACCACGACGTCGACTGGGCGTAAAGCATGAAGCATGCGCCGGACACCGCCACAGTGCCGAAATCACTTTTTTTTTGTTATGGCTTTACGCGTCGTCGACGTCGAAGTCATTAGAGGCGGGAAAGGACTGGTGACAAGGAACGGGAAGGAGTTCGGCTATGGTTTTATGAAGGAAGCATCCCGACATTCACCTAGAGTGATGCGGGGAAACCAGGCAAAACCCAAACCTGGATGCCCGGACGGGGATTCGAACCCGCGTCCTGCCGAATACGAGGCCAGAGCGTTAACAACTCACCCACCACGCTCGGTCGTGCCGAAAGGAGCTCGGTTTCCTCGTATGTTGGTATTCAATTTCCTTTCTTTCTGGTATGCCCTATCTTGTTATACCTACGGAAAATAACACTTTTCGGTATGAAAATTTCAAAAACTGATAATACGTTTGTATAGATAAAAAAACAAAAACCATTATGTTAGAAAGTGAAAACTAATCACATACTAGGGCTGTTGATAAAATATCGATATTTTAAAAAAAAATATCGATATTTATGAGTGATATTTTTTAGGACGATATATCGATATTGAAATCTGGATATCGGAGTCCGATATTTTTAAAAAATAAGTGGTTATTTTCCGTTTTCCTCGTAGAATATTCCAAGTTATTATTGGAGGGAAAACGATTACCTGTGTTGAACATGCAATACATTTTCATAGATAGAATTTTAAGAAACAATGAACGATACAAGCACATGGAGAAGTAGGGCCGCCGTAAGTGGGCATGCAAGGCAGCATATTATGTAGAGGGCGACCTTTTTTTTTTTAGCCCAAAGGCTGCTTCGGGTGGTCTGCGGCGACACTGGGGATCGCAACAATGGGGGCGGCAATTTAAAAGTTTTTTTGACCCGTTTCGGAAATTTCCTAAATCCACCACTGGCTGTAGTTGGACAGGGGGCGACATAATTGCTATTACACGCGAGCGATCAAATAGCTAGCGGCGGGCCTGTGGAGAAGTAAAAAACGAAGGTAAAATAACTCATTCAATATTCATTAGAATTCTTGTCTGGACATTTTGAAAAGTTTTTAAAATTTGTCTTCAATCAATGCAAAAGTATTAGCATTAAGAAACTAATCGTAATGTACCAGGTATGGGTAGGGTTGCCAGATAACCGGAAAATCCGGGAATGTCCCGGAATTCTCTATCTGATCTCGTGTTCAGGAATTATGCGTTACTGTCCCGGAATTTCCGTATACTAGTTTTTTTCTAAAACTCAGTTCACCACGGTGGTCATGAGGCCAAGCCAAGTATCCCATGCTTGCAGCGGGAGGATGGAATGTCCCTTAAATCAGAGGAATTGAAACTGACAGGAATTCTAGAATTCTAGATGCAGTTAACATTAACTCCCTTTATACAGAGTTCACATGTCTGAAACGTGTTTTTCAGGTCCTTCCAAAAGACTTTCCAAACGATAAAATCTGGGCCAATTTCTTTAGAACAAGCGGTTTTAATGATTTTGAATATTTTTTTAAAAAAATAGTTGGTTTTATTTTGTCAATTCCAACAAGCAATGACATTTACGAGACAAGTTTTAGCCCGTTGAATAATTTATGTAATAAGAGCGAAACAGAACGTTCATGGATTCGATCAAGGCTGAACTGCAAACTCAATCAATTTTGAAGACTCTTGCTGAGAAATTTTATCAGTTTTGCAAAGCAGTGACGGAGAAATATTTATGAAAATGGCAAAATCTAGTAATAAATATTTTAAAAGTAGATGATTAAGATCTATTTTGATTGATGTTGATTTTGCAAAAGATAGATGATAATTTGTTGATTTTCTGCCTAATTTTAATTAATGAGCCTAACAGAAGTGTTCAGTTTTGGTTTAATATTTTTGAGATTTTGATTGATAATACCCGATGTTGATTTTGAACCAAAGTAAAAAATTCCTAACGAGGTGGTCAATTTTTGTTTTAAGTTTATTATTTTTCCTTTTGATTCATAATACCTGATGTTGACTTTCTACCATAGTTTAATTAATAAAGTAAAAAGAGGTGCTATATATACGTTAGATAGGATATTTACCTAAAATAGATTTTTTTATTAATTTGCATTTTTGTTCACTCTTTAAACATACCGCAAAAATACTTTTTAGACCCAGAAACGTCCCGGAAACTATAAGCCTGTATCTGGCACTCCATAGTTAAATATTTCGCGCGAATTGGATACGCTTCTTGTTCCATACCAACAGAAGGATTGAGCTCCAAAATTATGTCACAGCCAGTTTTGTTATATCACTTATGAATTTATTAAGATAAGAAATTGAAAAAAAGAATCTACCACTTTTGGATTGCCTTTACAAAGTGCTATGCTAAAAACTAATTATTATAGATTGGTGCCTTTAAAAAACAATTTGTTAACGCCAAGGGAACTGCCTTGACAGTAGCGGCTCTAGGATTTTTCCAAGCCGGGGAAAAACTGAGATTGCCGCCTCATCAAACATTGTTGCCAGCCAGACCCCGAGAATCGCCTCCTTGATTGTTGGCCAAACGCATTGATGTCGCCACTTTAACTGTTTGCCAAACGCATTGTTGGACAAGATTTTATCGCCCAGAGCAAGTACCGCGGTTTGCTCCCACCCCTCGCCCTAAATCCTGCATTCAACCCAGAATCTCAGCTTTAAAAAATTGTATTATGGTAAAGCGTTACCCATTTGCGAAGCAATATCAAAGAAGGGGAAATTTTCAATTAATGTAGGGAGTTCTCCATTCTTAGTAGAAGAAACAACGGGAAAAACATGAGTTCATGCTCTTGAAAAGTATGTCCAATGAAGTTTCTGACATGAGTTTTGGTGCAAAATTTTACTTCATTCACCACCTTAGTTTGGATTTTTTTTGGATCTGAAACTCTTTTAAATGACTATGACATTCTCTCATCATAATTCTATGCAACATCCAGTTGTCCTAGAAAATGTTAATTTGGTAAACATATTTGGTTTCATGCCCACAGTATAAGAAAAGTTCCTGTGTTTTTTCAATGCCAATCTAAAAGCTGAAACGTCTTAGAGAAAATTTGTACGTTAATTGCTTTCTTTTTGATGAGGCTATATGCCTTAAATTTCAGTTTTGCACAAAGATCAGAAGCATTAAAAACACAATTAATTTTACTTTGTTACTACATTTAATTTGGAAGTTATTGGTAGTCCTACACCGATGGTAACAATGCAGACACGGCGTCGCTCGCACAGAACGAATCGGACTCGAGCCCGTTGTTTTACATGAGCGTGCGTTGTCGAGGAAAGTATTTTGACATGAAAATTGGATGTAAGCAGGAATATTGATAAATTCGGATACATAATCTTTGCTAAGGTGCAAACATTTGGTGCAAAAAAGTAAGAAGACTCAGAACAAGCTATCAACCTACAAAAAGAAATTAAATTCCATATAAAACAATACTTGTAAAAAAAGTGACTTGGTCATTATGCAAACTCTGATAATAGATCATCAACCTAAATAAATGCTTCTACAATGTTGCATTATTGAGCTTTTAAACTCACAAAAGCCAAGATTTTCCTCGATGCTCTTTTTGGATTCACAAGTCTTCGAGTAAATCATAAACATTCTGCCTTTCCTTTTAGTAAAGTAGTAGTATAATGGCTAAATCACAATTTAAAAAAAAAGATTTATCCGTAACGTCATGAAAAACTATTTTTTTTTTTTCAGAAAATCAAAACTTGATTCAGAAATTATCATTAAATAGCCACAAGACTTCGCCCTTTTTTAAAATGATTTGTTTTTGTAATATTGTTTTTATATAATAGAGTCGATATATGATACTTTTTCTTCGATATAGCGAATCCGATATAAATATTTTTTAAAATATCGATATATCGAAAATCCGATATTTTTTAAAATATTAACAGCCCTATCACATACTACAGAAAAAAGTGTACGCTGAAGATACTTTGACGAGAGCCATAACGCGTCCGACGAATAAAATAATACCCAATAACAGTTAGATTGGCGTATTTATTAAATAATTATCAACTTAACAACCAACTGCGAGAGAAATAGCCTACAATAATCACATATTTTGCAAAATTATGTTGTAAATAAGTTCCAAAGTTGACCTAAACATGTAACTAGTGCAGAGTGTGTCGCAAACG
The DNA here is from genome assembly GCA_031002005.1 of Vandiemenella viatica. Lineage (NCBI taxonomy): Eukaryota > Metazoa > Arthropoda > Insecta > Orthoptera > Morabidae > Vandiemenella > Vandiemenella viatica. Next base: position 266,815,654 of record JARYHS010009186.1, read on the forward strand.
ATTAGAGAAATACTAAAATAAGATCCCCTATAGGAAATGGTTGAAAAGGCAAGACTAAGATTGAATTGGCATCCTATTAAGAAATTTGATTAGCAGAGAATATGAAAGAAAGTACATGAAAGTAGGATACAAGAAAAACAGCACAGCGGAAGAACGGTTAAGAAGGTGCGTGGTTTCGACCAAAGCGGAGACGGAGAAATAGTGGGAAGAGAGGATAAAATGGAACTGCCTGTGTCCAAAAGAAACCCCGTCAGTGGCTAGAAATAGAGGGGGGAAGGGGGTTACAATACAACCGCAGCTGTCAGAACGAATTAATGTTGAGCATCCTGTGAAGTGATGGATTTCAGTTTTAATTTAATTACGTAATGCTCCATTTTCTCTCTGGAAATCGGGTACGTATGAAACACGTTTGAATAAATTAACAATGGAAATCAGTAAAATTGACGACTGTTCTGTGAATATGTTGGGCGCTGCATTCCGGAGAAGCAATGGGACTGGAATATTAACGCTCATGTGAATTCGCTGTGGACGTATAAAAAGCACCGCGGAATATCGAATATTGACTGCGAATGTTTCCTTCATAACGGTTATTACTAAATTTATATAAGTGTAGGTAACCGACCACCTGTTTCATAAACGACTGTAATTAACTGTGGAAGGTACTTACCGTTTTTCATTGCTACAAGTCCAAAATTTCCATTTGTTTATTAAGGAACTCAAAACACGAGAATTGACGTTATTGTCTCAATTTTAACGCCACGCGTCACAAAAAGCAATCAAACTGTAGAAAGTCTTGATGGAAACCAGAAACAAAAAGCCGTGATGCCGTAGGTGAAAGGTATCTCTGAAAAAATGGGGAGAATTTTAACGAAATCTAATATTCTATCCATATTTAGAAGTGGAAACAGAGAAGTGGAATTTATGAAGTACCCTGTAATTGCGGAAATGTGTATATAGGCGAAACCGAACGATCCGTAGCCGAGAGAATACGTGAACATACTGTAATAGTCAAACCCGTCTGAGGCATCCCACGAAATCAGCTATTACCGAACACCAGATGGAGGAAGAACATGAAATATTGTGGGAAAATACAAGAGCGCTAGCCAAAAACCGAAGGTTATCTACAAAGAAAAGTAAGGGAGGCTATAGAAATATTCAAACAGCCAAACAACCTCAACAAGGATGATGGTTACGATCTTAGCCAGGCTTGGAAATATGTGTTAAGTAAATAATCAACTCTGGATCCACAGATATTAAAACGTAAAAAAGCATATTATTGATATTGTCAGGCAATCGACAGTACAAATACGTTAACAACCAGCGACGCCAGTCTCCAGCAGATCACAGTCTGCAGCAGATTCGGTAGACAGCCCCTGAAGAAGACCTAAACCCTAGTCGAAACGTCAGGAAGAAGAAGAAGTAGGAGTATTTTAACGCAATGTTAAACCCGTAAGCAATTTGTATTAATATGACAGCTGCTAAAACAACTAAATCCTTTATAAACTGTAGAAAGGTTTATCTCATGATTTCTTATATTCCTGTGAATACTTCTGTCGTTTTTTAAGCGTGTCTGTTCCTAGTAAAAGATACGAAGACGCAAATATACAGACTACGGTAGCACCACAGAAGAAACAAATATACTAATCAGCCAAATTTTATGACAACCTGCTTACCAGCATATTGGTCCTCCTTTCGAATACAATACAGAAGCGATTCGGCGTAGCATGGATTCTACAAGTCCTTGGTAGCATTCCAGAGGTATCTGACACCAGATTTCTTCGCACAGGTCACTAAATTCCCTTAAATTACGGGTAGTGGGTTGTGGGCGCGGGGGCTGGGAACGAGCATCTCGGAAACGGAGAGGCTGGTCGGCTGTTCGGGTCCTGCTGTAGTGAGCATCTATGGAAAGTGTTTGAAGGACGGTGAAACCACGAGTAGGCGACAATGTGGTGGACACCCACGCCACATCACAGAACGTGGAGGTCGGAGGCTTGCCCGCTCTGTAAAGCAGGATAGGGAGTGATCTGTACAATTCTGGTGCTTCCAGAAGTGTTTCAGAGCACAAGAATCTGTCAGTTCGTGACAAAGTACTGCAGTGGTAATACTTTCTTAGTTATGGACGGCTATTGCAGAAGGATGGTTTAACAATTGTTCAGGAGACCTCCGACTACTTCCCGTGCGTGGTTGGTTCAGTTCGTAGAGGAAAAGAGGGTTCCACGCGATATTACGAGGTATCCCATCGTTTTTGGCACTACAGTGTATTGTCTCCTACTAGTGACTAATGCTTTGATAGTATCAATCGATTGCTTCTTCACCCTTCCCTAGTTTCCTGGTACTGAAATAAATGCGATCACTGCAGCTATTTGTTTTGTTGGTGGTACCTTTACCATCTCCATATACCTCGTGGCTGTGTATTTCGCGTCACTGTATGCGCAATAAACTAACAAGTTTCTTTACGGCGGTATTCCGGCACGGAGACACCGAAATGCTCTCACAGACAATCCGCGTCGCAGGTGTAAGGAGCATCTTTGGTGCCTTAAGAGCCTTGAATGTGTTGAGCTAACCCAACCAACAGCCACCAGAGAAACTGCGGTGCGGGATTAACTTCGAAAGTCTTCCTTTTAATTTTTTTACTTATGGTCTTACGCCTCGTCGACGTCGAGGTCATTAGAGGCGGGATGGGACTGGGAACAAGGAAAGGGGAGGAATTCGGCAATGGCGTTTTGAAGGTAGCATCCCGGCATTCGCTTGAAGTGATTTTGGAAAACCATGGTAACCCCAAATCTGGATGCCCGGACGGGGATTCGAACCTGCGTCCTCCCGAATGCGAGGCCAGAGGGTTCACCACTCACCCACCACGCTCGGTCTTCCTTTCGTCATTGGAGCCACTTGGATAGTAACCACTACAGCGTGTAGGTTTTCTACATTAAATGTAGACCTCCGACTGTTTCGGATACGGTCAGGTCTCTAGAATTATACCAAGGTCACAAATTGAATGACTAGAAGTAATTTCTTAGACTTGTGTGATCATCTTTGTTAATGATAACTGCATTTTTCCTGCAGCTGTGAGCTGTTTACATCTGAGAGATGGGTCACACTACGGCGGATAGACTTAAATGCCATGTCCGCCACTATAAACGAAACAACAGCAACCAATCCGCCGCACAGTGGTTCGGGATTGGAAAATAGTGGACATTCGAACTAAAGTCATAATATCGATCCAAAAAAAATTGATTTATATAGCATTTGTTGTGCTGATGAAAACTTGTTATTTTCAATTTTTGATAAAAATGAGTCCTTCACCCTTAAAATAAATAAAAATTATAAGAAAATGTATGAGTGAAAATCTATTTTATTTTATTATCATGACCATATATCAAAGTGTCAAAGTCAAACCTTATGCAATTGTAAGTACCTATCCTTCTTAATATTACAACATCAAACTTTCTTGCATATCCTTGACGCTTTGACTACAGGGGGTAAATGAAGATATATATGTTGAATTTAATAATATATTGTAATATAAATATTTTAGTTAGGACATAAGAAAAAAAGATAATATTTGTGCTAGAATCGTATATTATTAAGAAATAAATTCACTTTCAATTTATTTATATCGAAAAACTCTCCAAGAAATTGAACATATATAACTTCATTTACGCCCTGTAGTCAACGCGGCAAGGATATGCAAGAAAGTTTTATGTTGTAATATGAAGAAGGATAGGTACTTACAATTGCATAAGGTTTGACTTTGATATAAGGCCATGACAATAAAATAAAATAGATTTTCACCCATACATTTTTTTATAATTTTTTTTTTAATTAATGGTGAAGAACTCATTTTTATCAAAAATTGAAGATAACAAGTTTTGATCAGCACAACAAATGCTATATAAATCAATTTTTTTTGGATTGATATTATTACTTTAGTTCGAATGTCCACTATTTTCCAATCCCGAACCACTGTGCGCCGTGGCCTTTTTTTTTTTTTTTTTTTTTTTTTTTTTTTTTTTTTTTTTTTTTTTTTTTTTTTTTTTTTTTTTTTTTTACGTTACTTGTAAGTATTTATGGGTGCACTCTACACAAAACTTAATTAAAACCACCCTTGTTCCAAGCAGGACTCGAAGCAGAGACCTCTGCAACACGAGGCTAGCACACTATCCCGTACGCTGCCTGGGTGCCATCAACACCGGGCTGGAGGTGAGATCTGAAGACACGAGGCTGCTGAGGAGAGAAGACCAGTGGTGGCCTCGACGAGTGAAAGAGGTAGCAGAAACCGAGCGTGGCGGGTGAACCACTAGCGCTGTGGCCTCGCATTCAGGAGGACGCCCGTTTGAATACCCTTCCGTACATCCAGATTTTGGGTTGTCCATGATTTCCCAAAATCACTCCAAGCGATTGCCAGGATGCTTCCTTCAAAAGGCCATGGCCAAATTCCTTCCCGTTTCTTGTCCCCAGTCCTTTTCCGCCTCTAATGACCTCGACGTCGGCGAGGCGTAAAGCCATAAGCAGAAAAAAGTTTTGTATCCTAAATCCTTCATTTCTGCGGTACATCCACTCATCACTGGAGAGAGTTTGCCGAGATTGGCGTGGAAGTACGAATACATTACGAAATTCGTCACGACTGTCAGGTAACCGTAGGTAGATAATGAATCCACAGTAACTGGGTGGAAAGCTATGAGGAAGCCCGTGAATTCATGACTGACATATTTCAGAATGACAGCAAAGAACCAGCAAAATTCGTATCTCGGAATGACCGTGAAAATAAGATAAGAGAAATCAGGGCCAGAACCGATTCTTTTCTGTATTCATTTTTTCCGCGAGCGTTTAGGGAATGGAATAGAAAGGATTTACCGGGCGAGTAAACTTAAAATCTGACAGCAGTAGCTTTCGATAAAGCTCTCCGGCCATCCTGATCTGGGTTTTCTATGGTTTTCCCAGATCACTCCACGCGAATGCTGGGATGGTTCCTCAAAATAGCCCATGGGCGCCTCCTGCCATATCCCGTATTTCCCTTCCAAACCATTACCCTTTCGGATAGGTGCAATGCACCCTCCACCACACACTTTCAGTGAATGGCAGATTAATAGTAATAGTAATAATAATATTGTATACATAATCTTAAGACTGTAAATGAATTATCACTATGACCTTCAGAGGTTTGGCTCCTTGCCTTATTTTTTATTTACTTATGGCTTTACGCCTCGTCGGTCATTAGAGGTGGGTTGGGATTTGGACAAGGAACGAGAATGGATGCGGCCATGGCGTTTTGAAGCAAGCATTCCGGCATTCGCCTGGAGTGATTTGAGGAAACCCAAATGTGGATGCCCGGACGGGGATTCGAACCGCCGTCCTCTCGAATGCGAGGCCAGAGCGTTAACCGCTCACCCACCACGCTCAGTGCCTTGGTTTGTGTCAATACCCAAAGAGGCGCTGATATTTTCATTCCCTGTTAGCTGTTAAATTCACAATCTTCCGTTACCAAATAGTTGCACCGGAATACTCCCCATGTTTGACCAAATATACATGGAAAGCATATGGGGCGAAAAGTGCCAGTATATACTATTGCCGTATTCACACTTTGCGAACTATTTTAGAAAACAGGCCTCTCGAACTTTCCTCTTAGGCTTTACTGTACGTGTTTCACTTTCATCAGGACAAGAGACAAAAATATAAACTTATCTCTTCATCCAGCTGTTTTAGTTTGTCATGTTAGTTTTAGTCCTTCTTTTGGCAACTCTGTTCTCGAGTACTTTCACTTCTAATGGTTTAGTATGCATCTTATTTTCCCCAGCCCCTTGCTGGCATTGTGGATCTGAAGCAACACGTTCTTCGTCAGTCAGAATTTTCTTTCATTCCACCAATTTCTGGCAGGTGACGTTTATTTGTAGACCTGCAAGTCCCTGAGGTCACCTTTGCAAATAAAGGGTTAAAGCACAAAGCATTTCTACCTTAGCTGCTTTATACATACGAATTTGCTCTTTCTCCTTTTCTCTTTAATTGTGGTCGTCTAAGGACGACGAAAAGTAATCCTCTGCATTCATCTCGATTCTTCTTGATTTCCAATTGTTCTTCAGCCTTTCAGTTAACTGTGCCCTTCTTTCTTCGGTCCAGATGTTCCTCTTCTCCTTCTTCTGGAAACCCTTGAAATTTTCTATCAATCTTCTGAAAGTTGCTCTATATTGTATAATATATTCTGTTATGTCGATATCTATTATACCTTTCTTTACTCCTTGGATCCACTTGTTGCCATTCTTACTTTTGCAGAAGTGGTTGGAAAATTCATTTTGTAGGTCTTCTGTTATCGATCCCACATTAAGTGCCCAAAAAATCTGATTCTCCTCTTTCTGATCTTGTATGGCATTCAGACATTTTCTTCTTCCTCGAATAGATTTTTATTCCTCCGGTGCCTAAACTCTCCTTTCACCGTACTCAATGCTTCACATATTTTTCTCATTGTTTTCGTTTCCCTTTTCTCCTACTGTTTCACAGAAAACATGAAATTCTAGTCGGAGAGACCTTCTGGTTTGATTACTGTGTTGTAGTCCTTGATTTTAGTTTCCTTTGAAAGATTCTTCTTATTGTATTATAACGATATATCGTTACGTTATATCTTTGTATTGAATGTATCTAATGTTTTGAAAACGAGGTTCCACGTTGAGTATTTTGTAATTTAGCGACTAAATAGTTTAAGTTGGTAACACTGCCTCCGAGAAGCTAATACTGTAACAGTTGGAGTAAAAACTGACTGCAAAATAGATGTAGTGAAGTATATTGTGTGTTGATTCGTTTCATCATTTTCAATTTTTATGCCTCAGCTTGAAAGTGTCGTTTTCCTATTAAACCTTATGTGTAACGTGATCTATCGTCTGAGATACCATGCCCGAATAGTTTGACAAAAATTCAAGACGGGATCCCTTTGCACTAATGTGTTGAGGTGTTGCTTATGGCCCAGCAAACGCAGCCTACCTTGGATGAAAAGAAAATACGAATACGCAAGGGTGTAAGTTACAGTATGTATCTCTAGTCAGTTGGTATGCTAGTTCCACTTTTCTTGCTCTTGATCTCTTTGCTTCCTTATCAAGACCGTTAAGCTAAATTCCTTCAATTACATATTTAAGTTGGTATAAATAGCTTAACGATGTTCACGACGAGTCGAAATACTCCTCCTTCTTCTTCCCGACGTTTCGACCAGACCTCAGGTCTTCCTCAGGGGACTTAGCCACCTGATGAGTCTGTTGGCGTTGCGGCCGGTTGCGCTCATATTTATACTATCGAAACTATCGATTCTCTAACAAACATCGATTGCCCAGAGATATGCTATTTAAGATTTACTGTTTACGGTACGGAGTTATTTGAGATTTAAAACACATTCCCATGGCTAGCTATGACCGTAGCTGCCATCTTTGTTGAGGTTGTTTGGCTGTTTGAATATCTCGATAGCCCCTCTTACTTTTCTTTGTAGATAACTTCGTTTCTAGCTAACACTCTTGTATGTTCTTCTTGCATCTGGTGTTCGGGGATAGCTGATTCCGTGGGGTGCCTCAGACGATTGTGACTCATATGACCACACATCCACACGGCTACGGCACCTTCGGATTCGCCTAAGTAGACCCTGCCAGTATCACAGGGTTCTTCATAAATTTCACTGCTTTGTATATGAGCACAACTGGCCACATCGCCAGTCTCAAGGAGACCCAGCAGGCGGATTAGTCCCCTGAGGATGACCTAAGGTCTGGTCGAAACGTCTGGAAGAAGAAGGATGAGTAATTCGACGCAATGTGAACGTCCTGAAGCTATTTATACCAATAAGACGGCAGTGAAAGTGGCAAAATCGGGTATTTAAGTTTATTAACATTTTTTAGTTTTTCTATACTCTGTAGTATCCCGAGAGGTTTGACGCCAGTTAACCCTGGGTTCTTCTCTGATCAATTACCGCCTGGTTCATTTTACCACAGATATGTGATCAAAGATATTACAGTCCTTGTATTACTTATAGCTAGTAATGAGCATAGATTCAGTGTTAGCAATTGAAAAAGCAGTGAAATGGTTAGGCGACTTTAATGAATTCACGGTAATTGGGTACATTGACAAACATATCAAAATCATTGAAATAATGCGTGTTAATAGCTCTGAAGCAATTCAGTAATATCACTACTAATAATGTAGTCACTTGGAGTATCTTTCCCAAGCGAGCAGACGGTTAGATGATGCATTAGCCAATACCTGTTACTCATACATGAAGACGAAATTTTGCTTACATCATGGCGGAGAGAAGACTCCAAGAGGATCAGAATTTAACTGTGCTCCCGGGGTGTAGACCTTGAGTGGGAGAATGAATTTCATTGGCTACTCATTAGGTGTCTAGCAAGTGGCTAGCCCGTAATTGGTTCATTAGGCGTTAGTAAGTACTTCAGGGCTGGTAGAGTGGGAGACTGGATTCTCATGTGATGGGCTTCTGTTAAGTTTGAAACCTGCTGCATCTAAAAGTGACCGTCCAAGAACATGAGAAAAATACTCCGTCTGAACATGCTATGCTACTGATGCTTAAAAATCATGCAAATTCCGTACAACCCTTTGTTTACTCCACCTATTTCAAATAAAATAAAATTTATTTTGACATAAGCATTTGTTTTATTCATTCATCTCAATCACCTTCACTGCCAAAGATATTATTTGTGACTGGGTTTTTCTCTTGACGAACAGGTTTATTTCGCAGATATTTCGTGTAGCTAAGGGCCCAGATTCGCCGTGTATTTTCCATTTTTTTCTTTGATGCACTAGAGTGGCCACTATGCAGCGGTCGCAAATCTCTGCTGCATTTTTTAACACTCGACGGGAAGACCTGTTAGAGATCGGGAATTGGGTTTTTGTCGACATTCGCGGCGGCTCTAATCGGCGGTGACCACGCAGCTACACGAAATAAAACGACTGCCGGCGTCGGATTGCAATCAGCCGGATATGATGCCGGGCTGGAGACAGGTTTTTACCGCCCCCCCCCCCCCCCCCCGCCCGCCGCGCATGTCACCGTGACGTCACTGTGACGGGTTGCCGATAAATCACCTGGACAGGTGTCCCGCGGAGGTAGAACAGGGCCGGCTGTGTCCGCAGAGTTAATATGCGCTACGGCCGACAGAAAAAAAAATAGCAAGCTGGTTTCGAACACCACTATTCCTTTAGAAAATATCTCCATCAGTGTGTGCTTCCAAACGTCTTCAGTTTACTGTTGTGTGATTTGAGATGAAAAAACTGGCCAATAGGAGAGCAGATCCAGCAGCAGCGTCCGCCAGTCGCGAGGCATGCACAGTCGGTAACTTGTTGTCGCAGTGTCAACTTCGACGTTTTCGCCTGATGAAGACAACATATGCTGCTGTCGAAACGTCGCACATGGATGAACTGATCCGGCACAACACCCGAGAAGAATTTTTATCATCTTCAGTTTATTTTACTTCACAGACAGATCCTCTCTAAACGTCTTTGATCCTTCTAAGTCTCTTCAAAATATATAAATTTTAAAAAAATCTGCAAAAATCTGGTGAAGCGAACTTTCAGGGTCAAATACAGGTCAGTTTTATATTTCTAACAGATATGGACTTTTTTCCCTAGAAACCATTTCATCTTCCTAGCTACAAGTAGTTGGAGAAGGTTTCAAGATACTTCACTTGTTGGAGAGAGTGATGAGGGGATGTACCCGAGAAGTCCACTCCACTGTACTGAGTAACATCGAACCGCCTGCGATAAGATGACGCAATCGCCTAACTGACCAATAAAATAATATCTGTCATAACTTGGATCTCCCCATCCACGATGACATGGAAGCCCAATTTCAGAGACTTAAATCGAGAAGTGTAAAAACTGCAAAACAACTTTCGTCCAACAACATCAACGAGAGAAAAGCGTGGGGATCGGAGTGGATGGCCTCAGCCCCACCAGAATGGCACTCCCTGTTTGACAGGCACTAAAGGGACTCGACCTTCCTCGCAAGACCTGGGCAGCTCTTAACAGAGTCTGGTCTGGCCACGGCAGATCTGCTTCGCTCTTCACTCGTGGGGAATGAGAGATTCACCAAGTCGCGACTTTGGTGAGGAAGAAAAAAAACCAACTGTCACGTGACCTTTGACTACCCACTTCGAGCCTTCAGGAGATCACAGAAAGACTTCATATACACATCAAATGAAGCATTACATTGGCTGCGCTATCTCGATTTTGAATTTTAATTATAATTTAATGTAAAATTTTATTAGTATGAAATTGTATATAATTGTATTATTGATTATGTGCTATTGCCATAAGATAAATAAATACTTAAACCAGACTAGTAAAGGAATTGGGTTACAAAAGTTTGGTCAGACCATTGATTGAATATGGTGGTGTAGGATGGGACCCAAATTTCAAGTATCAAATACAGAAGTTGGAGAGTATGCAAAGAAGGGTTGTTAGATTTTTCTCTGGAAATTAACGTAGAGAAAATTCAGTAAGAGATATGATAAAGGAGTTGGAATGGGATTCACTGGAAGACAGGAGAAGGGTGAAGAGTGTACAAGGCGTATATTGGTGATGACTGCTGAGGCATGGAAAAATATTGATGGAAGAATTAAGACACGTGCAAGGAAGGAAAAACATGACTATGACCCCCAGCTGGCACTCGATTTGAGACACAAGAGAGTGTGAAGATTTCCTTTTGCTGGTGGGAGTGTCAGGGAATGGAATAAATTACGACGAGAAGTGATGAACGATTTACTTTTAATACTATAAAAAAGTTAAATTTAACAAAAAATAAAAATAACGTGGTAGTGAAACTGTGTTCAGAGAAATGGAAAGGTTGGAATGTGCGGAAATTCCAACCTCGCTTTCGAGAGGACGTGGGTTCGAATAACCGTCCGACCATCCAGATTTCGGTTTTCCATGGTTTGCCAAAACCACTCCATGCGAATGATGGGATGGTTCCTTCAAAAAGCCATTACCACCTTTCTTCAGATTCCTCTCACCTACTCGTTTATCACCTGTAATTATCTCAATATTAACGAAGGGCAATGCGATAGTAAAAAAAAAAAAATAAGAAATTTAATCGTAATTGAATAATAATTATGGTCCTTGATTTTAATTAGACGTCACTGTTTTGTGGTGTGTACTTAAAACCGAGCGTGGTGGGTGAACGGTTAACGTTCTGGCCTCGCATTTGGGAGGACGGGGGTTCGAATCCCCGTCCGGGCATCCAGATTTGGGTTTTACATGGTTTCCCCAAATCACTCCAGGCGAATGCCTTGATGCTTCCTTCAAAAGGCCATGGCCGAATTCCTTCCAGTTCCTTGCCCCAATCCTATCCCGCCTCTAATGACCTCACCGTCGACGAGGCGTAAAGCTCAAGCAAAAAAAAGTGTACTTAAAGGCACCAACAAAATTTCGTGTTCCACGGTCACTTGCACACTGTTCGCTAATCTCGAGGGACGCTGACAAAACACGTGTCCGCAACAACGCGGAACTGAGCTGTCGGAATCCATCACAATGGCAAGCGGTTACAGCGGTGCGGTGGATTCCTTTTAATCGGATTCGGAGGCTTTCACTGCGTACGCGCGTACAAAATGATTACAGCTGGTTTATGCAGACTTCGCATTCAAGTGGTTTAAACTTGGATCACCTGCGTTAGCCGCACTCGAATCGCTTTAATAAGCGACGCAACGGGAGATTTGTAAACTGGGCTTTGATGCAAGCCGAACACAGACACTCGTGCAATTCTTTCTGTTTGTAACCGTAATACCCGCTTCTGACTGAAAACGTGATATATAGAACTGATAGGCTCAAAACCGAAAACGCTCATTGAGCGAAAAAATAAACGACCACAACGAGTTCTGCTTTCTTCAAAACGTTGTGGCTTGCCAATATCTAACTCTTTATATTCACAACGAAACGGTCGAGGCTGCATTTAATATATATGATTTATTTTCTACATCTACATCCATACTCTACAAGTCACAAACATTGTGGGTGGCAGAGGGTGCTAAGCACCAATCCTAAACCCGCCCATTCCAATCCCGAATAGCGCGAGGAAAGAAGGAATACATAAAACCGTACGGCATCTTATTTCTCTAATCTTATCCCTCCGGTCATTACGACCTAAATAGGTTGGCGGAAGAAGTATTTCATTGCACTCTTAATTTAAATTTTTTCGCATATTCTCCAGTAAATTTGAACGCTAGCTACGTCGTCAATCTTCCAAACTATCCCAGCCCAATCTATGTATCAATTCTGTGACGCTTTCATAAGGGCTGTAGCAACCAGTCACGAATCGAGCGGCTCTCCTCTGCACCCTCTCCACTGAGTCGATCAGGCCCTTGCGATACGGACCCCAAACTCCACAACAGTAATCCAGATGCGGACGCACTAGTGTTTTATACGCTATCTCCTTTGTATGAGTATTACAATTCCTCAAAATACGACCTATGAATCGTAATTTAGAATTCGCCTTGCCTACGACGGAAGCTATGTGCATGTCCCATTTCATGTTGCTTTGTACTATCACCCCTAGATACTTCACGGAATCAACCGTGTCAACAGCTGAATTGCTTATTTTGCAATCGTGAAAAAACTAAAAAAATTTTATTACTTATCCGCATTGCCTTGAACTTTTTGCAATTAAGTGTAAGCTGCCATTTACGGCACCAATCGAAAATAGCATCCATATTGCGCTGAATTTCTAAGCAATCATAGGGGCATCTTATTTCCCTATAGATAACTGCATCGTCGGCAAACAATCGCAACCAGCATTTGACATTGTCGCCTAGATCGTTTATAAATATTAAGAAAAGAAGTGGTCCTATTACACTTCCTTGAGGAACGCCCGAAGTAACATTTTTTTTTGAAGAGGCTTCCCCGTCGACAACGACATACTGTAATCGATCAGTTAGAAAATCACGTATCCACTTGCATATCTGAGCCGAAATACCGTATGCTCGAATCTTCGCTACAAGTCGGTTGTGTGGTACAGAATCAAAAGCTTTCTGAAAATCCAAGAAAACTGTATCAACTTGGGAACCTGCATCGATAACTTCCATTACGTCATGAGGAAATAGGGCTAATTGCGTTTCACACGATCTCTTCTTCCGAATTCCGTGTTGACACGGTGCAAGTAACAGTGTTTTACTCGTTGCGTTACAAGACTAAAAAAAAAAAGAAAGAAAAATTAGAATCGTCATGTGTAGAGAATGCTGACGCGTATTTCGCGTTGTTTTGAGTTATCCACAAAAGGTTCTCGCTGGTTTTTGTAAGTGCCATAACGCTAATAACGTTTTGTGGCCGTTTTAAAGAAACCAGAAGGCGTTGTAGTCGTTTTCTCAGTTAAAAAGTGTTTTTTGTCTTTGAGCCTAAGGCCTTGTACACACGTGCGATTCTTGTATCTAGACAATGTCTATAAGAAATCGAGTGACTATATGTAGTCAATCGAGAGACAAATTCCTGTCTTATAGGCATAATTTTGAAACAAAATCGCAGAACTTTGGTCTCCCATTTGAAATGTGAGACATGAGACAATTTTTATACAATGTCGCGCAAATTTTTGTACTGTGGACGTTTTGGTAGATTTTGTCGTCAGTTATTGTAGATGAACTCTGGAGAAAGATTGGTCGATTTTCTTTAGTTTTGGTTTTTAATATCAAGATGTGGCCTTCGGAGTAAGTGATATCGTTAATAGAAGATTTTCACTTCACATCTTGTTTGAGGAAAGTGACTAAACCCGAATGTAAAAATTGATCCAAGAAGAAAATTGTTATAAAAAAGCTGCCAAAAATATATGGAGTGTCCGTAGTCGATGTAGGAAAAAAAGCCAACATTTGAAAACAGCTTTTCATCGGGAGCGAAAAAAATAAATCAGACAAAGGCGAGTGGAGTATCTCCTGTAAAGAATGCTTGGTTCGCATACGAACACTTGTCATTTCTAATGCAAGGTTTAGAATCAAGGGGTAGCGGAAGTACAGACTGCAATGAAGAATAGTGAATCAGGAAGTACAGAAGACATTTTAAGTACATTAAAAATCTTTTTTATTTAATTTTTATACATTGATATGGAACAGAAAACAATGTTATTAAAATACAAATGATTTTATTAATAATAACAACCTACTAACAGAAAATATTATTACGTGGTGTTAGTAAAAAATTTCACGTCTCCACCAACGCTTCTTTTTTCGTTTATTTTCATTGTCCATGATTAGAAATTCGCAAGCAGCAATCCCAACAAAGTTAGCCATATTTAGCAACTAACGAGCAACAAGGCTTTCATGTGCGTACAAGCGACAAAGTCTCTGTACTGTGTATGTACATTGTCTATATACATTCCTATAGACAGTTCCTAACATGTCTATAAACAGTCGCTAGACTTTGTATACAAGTGTGTACTTAGCCTAACAGAATCATTGTTGTATGGTGCAATTGCTTAAAACATATGACTAAAATTAATTTAATTGCGATTAAGTTACCGAGCGTGGTGGGTCAGCGGTACTGATCTGAACTCGCATTCGGAAGGACGCGGGTTCGAACCACCGCACAGTGGGCCAGAATCTTGAAAACGTGGCCAAAAAGGGGAAAAAAAAGTTTCTGGATGGGAATTTTCGACTATCATGTTGGCTACAGTAATGTTCGAACTACTGAATACCGATTGTTTGGACGATCAATTGTTCATTTCCTCCTTTATATTTCATGTCAAAGTCGGCACTTCTTTGCTAGCGGTGCATGAAGCCGTCCAGGCTACAAAATAGTCTTGTCGTTAAAGATAAATATTTGTGTTCTGTGTAAGTGAAACGAATATTTTAAATATGGACTGTGTTCCGGGAAGTATGTACTAATTAAAATACATTTATTTAATTATTAAATCATTAATTACATATATTTTTTTAAATTAACTTAATACCGGAAAATGCGGTAGAAAATTTTAAAATGTGCCTAAAAAAATAGAGATAAGGTACGAATTCCACGATATGCCGCTTTCTTTTGCACCGTGTCCGCAAGTATATACTATTACCTTAGTAAATTAACCTTCAAATCCACCTACTAGTACCAACTCCGGCTTTGAACAACTTTTTAAGCGACGCTTGCAAAATGTTTCCTTTTTTTTAAAAAATGAAATTATTAATGTTAACTTAATTTTTTCATTAATAATTATGAAAAAGTACATTTTTTTGAAACACAGATATGCTAAATGCTTTGTGGAATTACTTTTTAACGGTTTCAAACACGTTTTAAGAAATAAGTATTAAATAATCAATAATTATATGAACTGTCGGAGGATGCTCAAGAATCAACCAATAAGTTGATAAAGCAATATCGCATAAGTTTTTCTCGAAAGTTTTCCGGACTTAAGAGTATGGAAGACGTGTTCAGGAGATTGTTGGCAACCACAGACTTCAACATTTCTTTTCTGCGCAAATCATCAAACAAACTGAAGAGTTTGTCGTCAGAAGCGGTTGCCCTCTTAGTTCCTGTGCCGGAAGATTATGAAGATTCCGATGTAGATGATGAGGAAACAGTCTTTGAAGATGATGACAAATCAGCTGAGGATGCAGAAGAGGAAGATAATGAAGATAAAAAAGAAGAAGAAAACAACAACTTTTAATTATAGTCACAAACAATTTACTAACCGAATAACTGTAATTGAAATAAAATTCTTTTTTGTAATATTGTATACTGTCTTCTATCCTCTATTTGGTACTTTTCTCGAGCTTTCCATTTTTTGAGCTTATATTTTTAACCATTAACTTCAACAACCTCTAATTATTGACTTTTATATAAATAAAATGAATTTTACCAATTTTTCCCGCCATCTTGGATCCACCAATTTGTTTTTTTTAAATATTTGAAGTCATAATCTTCATTATCAATCTCGATAAATCCCAAAAAATTACTTTTATATGAATCAAAGGACTTTTATCAATATTTGTCCGCCATATTGGACCCTCCATTTTCATTTTTATTCATTTTTTGATACCATATTCTTAATCAACAACTTCGATAACCTTTACGTACTAACTTTGGTACAAATTGAACAACTCTAGCAACCTCGATAATTCCACAAAAATTCCTTTTATATGAATAAAATGACTTTTGAAATATTTGTCCGTCATCTTGGATCTACCATTTTCTTTTTTCACTTTTTGACATTATATTCATAATCAGCAACTTCGATAACCTTTACATACTAACTTTGGTGCAAATTGAACAACTTTTTATATTTTGGCCAGCTTTTTGCGATTCTGGCCCACCATGCACCGTCCGTACATCCAGATTTGTGATTTTTTTGTTTTATTTTTGTTGTTGTTTTTTTTTTAAACCCATCCAGGCAAATGCTGGCAACGTTTCTTCAATCTTAAATTATTTTATCGTTTTTAACAAATTATTCAGGCATCCCCTCGGTCATTTCTTCCAAAACATGAGCCCGTTATCTACAAAAACTTTTCCCACACATTTGTTCCTGAAATTGAGTGCCAGCCTGTTGTCATGGTCATCTTTTTCCCTCTATGTACCACTCTTAATTCATCCACCACGCCTTGCACACTATTCAGCCTTCTTCCGTGTTCCAAAAATCCCATAAAAGTCCCTTTATCATATCTGTTACTGCCTTAATCTCCACAGACTAATCTACCTGCTAGTCTTTGTAAATTTCAATTGTTGATGTGAGCTATAATTGGATTACAATTTTGCGATGGTTTCGATTGTTTTATGTAGATAATTTTCTGTACAAGTACTTTAATTTTCATTCGTGTGTGTTCCATTATGATCTTTAATGATTTTTTATTAACTCTTATTGTTAGTGGAGGGAACAGTCGAAGGTAAGAGCTGTAGAGAAAGACAGAGATTAGAATATATGAAGCAGATAATTGAGGACGTGGGTTGTAAGGGGTATGTTGAAATGAAGAGGTTAGCACAGGATAGGAAAGGATGGAGGATTGCATCATACCAGTCGAAAGACTGACGACAGCAAAAAAAAAAAAAAAAAAAAAAAAAAAAAAAAAAACATTTTTGTATGGATTTAACTGTTAAAGTATTGTTAGAATTGGAGAAACGTCGGTCGGAGCTGTTTGAATTATTCTGGAAATTTCTGTATTGTGTATATAAGTGGTCGGCAGAAACGAGTTGGTCAGTTGTGAGTCAGTAGTTCTGGGAAGTGTGCGAGCTTAATCACTGGAACATTTGTTTACGTTTGTAATTAATATCTTTGGATGGAGCCGATGTCTTGAAAGGAAAATAAACAAGTGAAAAGTGATTTCATGTACAACCAAATACCTATCAATCTGCTTCTTTGTACATTCCTACCGAGAGTGGTGGTGTAACGGTTAGAGTTCTGGCCTCGCATTCGGGAGGACGGCGGTTCGAATCCCCGTCCGGCCATCCAGATTTGGGTTTTTCCATGGTTTCTCAAATCACTCCAGGCAAATGCCTGGATGCTTCCTTCAAAAGGCCATGGCTGAATTCCTTCCCATTCCTTGCCCACCATCCTTTCCCGTCTCTAAAGACCTCGCTGTTAGAGAGACGTAAAGCAGATTTATTTTAAAAAAATCTTCATTGCTAACGTCTTTCCTACTCGTTGTGGAGGTAGTGCGGATGCCAACCTTACCATTACTTCTCCCCGCGGACTTCTCCCTCGCAGGTGGAGATAATACCATCACCCGCTGACATGATGGCCCCTGCAGTCCCAGAGCTGTTTCCTTGTGATGGTCCAGGAGCGGCGCTCCCGGCCTCCAGATATCGTTTCCAGCCCGCCGACTGGAGTGCGGTGAGACATTGAAGGAAACGGCCGAGGGTGGCTGCCGCGGCGCGGAGCCGAAAACAGAATCCAATCTCTCGGCCCGCCCGCGGTGTAGTCTGGGAGTGCCTGCAGCCGCTTACGTCACACGACTCGGCGACTCGCGCGGCGGGTCGCGTGACGGACAGGGGCAGGCTCAAGTGCGTCGCCTTAAGGTCCGCGCTCACTAGGGTGGGCCGCATCGCGTCGCGTCGCGTCGCATCGCAGAAATGCGTCTGCAATCGCTTACACTGATTCTAATGGGGTAACGCACACCAGACGCGGGTCGACTCGGGGCGGGGCGGGCCGCATCGCGTCGCTCTGCCGGATCGCTTCCCTAGGCGTATTTTTCCGCCTGTGCGCCTCGATGCGCTCAGTCGCGACCGGGTTTGCGATAGGAGCTCCATCAGCAGTGACTGACTTTTGTAACTTGTGTGTTACTATTTCTGTGAATTAACTTCAACAAAATTAGCTGCAAATTTGCACGCAGGATGGTGGATGATTTCTAAAAAATAAATATAAGTAATTACAATCTGAAAATTTACTTTATGAAATTTGATAAAGATTAAAAATTATAAAATTTCTAGCTCATGCTCGCTTGTTCTTTGCTTGTATGTTTTAACTTAAACTATTCAAACGTAATGGATAAAGAGCACTGCATCTCATTAGTAATGACATTCTAAGAGTTTTATGATTTACAAGACGCAAAATATAATAATAATAAAAAATATATTTGGGAGGAAATAGGAAACTAGTTAAAACAACCACGAATAACGTCTTGTTTCGTATTTTTTGTTTATTTTACGTGTGTATTATGATTTTCTATCACTTACTTTGAATGCCGCTTCTAAAGCTTCGTGTTACCAATTAACCTAATTTTTAAAAATATTTTGTTAAATTACTCCAAATCTTAATGATTTCTGATGTAACCTAGAAACCTGTGTAAGTCAAGTATTGAAATTTCTTTGTTGTCATTTTCGTTCTTACCTTCTGCAACCCAATTCAAATATAGTTAATCAAAAGGTTATGAATGCAGCACGTGGCTAGTATTACTTTATTTATCTTATTAGGTAACACCGACATTCTTCTTTCACAGATTTGAAACCTTCTACTTATAACACCAAAGCAGTTATCGATCTCCCTCCATAGTTTATTGAGCCTGCAATTGAAAGTTCGTTTCTCTTCATTTCATTTTATTCTGAAAAAGGCCTCATCTCGAAAGGGGAAAAGCTTCATTTACTACTATTACATACTGCATTTTATCTCATTTGTCAACGTGAAAATTCAGTTTTCCTGCAGCCATTGCCTCACCTAAATTGTTGTGGCTAAATGTTTTGCAATTTTGATTTTTTTTCCCAATCCTCCGGCTACCAAAATACAACTGCAACTGCAAGGGCTATTAAAACCATGAAAAACATTCATTTTTCTGCATTAAAAATAAAGAGAACCGCAATTCTGTAGAACTGTTGTAACATGTTTGCCATCTAATGTGCCTAAGAAATGCGGAAAACTCCTTTTTAAATTAAACCCATTGCCTTTTCTGCTTAATTTTCTTCACTGAATGTATAAAAATAATAGCCCTTTGTCTGATGTGTCCATTTGCAGTGCAGAAGCGGCTGAATAATCGTCGAGAACCGAAGGTGGTGACAAAAGAAATGCGACTCGCTGCGTCCAGATGTGCGTTGCAGGATTTTCGCTCAATACGATGCGACCCGATGCGATGCGATGCGGCCCGCCCTAGTGAGCGCGTACCTTCAAGGCCCTTCTCACACGACGCTACTCAAAGGAAACGGAACTGAACACAGACTGAAATTGCTAACTAGTTACTGACCAATGTTGGCACACGATGCTACTCAAATCTCTGGAATTTCAGTCACTCGTGAGATTTGAGCGAGGCGACGATTTCTTCTGATTCAGATGAGGATGTTGTATTATTCAAAGAAGGAATAGGAGATTTAAAAAAAAAAATATTTTATAAACAAAAGCTTTTGCTTGGAAAGCTACGAAGTGATGAAAATACCAACGATTTCCCGTTCAACTATAGAATGTACATTTGTCATGATGGAAAAATTTCAAGTGTTTTACAGTCACATACGATGTAATGACTAACAAAAAGTGATTAATATACTAAAATCAGCTTGCACAACTGTCAAGAGTGGAACGGAGTCCTGTACAGTCCGATTAAATTTTGAAATAATGCAACTTACACACTACACATAATTCCGCTGTCACAACTTAAAATTAGTTTTCGTTCATCGGCATATTACACCAAAAATTATTTAGCCAATTACTTTATTACTACACAAAAAGCACTTCCGTGGCAGTGGAGTTATATTATGTAATTCAATTTAAGAAAAATAAATCTGAAGTGTTTATATAAAATATTGTTCATTACTCTTTGTTAAGAACATGTTTACACAGCTGATAAATTAGCTTTCTGTCTGATAACACTCCATGCTTTTTCTGTGTCAACTTTCCTTGAACATTCACTGAACTTGTAGTTGCATAAACACGGATGTGCCGGCCTCGGTAGCGTAGGGGCTAGAGTGCTAGCTCCGCGTACCGAAGGTCACCGGTTCGTGTCCGGCCGAGGGCAACGGTGTTTAGTGTTGTGTCTGTGAATGTCTTGTCCGTGTTGTAATGTCGTTGTGTAAATACTTGATAGCAACAAATCACATTGAGCTGGCTGTATGGCCCAGTAGCCGAATGCCATTTAAAAAAAAAAAAACACGGATGTTTCTCGATTTCAGTAACAAGGTTTAAATTTATTATCTGATCCGCCATTTTTGTTGAGAAACTAGTTGAAAATTAGCAGCGCGGCAACTGGCATGCTGCGTCGCTTCGAACTAATCGCGGACGCGTTGCGGACTGGTTTCCAACCGATCGCCCCGTGTGAGAGCCTCCATACAAATACCAGTGCTGTGACTGGAAAGAAACTGACTGGTGATCCTAGTTCGTAACTGGTTTCTTTTCAGTAGCGCCGTGTCAGAAGGGCCTTAGACACCGTAATGTGAGTATCAGGGACAGGCACAAGTGACGTCGCCTTAGACACCGTAATGTAACACATTCTATTCGTGAAACTAGCAGAGGAAACATTCAACTTAAATTCCTTTAGCGTTTTTGGCATATTATTTATCTCCTCTTCTCTGAACTCCTTTTCTACGAATGAGAATCTTGCTATGCCCTTGTGCTGAAAGCGAGTGCAATTTTGTGGTCTTTTCCCTTCCATGCACTATCCCTAATCTTTACACCAATATATTTCCACTCCTCGCCCCCAACATATGCCCTGTACACTCCCATGACCCTCTTCACTCTCCTCCTGTCTTGAAATGAATCCCACTCCAGCTCCTTTATCATATCTGTCACTGATTGTGTTCTGAGGTAATTTCCAGAAACAAATCTAGCATTCCTTCACTGTATCCCTTCCAACTGCTTCATTTGAAATTCGAAATGTGTGTCGTACACAACACCATCATATTCAAGTAACGGTTTCACCAACCTTTTGTAATTCCTTTACTTCTCTGGTACGTCCCCTCATTACTCTCTACAACTAGTGAAGTATTTTGAAACCTTTTACCACTACCTATCCAATGTGAGCTGTCCAGTTGGGTTTGATATCAAATTTTATGCCAAAGTAATTAGATTTGAAGTCATTAAGATATTGTCAGACGTTTGGGTAGATGACGAAAGAGAGGTGCAGGATCAGCTGGATGTGCGGCAGAGAGTAATTGAAGCTTATGGAATGAAGTTCTTTGCGATAAAAAGTGAAATGGCGATAACAACAATAATGAAGAACAGGACAGGCGTAGGCATATCACTTGGAGGAGAGAAACTAAATAGAGTGGAATGTTTCAAATATTTGGGAAGCTGGATTGAAGAAAATGGTGGAAACAGGATGGTGATAAACGAAAGAGGAAGATGTGCAACTGTATTTTTTTAAAAGTATTAGTAGTCTGGTATGGAGTAGGGATGTCCCGAAAAATAGCAAAGAGGTACTTTGTGCCAATTTTAACGAATGGGTCGGAAACCAAGGTGATGAAGGAGAGAGACAAAGGGAGAGTACAACCTGTGGACATGAAATTTCAGAGGAGTAGGAGTAACACGAAGAGACAGAATAAGGAATGAGAGAATCAGGGAGATGATAAAGGAAGAACCGCTATAACAGAAAATTTAAAAAATCTAGGTTACAGTGGTACGGACATATAAAGAGAATGGGATAGGACAAGTTACCAAGGAAGAAGCTGGACATGGAGCTGAAAGGGAAGAGGCCTAGAGGAAGACCTAGAGACAGATGGGTTAAAGATGTTAAGAAATGTGTGGAGGAAAGAGGAGGAAATTGGGCGACGGTGGAGGAAGAGAGATGGTGGTTAGACAGGAAGCGCTGGAGAGGCTTTTGTTCCCAGCAGACCCGGCCAGTGGCTGGAAGCTGCCCTAGGTGATGATGATGAGGAAATTATCCGACGCTGAATTTCCGCAACTGCAAAGTTTGTTGCAGTCAAGAATGGAATTAAAGATCGTATCTCATAGTGGACGCGCGAATCAGTTTTCTTAAACATTATAAACTCCAACAGCCCAGCACACAGACAGGCTGCAAGTGGCACCCAAACGCTCGCAAAGCATGCTGGGAGCAGACGCGCATGCGCACTGCGGCGATCGCGCGCCATTCTCCCTCTCAGTCACATACGGAACTTATTTAAAAAAGATATTCTGCTTATTCCCTTCAAAACATAAGCATTAACGCCTATTCCATCTTCAAATTTTACCATTTCATCGTGTCTTTCTAGGTCTTCCAACTTCTCTCCATCCCAGTGGTTTACACTACATCGCCACAAATGTAATCCTTTCTCTGAATATTCTCTGTACTCCTCTAGCCTTTCGTTTATGGTATGTATTATCAAGCTCTTCCAGAGTTTCTTCATTTCTTATATGGTCTTGTTTAGTTGAGCCTTTTACACCCCTAAGAAATCTCATTTCCGCCGCCTGCATTTTGCTCTTATCTCTTGCTTTGGTCATCCGAGATTCACTTTCACACAGCAGAGGCGGCAAAGCCATCGTCTTACATTTTTGTGTTTTCTCTGTTTTTGTTCTGCTGTGCTCTATTTGTTGACTCACATACTGATTGAAATTTCTTGACCTTTTTCTCTCTTTGAGATCTGATATCCAGCTCTATTCAAAATATATTTCCATAGAAGCTGGAAACAGATTGGCAGTACGGGATTACATCTGAAGAAGAATAAATATATAATAAATAGCATTAGAAAAAAAGACTCTTCATGAAAAAGAAAAATCCGTTAGTTTCAAATATTGATTTAGGAATTAGAAAAAACTTTTTAAAACTCTTTGTGTGGAGCACAGCATTTTACGGTAGCGAAATGTGGACTTTAGGAATACAGGAAAGAAGGAAAATTGAATCATTTGAAATGTGGTGCTACAGAAGAATGCTGAAAATTAAGTGGACAAACAAAGTAAGAAGTAAAGGAGTTTTGGAAATAATGGATGAGGAAAGAAGTTTGTGGAAGAATCTTACAGAAAGAAGAGACAGGCTGGTAGATCATATTTTGAGACATGATGGATTGGTTAATTGGTTTGTGGAGGGAACGGTCGAATGTAAGAACTGTAGAGGAAGACAGAGATTACAATATATGAAGCAGATAATTGAGGACGTGGGTTTAAGGGATATATAGAGATGAAGAGGTTAACACAACATAGGAAGGGATGGAGGATTGCATCAAGCCAGTCGAAGACTGATGACAGCTAAAAAAAAAAATCCAAATTCTCTCCTTTATGTAATACTACAAGAAAGTTAAAAAGGAACTAGAGAAGCATTATATTTATTACAATAATTATCAGCGAAATAATATAACCTCTTGATAGTCAAAAAGAAAACAAAAGTCATAGGTCATTACGGCAGACACCCCATTCGCTCAAAAATAGTAATTTATGACAATGATAGAACGTGGAATGAACATTAACTACTGGGGCTGTGAAGTCAGTTTTCTGCCCCCTGGTAGGTTTTCACTTGGCTGCTCTCCATGCTCTTCTATCCTCTGCCTTTCTCTTAAGGTACATGTAGTTGCCGTCTTCCTTGATGTTGTCTATAATTTTCTACCCCCTTCTTCCTCTTATTCTCCTCCCACAGACTAAACATTCCAAGGCGTCTTTTATCAGGCACTCCCCTCTCAACAAGTGTCCCAACCAGTTTTTCTTTCTCTTCTCTATTACTTGGAGTATTTTTCTCCTTTCACTGACCCTGTCCAGCACTTCAGCATTGCTTATTTTATCCACCCAGCTTATCTTCTCCATCCTCCTCCACATCCACATCTCAAATGCTTCTAACCGCTTTTCATCCTCTCGTCTCAGTGTCCATGTCTCCGCCCCATAAAGAGCCACACTCCATACAAAACATTTAGCGAGTCTTTTCCTAAGTGTTTTGTCTATTTTTCCAGTTAGTATCCTCCTTTTCCTATTAAATGCTTCCTTCACTACGGCAATGTGAGATTTTATCTCTTGATGGCACCTCAAATCTTCGCTGATCATACTCCCAAGATATTTGAACGATCTTACTTGCCTGATGTCAGCTCTTCCTAATTTAATATTTATTATGTTCGTTCCTTTTCCAGTCACCATACGCTTAGTTTTTGCTGTATGATTTTCATTCCATAATCTTGTCAAGCTTCATCTAGATCTTTCAGCATTCTCTTTACAGTTTTTTCGCTTCCTGCCAACAACACCATATCATCAGCAGTTATAACATAGATAATGATAACAAAAAATTAAGAAAATAACGCTTGTAATGTGTAGGGTAAATCGTTTCTGATGTTTCCTGAGCCTAGTATGTGGACCGTGCGCTCGTAACAGGTGTGGGGGTTATTGTTTTCGGCGCGGCGCACTCTGCACAATGCGCCTCCCTGCCCCTGTCAGGTAGTTAACCCGCGCCTCGCCTCGCCCGCCGGCCTCTCATTGTGCGGCCCCTGAATTAACGAGCGACGGCAGCGCTATCTGGCGCCGGCCCGCCTTTTAATTAACAGCTGATTGTCGGACAGTGTAAGGCGTTATCGCCGAGGCTTGAAGCAGCCATACCTGCCTATTGTATCGCGTGCGCCCGGGTATTTCACCTGATCCCCCTGTAAACGAGCGGTCATAGCCACGGCGTACCTGTACAACAGTCCTCCACTGTCATCCACTATGGACACTTAGCAAAAACATTTTTTTTAATAGCGCATTCATTACAAGAATTTAATACGTTGTGACGGCACGGTATAACAAGGTACAACGAATACTTAAATCATTCAAACATACAAATGTCTCGCAGAACATTTTCCCAAATACTATTTACGTATCTGTACATTGAGATAGTTTGCTCGCTAGAGTTTATAGCGAACCGTTGGCTCATCTACTATATAATTTTCTAAGCTCATTCAATCACTCACTCACTCACCTGAATAGCTATTGGCTGGAGAACGGTGTCACGTGTCAGCCTTCGCTAGCAATTTTACAGTGACCAGAGATTTCATTAGAAGAATTCGAGGTTATGTCCACAATTTAATAGCTAAGCAACTGCTACCTAATTAATTACCATAATACATTCATTAAGTTTGCTTTTCGTAGCGTTTCATAGTTGATAAATTTTGCGGCTGAAAACACATTAATCTCATTTTCAGTAACATGTTGCTAATCAAAGTAAAATTTGAAAAAAAATTACTCATAGTCTCTTATGTAACCACGAATGTTAATTTTCATTCTGGCATAGGATAAATTTCAATTTAATTAAAATTTTCACTAATGTTTATACATTACTGTTTATTTTCTTTTAGGTATTTTAAAGACCAATTTTGCTAAAGATCTTTTTTCATGTCGCTGTGCGTGAATTATTAAGAGATCAGACCTAATATGTTACCGAATATTCTGGCAATTCATTTCTTCGGGGTTGCTCAAGTGATTAATAATATTGAATGTGTATTAAGTACTCTGGCCGTTACAGATACCACGAGCAAAGATTACGTTATGAGTGTGTGCCCAGTCTCAATGGAACAACGTGATGCTTTCGAAGCAAACAGGATTTTTTTTTTTAATTTTACAGAATTAATTTTGAAAATTCATATAAATTCGAGTCTACGACCTTTGGAACAATCATGCGATATCGTGATCTTCCCTGTTCGTGTTTAATACCCACGTTTATTAATAGTTGTGAGTTCTTCAAACTCAATATATTTTACTCATCCCAAGGGTCAGACACAGGTTCATATTCGGCCAGATCAAGTCAACGTGTCATAATATTTGATTTTAAAAACTATAACTAGAACTATTCTAGACCCGCGACGATACGAAAAAAACGGTCATGGGCTCAGACTAGAAATACTACAATAGCATTTTTTAATTAGCAAATTTTTAATAAGATAAATTCACATATGCTACGTGTATGGTACATTTAATATACCGTTACTACTCCAAACTGTAAAGTTATCCTATTGCTACTACAGTTACCCAGTAAAACTTAAGAACTAAAAAACTGAATTTTCAGGAGTAGTCCCTAAATTTCTGGACATTGTGGATACTTTTCCTCAATTGCTGATAATATTAATGAATAAATACAGCCTAATCAATTAAATATTTATTCGCTTATTTACTTTCACAACGCATTTCGCATCTTATCTGAAGCATCCAATGGATAAATTAGCAAAATATTAACAACAAAAAATGAAAACCGCTGAAGATGCTTCATTTAAGAAGCGAAACGCGTTCTGAAAGTAAATAAACGAACAAATATTCAATTACTTAGGCTGTATTTATTCATTAATAAATTCAGCAAGTAATGTTCATTTATCGCTGAGATCCGTTGAAGGATAAGCTTTGGTAAATTCCAGAAGCCACACATCCGGCATCAGCGTTCCACTTAGTTGTATATAACTTTTCTGTCGATTTAGCGTCTCTTGAGCCACTCAGTTCCTTCCTTCGACAAATTAACCAGTACAACACGTCTCTACCTTCCCGTCTCTTATTTCTGTTAGACTCATCCACAAACTTCTTTCCTCACACGTCATTTCGTACGTTATCCGTACACTTAATTTTATGCATCCTTCTGTAGCACCACATTTCAAGTGCTTCAGTTATTTTTCTTTGTGGTATTCCTGAAGTCCGTGCTTCACTGTCATAAAGTGCTGTGCTCCACACATAAAGTTTTAAAAAATTCTTTCTGAGTCCTAATTTTAATTTTTTTTCCATGAAGGCTATTTTTTTCTGCATCAACGCTTATCACGTGCAAATTTCCCTTTAACTTTCTTTATTGCTTCTTCTACATACAAGTGGAATATTAACGAGGATAGACTCCAATCTTGTTTCACATCCTTTTTAACTGATGCATGTCTGTCGTGATATTACTACTTTTATTATAGCTACTTAATTCTTCTAATGATTATAAAGTATTCTTCTATCTCGGTATTTTAGATCGCACTTCTTTAAAATTTTGATCATTTTGCCCATCTAACACTAAGCTTTTTCTAAAGTAGTAAACGCTATAAAAGTATCTCGACCCACCCTTCAAGTACTAATCTTAAGGCTAGAATCGCTTCTATTGTCTCGTATATCATAGCTTATTTCCCAGTAACTGGTTAGTGTATAGTAATTCTTAAGGTTATGGCCATAATTACTCACATCCTTTGGTATATTTTCAAGGTTGTAATTCCGATTTGCCACCTGAACTTAGTTAATCAATATGAAGTAGCTATGTGGAATTGTTTTTCTGGATTTGCATATCGAGTATAAGATCTGAAATCGGAATATTAATGAAAAACGAAACGTTATTGTGAAAGCGATGAAAAGAAACAGAGAAAAAAAAATCAAATTAACTTCAAGAGCCAATCGTATTTAAAATATAATTTTAATTCAGCTGCTAATAAAATAACAAATGCCGAAGTTGGCAGCCATGCCTGAAGCGGGGTGGGGGGAACTGTAGTAACCCAGTGCACTCGTTCAACAAAGAGCGTGCAGATTTACATGTCTGACGGACATGTCAGCGCCAGAAGTTAATTGAAGCGTAGGGAATGGATTATTAATGAATTCCTTATAAAAGGATATGTGAAGCCTTAAAAAAAATCTATTTGGTTACAAAATCTGGTCACGTCATTATTGACTAAAAAAGGATTTTGTCAGGGTATTTTATAAGGAAGATGACAGTTAACACCTATACGTAAACAATATTAGATGACAATAGCGTCTGGATCATTTGTTTCATTTGATTTTTGACTGCGGAAAAAATGATGTTTCAAATCTGGAATTATTAGATCTTGGTGAAACGACTGCGCATTGAAAATCAATTTTCAGAAGATTATACTTATGTTGCAAGGAAAAAGAAATTGCAAATTTAAATATAATCAATGAGTTAAATGACGCAGATTAAATACAGGATCATAGATTAAGTTGAAGAGAGATAGCTCGTTTGGTTCGGTCACGTAATGAAAAGATGGACGATGGCAGATTGCAGATTTTCACAGAAAGAAGAGAGAGTATATTGGGACACATTTTAAGACATGCGATAATGATTAATTTGTTAACAGAGGCAACAGTTGATAAGGAAAACTATAGAAGAAAACAATAATTTGAATAACTGGATGTTATGGGCCATTTTTGCAATGCCAGTTAATCATTTTTTTATAAAGATTAGTAAAATGCCAATGCTATTGAAATTTGTTTTATTCATTGCATCGAATGTGTTTTCTAAAGCATCATCAGTGACATCTGTTTGGTATTTGTACAATTAGTTACATACATTAAATTAGAAAAACAATATAAAATTCAGTTGAGATTAATTTTAGTTAGATGTGACTTTTTTATTTTGTTCTCAAGGTCAAGGTTTGCTTCTCCGTGTAGGTTTTTGTAGGATTCATTGTGGGATCTTTCTAAGATATACGACACTAAACTGCAACGTAAATAATAGTAATACTGTGTAGTCTGGTCGGTGCAGTGAAGTGTCGTATATCTTTGGTAAGATTCCACAATGACACCATGAATCCTACAAAACTTACACGGAGAAGAAAACCCTTACTGAGAGGACAAAATAAAAAAGTCACATGTAAGTAAAATTAATTTCAACTGAACTTTATACTGTTTTTCTAATTTAATGTATCTAACTAATTGTACAAATACCAAAGAGATATTGCTGATGCTAGAGATAGACTGAAACGCATACGATACAAATAATAAAACAAAATTCAATTACATTGGCGTGTTACTAACCTTTATGAAAAATTTTAATGATTTGAATGTTTGAAGACGGATTATTGTATTTAAGGCTAGTGGCAGGAAAAAATAGAATTCAACGTTAGGTCTGTCAATCACGACAATTTCCACACAGGTCACAGCTGAGCTACGCCTTCGTGAACGCCATTTGCGAGGCTAGGCTTAGCTCCGATTCTGTCATGTCTGGCACGACAACGGCTCCATCCGCGCACATGATTCAAGCGTGACGACGTCTTTCCTCTACACCAGGATACCAGAGTGACGATCGTGGTCAGTACGGTTCCAGGAACCTGACACCTGATGAAGACAGCAGAGCTAGCTGTCGAAACGTCGCGCTTGTACAACACCATCCGGCAGGACACCAGAGAGGATTACATTGCATCAATACGCCGGGAAACTCTCCGCTCACACATTACTGTTGCCTACGTGTTTTAGTTACATGCGATTTTAGCATGCAATTCCGTACTGTTAGAAAACAAAGACGTTTCACGTCAAAAAATACAGTGCGAATCAATGAGAATAGACGAATAGAGATGCTGCTACATTAATAGCCATGGGACAAAGGGCAAAGTTCCAAACATCGTTGTTCAGTAAGTTGGGAGAGAGCATGCATGTTACAAACTGAAGGGATAAAGAACCATGGAGAGAGCCAGGCTTCTTGCATGGCGTCTACACAAGTGTAGTGGTCATATGTCATGGCGGCCTATTAATGTACACAAATACAGAAATGTGATTGATTTTGTGGCTATTGCAGTAAGTATGAAAAGTAGTTCACGGAAGGGAAAAGATGACCATGACCACAAGCTTTCACTCGATTTCAGGCACAAGGGTGTGGGAAGATTCTCTTTTTTTAGGTAAGGGTGTCAGGGATTGGAATGAGTTACCAAGGGAAATGATGAATAACTTACCGAAAACGTTAAGAGAATTTAAAGTTAAAATTTGTAGAGGTCAAATGTAGGTGAGTGAAGGATAGGGGGAAGTTGGGTGTGTAGGGAAATTGCCACCGGAGCCTGTGCTCCATTGCAATTAAATTAAATTAAAATTAAATATTACAATGTATATATATCATATACTAGCGGATTCATCAGCGTTTCCCGGTATATTTGGCGTAGATTTACCCATACGCTACTTTTGTTCCCGCAGTGAGAAGCATTTGTACTAAGTTTCATAAAATTCACGCCAACTTTTTTCGGAATTAAAACAAACCTAGATTCACCCGCTCCATACCAAGAAACGGGTGGGTTGAAGTTTATCTGCATGTACACTATTCTCATTCGTCAAAAAAGATTCATGTGTACCAAGCTTCATTATTTTCTTAAGAAATTGCATTAGTACATTACTAAACAACGCTAGATTATGTTAGAAACTAATATTTGATTCAATTACGAAGTGACTGGATATCATTTTTGCTCAAAACGTCTTATACTTTAACTCCGCAGATTCTGCCTTTTATACAAATTTCAAAAGTGAATCCAGAATAATATTATCGTAAATAAATGATGTTATTGAGAACAGAAGACTAATGCTGATGGCCAGAGATCGTCGATAAAGAAAACCTTTGTTTTTACGGCGATCTATGGCGTTTAAAACTTGAATATCCCGATTTAAAGGAAAGAAAAAGTTTTGTTTAGTGTGCAAAATAGTTATTATTGTAAAGTTATCTTATTGCTTTCATTATTGGCTATCGCCTGATACATTGTAGTTTTGTGTTTAGTGTGGAGTATGCAACATCTAATACTTCCGTCTTTGGGATTTGTCACCAAACGTTCAGAATTTCATTTAATTCTCCTGTGTTATTTAACGTTGAAACATAATACATGGCAAACAACTGAATTGAGATTATAAGCTTAAAACGGTGAAAACACCATCGAAATCTGTTCAGTAGTTTTCGAGTTTTTATGAGACAAATTTATCCGCTTTTCGTTTTATATATATAGATTAATGAAATTTTTTTGAGCATCTTCACAAACCAAGAGTAAACCGGGGTCAGCAGACCTTATCCCAAGGAGAAAGCGACGTACGTGACTATTAATGAAAGGGAGAAGCAGAAATAAGATCGCTTCACGATACGGAAGCAGCCAGAAGGATACTGCTAAAGTTACTGTAATATTTAGACCATAAGTGAAAAAGGTTATTTGGATAAAAGTTACGTGTATGCAGAAGTTGTTTAGAGAAATTTGTAGTATCAGAAATACAGCACAATAAAAGTGTGTTCAAGTTAAACCTGGAAAATTTAGTCGCAGTTATATAAGTGTAGTTAATCTTGAAGTGAAAGCAACAGGACATGAATCAAGGTAGAGCATGCATTTTGTTTCAGATAAATAAAGCAAAACAGATGAGAGATCGACAACGTTAAAATCATAACCAGGAAGCTATACTTAAAAGCCATCTATGTCTTAAAGATGTCAAAGAATATTTTCTTCTCCAGAGGAAATTGCTAAAGATGATATGAAAAAGGTTAAAGTGGCATAATTATGCATTGATTAAGGCGACAGTCAACGGTAGTAAACAGTGAGTAGTTAGATGAGAAAGTTTCGCAGTGTAGTACCTGCCGAGAGGAAAGTTAAAACTGATTAGCGAGAGGGGGAGGGAGGAAACGTGTAAAGACCAAGGCTTGTCGCATTGAAGATACCAGATATGGCGACCATTCTTAGGAAACGCAATCCATCAATTGGGGAGAAAAAACTGGTGAAAGTAGAGAAGTAACTATCAGTTATTCGGAATGGATATTATGTGATGAAGTCGCGAGTCGCGCCCGCTAAGTTGAGCCCGGAGCAGCCGGCCTGTTGCAGCGTAATGAGGTGTGTTTGCGGGACTGCAGCCCTTGGAGTGGAGTAGTGCTGCACAGTCAGTCCGTGTTGGTCGTGCGGTTGGCCGATGGTCGCGGGGGTGGGGGGAGGTGACCACTAATCCGATCCTCCCATGGCAGAGGAGGACGGGCAGGCTACAGTGTTACCACTGCCAACTATACGGCCACACGGCAGACAAAGGGAACAAGCATTCGCTACATTCACTACGAGATTTGGTCTATACTTCTTCTTTGACTGGCATGCGGAGGTCATCCATTCAGCTCTATTTTCTGTCGTTCCCTTTATATCTCTTGCAGTGGATATCTTACATTATTTGCTGTATGTATATCAACTATAGTCTTCCTTAGTACATCTTTTAATCCACTATTTTCTCCAGTATTGTTTTCACTAAGCCCTTATGTCCAATTAATACGGTCCTCTAATTTTTTTAGCTAAATAGGAGGCCAAAATCTTTTCTGATCACATTCCAATTCTAAATGGCTTTATAGGTTTGTTACTAATAATCGAAAGCATTTTAAATTTTTTTTTTGCATTTAGTACTTTTTAGGTAGAAATAAAGCTCCATCCGTAAATAATACTAAAAAGGAGGTCAGCTGGGAGTCTTTGGAAGAGAAAATGAGTGTAAAGTGAGTGTTAAAATACTTTTATCTAAACGTGATTTCGACGAAAGGAACTTCCCTGTGATCTCTATTTGATTGTGTACATTAAGTCGCGGTAACATATCGCATCAATGTAGGGTATTCCCATTTCTCGTCGCAAGTATTGTAGAGATGCAGACACATATTGTTAAATATTGAGGGTAGGTTAGGAGCTGCTTTCTTTCTATTGCCCAAAAACAAAGTGAATAATAATAAATTCTTTAATACTTTTATCTAAATATAAGTTTGACGAAAGGGACATCTTCGCGAATAGGACATTATGTCCTGATATTTCATAAATATCTATATCGTCCCCATTTCTTGTCGGAGATAGACTACACGTGTAGGAACATCACGTTAAAATTGGTCAGAGATAGTGATGGTTTGTTCCCATTGCTCAAAAAGTATTTAAATAATGTTATAATTTCAAACAGTTTTATCTAAACACGAGTTTGACGAAATGAACTTGTCTGTGACCACCATTTTATTGAGAACACTATCTCACGGTGACGTTTCGTGATATATAGGGTGTTCCCATTTCTCGTTCGAAGTGCTCTATACACAAACATGATATTATAATTGGTCGAATATAAGAGTCGAATATTTTCTGCTGTTTGAAAAATATTTAAATAATGTAAAAATTGTAGATATTTTTACCTAGGCACAAGTACGACGAAAGTAATTTCTCTGTGAAGAAAATTTTATCGACAACATTACGTCGTGGTGACATTTCGTAAATATGTGTTTTGTCCCCCAACTCAATGTTAAAATAGGTGGAGGGAAGTGATGGTTTCTTCTTGTTGCTTTGAAACTATTTGAATGATAAAAAATTTTAAATACTTTTATCTAAAATTTATTTCGACATAAAGGAACAAATCCACGAGTATAATTTTATTTAGAACATTATGTGCTGCTGATATTTCGTAATTATGTAAGGTGATCCAATTTCTCGTTTAGACTTGTAAGCACATCTTTGGTAGGAGGTAAGTGATGGTTTATTTCCATTGTGCCAGCAATATTTTAATTTTTTGAAATTTCAAATACTTTTATCTAAACACTAGTTCGACAAGAGGAACTTCTCTGTGACAGCTATTTTGTTATCAACATTATGCCTTGGTGACATTTCGTAAATGATCCCATTTCTCGTTTAGACGTGTTGGCACATTATTGATAGGTTAGTGATGGTTTCTTTCCAGTGTTCCAGAAATTTTTTATTTGTGTTGAAAATCCAAATACTTTTATCCAAACACGAATTCGACAAAATGAATATCTATGCGACCGCAATTTTGTTGACAACATTAGCTCGTGGTGACATTTTGTAAAAATGTAAGGTGACCCCATTTCTCGTTTAGACGTGTAGGTTGCGAGGTCCTTCAGTTTCGAACATGAATCCTGGCAGGTCTCGCCATTTCTGCGAGGTATCCTCTCTAAGTCGTTAATAAAAGAAATCCTGGTTGGCCTTACCAATCCTTCCAGGTTCTTATGCAATCTGTTCTGTAATTGATAGCACGTTCTGACGACATGTGTGGCCCACACGTTTTCTTGCCATCACCTCGCAGGAAAAAATTTAATTTTATAATCTGTTCCATAAAATCAGCTGCTATTTATTAACACATCTTAGTAAATTCAACTAATTACACTTCTCGTTGATACATACATAATCTCATATAACAATAATCTGCTTCTCCTTGGCTTAAAAACAAAACAACATAACCCAGCCAACCAACTTCAACATATCAAAACATATTACGAAAACTTAAATTTACCCCTTGTTACACAGACTACTATACTGTACGGCCTTGTATTAAAAAAAATACATTCATAAATTGATTAAGTTGTAAAATTGTTATTATTATTTAAATGTTTGATGAAGTGGGACCTCACAACGTACATCATTGGTAGGAGGAAATTGATTGTTTCTTTACACTGCTCCAGAAATTTTTGATTTGTGTTGATATTCCAAACACTTTGTAGATGTAGATATTCCAAACACTTTTATCTAAACACGAGTTCAACAAAAGGAACTATTCTGTGACAGCCATTTGTTGACAACTTTATGTCATGGTGACATTTCGTAAAAATATGTAAGGTGATCCCATTTCTCGTATAGATCTGTGGGCACATCAGTGGTAGGAGGTAACTGAGCCTTTCTTATACCAGAGATATTAGAGTTGTGTTTAAAGTTTTAATGATTAAAAAAAAAAAAAAAACACGATTTTGGCAGAAGGAACTTCTCTGAGACCGCCATTTTCTTGACATCATTATTTGGTGGTGACATTTCGTAAATATGTAGGGTATTCCCATTTCTCGTTAGAAGTACTCTGTAGATGTAGGCACACAATTTTTTAATTTGTGTGAGGTAATTGATGGTTTCTTTCTATTGTTTTGAAACTAATTGAATAATATAAGATTTTATATAAATTATTTCGACTAAAGTAAAATATTCATCACTATCATTTTTTTGGGAACATTATGTGCTGCCGACATTTCGTAAATATATAAGGCGACCCCTTTTCTCGTTTAAACTAGCAGGCACGTCTTTGGTAGTAGGTTAGTGATGGTTTTTTCCCGTTGTTCGAGAAATATTTAAATTTTGTTGATATTTCAGATAATTTTATCTATACACGAGTTCGACAGAAGGAACTTCTCTAAGATCGCCATTTTGTTGACAACATAATGCCGCGGTTATACTTCGTAATGTTTGGGGTGTTCCCATTTCTCGCCGAAAGTACTCCAGACGTGCGGGCACATCCGGTTTCAATTGGCGGGCGGCCGCGATAAATTCCCCGGGACTCGGCGCTGTTTTTGGTCCCGCGCCCCCGTCAACACCTCCCCCTTTTTTTTCCTGGAGCCCCGGAGCCCGGGAAACGCATTAGGTCCATTAGAAGGCGTAGCGCCCTCGTGGATCTCTTTATAATCGATATTCGACTCCCAGCGGCCCGGCTCTTCGCGGAAAAGCCTTATAAATTGTGTTCATGTTTTATGCATTCCGCAGGGGCGGGAGCGGTGTTTTAAGACAAAGCGACCTTTCTTTGTGTGCTGTATCGCCCTCGATAGCCCCGCCGACTTCCAGACGAATCACTCGCCGTCTCGTTCCTACAAAAGCCACCCTGTTAGCGCAGCTTAGGGGGCGGCAGAGCGGCCATTTACGGGGTCGGAGGGGCACACGTCTTAAAAAGACCCCGCCTCCGCCCGCCTCAACAGCGACGGAATTCCTGACAAAGCCCTCACTGGGAAGCAGAGCACACGCCACTAACACAGAAATACCACTCTGAAAGTAGGACGCAGCCTCGTTAAAGCGGCAATGCGTTCGCTGGCGTCAAGCAATGTTAGCTTCCTTTCCCTACGATATTTTTTTTTTAGATTCGTTGTAATGGCGTTTGTTGATTTAGAAAAAGCTTTTTATAATGTTAGGTGGGACAAGATGTTCAAAATTTTAAAGAAGTCAGCTCTAAACTATCGAGTTAGAAGAATACTCTATAAACTATATAAGAATCAAGTGGATATAATAAAAGTAGAGAATCACGAAAGACATGGATCAGTTAAAAAGGGTGTGAGGCTATCCCCGTTAATATTCTACTTGTATGTAGAAGAAGCAATGAAGAAAGTCAAAGAAAAATTTCCATGTGGCATAAGTTTTCAGGGAGAAAAAATCAGTATGCTACGATTTGCTGACGGCATTGTGTCGTTAGCAGAGAGGGCTGAGGATATTGAGAAGTTACTGAATGGCACGAACAAAATACTGAAGGAAGATTTTGGACTGAATATAAACCAAAGCAAGAAAAAAGTGATGAAATGTAGCAGAAATTATACCAATACTAGTAGATTAAATATAAAAATAGGATCGGATGCAATAGGAGAAGTGAGTGAGTTCTGTTACTTGGGAAGCAAAATTACAAGCGATGACCGAAGCAGGAATGATGTTAAGAGCAGAATACCACTATCATAAAGAGCCTTCATGAAGAAGATAAATCTTTAAGTTTCAAATATTGAATAGGAATTAGAAAGAACTTTTTAAAACTCTTTGTGTGGATCACAGCACTTTATGGCAGCGAAACATGGACTTTAGGAATACCGGAAATAGACAAATTGAAGCATTTGAAATGTGGTGCTACAGAAGAATGCTGAAAATTAAGTGGACTGACAAAGTAAGAAATGAACGAGTTTTGGAAATGATGGGTGAGAAAAGAAGTTTATGGAAGAAGCTTACAGGAAGAAGAGACAGGCTTTTAGGTCATATTTTGAGACATGTTGGATTGGTTAATTTGTTAGTGGAGGGAACAGTTGAAGGTAAGAACTGTAGAGGTAGACAGAGATTAGAATATATGAAGCAGATAATTGAGGACGTGGGTTGTAAGGGGTATGTAGAAATGAAGAGGTTAGCACAGGAAAGGAAGGGGATGGAGGATTGCATCAAACCAGTGGACTGACGACAGCAAAAAGAAAATAGAGTGTAACATGCAAAAGAAAAATCGACAATTTATCTGGTCCAAGAGGACGAAGCCACGGATTCCATTACGTGAAAATATTTGAATGGTGAACCACTTCTAACCAGCCGCTTACGTAAAATAGATTATAAACAATATTAACATCTAACATTTTGGAACTTTTCTTTATTTGCCATTTTTTTCCGTTTTTTTTTTTTTTTGTTGAATTTTTGGTTTTGTTTTTCTGTTTTGTTTAAAGACGATTTATTTTGGTGTTTCGATTTTTTCTTTTGCGATTTTTATTTTTTAATATGTTATTTTGTTTTGCTTCTGTCTTTACGCCTTTCCGACGTCGAGGTCATTTGAGGAGCGGAAGGATTGGGGGCAAGAAACGGGAATTAATTCTGCCGTGGCCTTTTAAAGAAGCATGCTAGTATTTCCCTGGATTGGTTTGGGGAAACCATAGAAAATCCAAATCTGGATGCCCGAATGAAATCCAAATCTCCATGCCCCGATGGGAATTTGATTTTTCTTTTTTAACATGCTTAACGTCTCTTAACAGCGAGGTTTTTAGAAACGGGAAAGGATGGGGGGGAGGCAAGGAATGGGAAGGAATTTGGCCATGGCCTTTTGAAGGAAGCAACCCTTCATTTGCTTGGAGTGGTTTGGGAAACCATGGAAAACCCAAATCTGGATGCCCGGACTGGGATTCGAGCCGGCGTCTTCCCGAATGCGAGGCCAGAATGCTAACCGTTACACCACCACGCTCGTCGGGAATTTGAGCCCGCGTCCTTGCGAATACCTGCAGGGGTTGAAAATTGTTTATCAGCAGATCTCAAAACTCTGGACAACTATTTTTAAGAAATGGCGTCTCATACCCAGTTCGAGCAAGACGGAAACTAGTGTCTTCCATCTTAACAGCCGGGCGGCAAATCTCCGACTTGAAGTTCTTTTTGACGTCACTCCCCTCTGACACAACCCCTTCCCGAAGTATTTGGGAATCGTAATGGATCGCACCTTGTCTTACAACAAACACCTAAACAACCTTGCAGCAAAACTAAGAACCAGGAATAATATTCTGCAGAAGTTAACTGGCACCTCCTGGGGAGCATCCGCCTCTACACTCCGCACATCAGCACTGAGCCTTGTGTATTCTGCAGCTGAGAACTGCTCATCTGTCTGGATGAATGGCGGGTGATTAGTGGATGTATCAAGTCCACTCCACTGTACTGGCTACCCGTTTTGAGAAACATCGAACCTCCTACGATAAGACGACGTAATCACCTAATTGACTAATATAGTAAGATCTGTCATAACTTGGATCTCCCCATCCATGACGATATGGAAATCCAACTTCAGAGACTTAAATTGAGGAGTCCAAACATAAAAAATGCAAAACACATTATGTATAAACATTTTGACGGGAGAGAAGCCTGGGGATTGGAGTGGGTAGCCTCAGCCCCACCACAATGGCACTCCCTGTTTGACAGTCAACAGGCACTAAAGGTACTCGACCTTCCCCGCAAGACCTGGGCAGCTGTTAACAGAGTCAGGTCTGGCCACGGCAGATCTGCTTCAGCTCTGCACACGTGGGGAATGAGCGATCCACCGAATTGCTACTGTGGTGGGGAAGAACAAACCACCCATCACGTGACCTCTGATTGCCCACTTCGAGCCTTCAGGGGATCACCGAAAGACTTAACAGATATTTCAAATGAAGCTTTAGATTGGCTGCACTATGTCGATTTTAATTTTAACTATAATTTAATGTTATATTTTATTAGAGTGAAACAAATGTATATAATTTTATTATTTCCTAGCATTTGCGCGCTGCTTTGCGCACGTGTCCTTTGGTATAATTTAGAAATTGGAAGTCCTATCATTACCTTGGAACCACAATATGATGATGGATTCTTATAGAACTCGACGAAAAAAATCGAAAGTAAAGAATAACATTTTTTGATATCTCGCTTGGGTCTCGAGATATATTGGCTCAAATATTACGTAGTTAGGCTGATATGCTACCTGAACCAAAGGGTAATTGGAAGTGCCATAGCTTTATAATTTTCCATACCTGTTTTTGAATACATACTTCTCTAGAAAATGTGTATATAAAAGTAAAAAGAAACGTATTCTTAATCTGATGCGACAGATATTTTACAATGAGGCACATAATTAATGGTATAGAACAACCATCTCCAATGATGTTATTCGCCCCAAATATAATATCGAAGTAAAGAACAAAATCTTTCGATGTCTAACCTAGTTTTCTAAATATCATAATTAAAAATATTCCTACATTCATGGCACAGAGGGAAATATATATTACTTCTTGCCCAGGTCGCACATCATCCTAATCACATCGTCTTTGACATAACGTGTCTCGTATTCTTGCATAAGAATGCTCCTGGCCGCATTTTAACATATTAACAAAACCTTTGACACACGATCTGGCTAGAATTAAGAAATGTCAAAATGTCTTGCCTTTCCTCTAATACAGGCCACATTTGGACCTAACCACACAA
Organism: Vandiemenella viatica; assembly: GCA_031002005.1. Taxonomy (NCBI): domain Eukaryota; kingdom Metazoa; phylum Arthropoda; class Insecta; order Orthoptera; family Morabidae; genus Vandiemenella; species Vandiemenella viatica. The sequence goes on from JARYHS010009186.1 coordinate 266,855,059, forward strand.
TATATGCGATACCTACTATATCTCCAGAGCTAAGCAAAGTCTGGAAACGTCTCATCAAATTATACAAAAATGTATCATCAAATTGCGACATAATTAGGGGTATGATGGTTATTTAATAAAAATAACAGTTTATTGTACCGGCTGTTTGAACAGCAGTCAAAATTTTTACACATGTTCCTTTTGCGATATTATTACGGAATATTTGCACATAAGAAATAGGTACCGTTACCTGTTAATGTTTATTGCAGGCACCTTTCTTTGATAAAAAAACTGATTTCCACATCCGTATCACATATTAGCGACTTTCATTAAAATTGTACGGCATTCAGCGAAATTTAAAAACACGTCGTACCAGAGAAAACGTTTGTAACTGTCAAAGATGTTAATAATCATAGCGACTGTGCTTACAGTAAATTATGTATTAATGACGCTTGATACATTTGAGTCACGTATTCCGTTAATATTAATGTTTTAAATTTCGGATAATAGATTAGATAAATAGCTGAAGTCAAGAAACGAAACGATCCTAAAAGGGGAAGAGGGTTTCAGTTTCTTCAAACAAAAAGTTGACAGTATTTTTGACCATACATATCCAAAGTTCCATCGAGATCGGATAAAAAAAGTGTGTTTGTATAAATTTTAAGGAGTTTAAAGGGGTAGAAGGGGTGGTTTCTCAATTAAATTCATATGGGACCACTTTGGAGGTACACCCTATCCACTATACAAATTTCATTTAAATCGGTTCAAAATTGGCGAAGATATCGCTGAACATAAATACAAAAAAAAAAAAAAAAAATACAGACGAACTGAGAACCTTTTTTTAAGTCGGTTAAAAAGGAGATTGTGATTTAATTGTCAGTTTTTCTGCAAGGAGTGAACATCTCAACTACGGTGTAATCCGTATATTATAATTACCGATCTAGAAATGAATTTAATTTTTTTTTGTTTCATTCAGTACATATAAGTCATTAGCTATTTCCGCAGATTTTGATTTGGCTCATTAGCTGTAAAAATTTGAAAACACCATCCAAATTACTGAGGTAGTTTCTGCGAAGGGCCTGTTCAAATAAAGAGACACATGCAACTTGCTTACAGACGTATCTCTATATGTAAAGATGAATGTATGTTTGTTTGTTTATTTGTTCGTTCGTTTGTTAGTTAGTTTGTATGTTCTTCATACAAATCCACAGTTTTCATCCGATCTCGATGAAACTTTACACACTTATCCTTTGAAACAAGGAGAAAAATACTGTCCACATTTGGTTGAAAAATTATCTGTATAAATAATACATGTTGTCTCATAACTTCGAAATACGGTGATAGACAGACACGTTCGATATGGACGTCTCCGTACCGTCTTTCCGGCAGCTCAGTGGTTAAAGCACTTGCTTACGAACGTCGTAGTCTCCGGTTCAAAACTCCGTGGAGGCTAAGATTTTTGAAAATTGTTTTTCATCGTAAGAGTCAGGCCTGGGCCGTAGGTTATTCGGATTGAATGTTATACTGTAGATATTAGAAAGTTAAGGGTGCAATGCGAGGCAAATCGTAGGTAGTCTTGCAATGTTGTAGGTGTACAGTTTTTTACGTTATAATGATCCCTCAGGTGTTGTTCGCAGTCAGTGTGTGAGTGTGAACCACAGTAATATTATCAAAAATACGGAAGTAAGTCTCTGTCTTTTTGTTACATTTTGAAGACTAAATGGCTATATCGTTGTTATGGAATTTTATAGGGAAATCTGTATGAAGGGCACAGGATATTTTTTCCAGTATGATTAACAGTTGTAGTCACGAAATTTTGAGACCTTATCGAATGGTGACAGAAATATGTTGGAAATTGATTCTCTTCAAGAGACAGGTTCGACGGTACAGTAATATTGTGCTAGCTTTCCTGTCATATTATTCGTACTCGATATTGTTTGGGACCAATCCTTCGTTACCAACAACTTTCTATATTTAATTCTGGAAAAAAATCCTCGCGTGCGAAGTCGCGGGTACGAGCTAGTAATAGTATAGATTATGTGCTATGGCCATGAGGAAAATAAATAAATAACGGGTTGTGGAAGAAACAGTGAAAAAGGCGAGGGGTAAAGCCGGATTTTACCATTTAGGAAGGTAGATTCTATCACAGTTAATGATGTGGTTGAAGTTTTGTCACTCGCCCCGAGATGGGCTTAACCCTAGTCCTGTGCGCTGGACGGCTGACACGAGACGGCTGATTATCCAGTGACACGCGGTAATGTTTCATTGGAAGTCGTTTCGGCAGCTGAGGCCTCGCAATCTGGTGTCAGGTGTGGGGTGGCGCCGGCCATCACTCACCGCCGACGCTCCATTTGTCGGCCGCCTGCTGCTGCCGCCTGCCTCGGATTGGGGCTCAACTCAAATAGATACAGATAGCGGCCGAAAAGTCCCTCAACCCGGGTATCTGAGCTCCATACGGCACGCCTGCGCAATTCCGTGATAACTAGTGACCCGTGCGAAAATGTCGATAGTAGATTGAAAAGGGAACGGGCTCAAATGCAGCAACATCTTTCTCATTTTACTTGATGTATGCCGTTCTGTAACCGTCAACTTTGACGTGAGCACACGAAGCTATTCTTTCCCGGAAGAAGAAGTGTTACAGACCTTACAGGAATATAACTAAACCAGTGGCGACTCGTGGTTTTTATACTGGTGACGGCCGACAATCTTTCACCCCTGCGGTAAAAGTCTCGATGGCGATAGTCCTGCCGAAGCTCGTGTTCCAATTTTTTTCCCAGTAAATTGCAAACGGAATTCATATTGAACTTTCAGAGCACCGGAAAGCTGCAGCTATTCTTATAAACGAAAAATAAAACTCACACGAGTTTAGGCTCAATCGCACAACAGACTCACAAGAAGTAGCTTCCAAATGACACACATTCTCTTGCAAACCCCTTTAGCAACTTAGAAAATGAAACGTTTCGCGCGCTTATTTTAACAAATCTTTCGACTAATTCTAGCTAGATCAGGGGTCCCCAAAGTGGTCAACCCCTTGGGGTCGATAAGAGATCTCCCGGGGTCGATTAATACAAGGGGGTGGAAAGAGGGACGATTAATACTAAAGAGAATCAATTACAGGGGAAAAATACGAATTCTCTACTAAAAGTCAGGTCAATAAGTAAAATTAAAGCTCATCCTCTCAATTCTCGTCTGTTTTCGAAGTCATGTGAAGTAAATGATGAAACTTTCAACAAATTACTTTTGCTCACTGGGATAAGGTGGTTGTCAAGAGATGATAGTTGCAGAGACTCATATGAAGAGTGCCTTAGGAAGGTGGATACATCGCTATGTGGCAAGTTAAAACAGTGCAAGTGCAACAACCCTCTGCTTGGCACGTCTTTATTTGAAATTTATTCCATCTATCCATAGTTTTGTTCCTATTTTTTGAGATTATAATAATAGTGGTATCTCGTTTTTCTGTTAATTTTATTCGGTGGATTTTATAAATTATTTCGTTGAGTTGTTATGGAGGCCACCTTATTGTTTAGCATCAGAAATGCCAAACATGATTTAATGTTTTTATTAAGTACTTGTGGGGGTCGGTAAGAAGGCAAATATCCTATCAAGGGATCGACAGGGTAAAAAGTTTGGGGACCCCCGAAACTTATATCACCGTATTCTAGTGCACTCTAGCAGAATGTTTACAAACTAAGTGTGCTTGTACTATGTTTTATACAATGGCCAACGCCCGAAAAATAAAAGTATCTTTTACATTGTCAAAACATAAATATTTAACGTCGATTAATGAAGCATGAAAGCATAAACTGGAAATACAGACACAGGCAATGTTACGGCGTTCCAAAGGTGCAGCCTTAAAAATACTACCCGTTTGAGAAACATTCTTTAATATCAACAGTTCTGAAAATAAAGACTGTCAGTGTTTATAACTGTGTGGAAAATTCTCTAAATGCTTCCTGTTAATTCACATTCTGTATTACTCTTTTTTAAAACATATTTAATATAGGGTGTACCTAAATGAATTTCAGGGTTTGAACGCTTTGTAGTATTTATTACATAAAACGTAAAATTATAATTAATGCATGAAATGAAAGAGCAGCTCAAACAGTTCTGTTTGTTGGTACCTGTGCGCATGTGCGTGCAATGTTTCTTCCGTCATCCGTCAGAAAGTGCTAGTAGCAAAAATGGCCCGACGATGAGGATTTTCTGGATCATTTGGTTTTCAGTGATGAATCGACATTTCACCTTAGTGCACATGTGAACACTCATAATGTGCGCACCTGGGGCTCACAAAATCCTCACGAGTTGGTGCAATTGCAACGAGACTCCCCTAAACTGAATGTTTTTGAGCCATATCTCGGCGGAAAGTTTATGGGCCTTTTTTCTTTGGAGAAACAACTGTAACTGGTACTTCCTGCCTTGATGCTCTACGACTATGGCTATTTCCCCAATTGGTACAAGATGAACCAAGTAACTTCATATGGCAGCAAGATGGTGCACCGCCTCACTGGCATAACGACGTACACGATTGGTTGCACGTCACTGTACCCTCAAAGGGCCCAAAGACAGAGCTTGCCTCCACACTCTCCCGATCTGACGCCATGTGATTTCTACCTGTGGGGGTTCATAGAGGATCATGTGTATGTGCCTCCACTACCAGCTGACGTACCCGACCTAAGAAACAGGATTGAGGCAGCTGCTGCAACAATTACACCACAAACACTAATCAACGTTTGAGAAGAAATGGACTATCGACGTGTGACGAGAGGTGCTCACATTGAACAAAAAGTGTGGTACATCGCATAAGAACTGAAAATTGGGACATGAGAAAGTTATGTGCAAGATGGGTGCCGCGTTTGCTCACACTCGAGCAAAAACAGTGTCGTGAAGATGTTTCAATTGAGTGTTTAACGATGTTTCACTGCAACAAAGAGAATTTTTGCGCCGTTTTATAACCATGGATGAAACATGGGTCCATCTCTTCACCCCAGAGACAAAAGAAGAATCAAAACAATGGACTGAAAAGGGAGAACCTGCTCCAAAGAAGGCCAAGACCATTCCATCTGCAGGCAAGGTCATGGCGTCTGTTCTTTGGGATGCGCATGGGATAATTTTCATTGACTATCTTGAAAAAGGAAAAACAATCAACGGCGATTATTATTCGAAGTTATTGCAACGTTTGAGCGAAGAAATCAAGATAAAACGACCACATTTGGCTAAGAAGAATGTGTTGTTTCATCCCGACAACGCTCCAGCTCACAGATCCGTTATTGCAATGGCCAAAATTAATAAATTAAAGTTCAAATAGCTACCTGATGCACCCTATTCGCGAGATTTTGCTCCTTCGTATTACTTCCTGGTCCCTAACTTAAAAAAATGGCTCAGTGGTCAAAGATTTTCGACCAACGAAGAAGTAATGTCGGCAGTTAATGGCTATTTCGAGGAGCAAGACAGTTCTTTTTATAAAAGTGGTATCGAAGCTATTGAAAATCGCTGGAATAAATATATAGAGCTGAAAGAAGACTACACTGAAAAATAAATACAATTTTTTTCAATTTTTTTTTTTTTTTTTTATTTTTTTTATTTTTATTTTTTTAATTGCTAGGTCGGGTACTTCTGGAACCACCCTCGTAGGTATAACTGTTTGAGTTGCTCTTTCATTTCATGCATTAATTATAATTTTAGGTTCTTTTTTAAATGATCCTTACACAGAAACTCATTTAAAAAAAAGAATTCAAAATGTCTTTACTTAGGGATTTACGCTTCGTCGACGTCTGGGTCATTAGAGGCGGGATGGGATTGGGAACTAGGAACGGAAAGGAATTTGGCCATGACCTTTTGAAGGAAGCATCATCACATTCACCTGGAGTGATTTGGGGAAACCACGGAAAACCGAAATTTGGATGCCCGGACGGGGATTCGAACCCACGTCCTCCCGAATGCGAGGCCAGAACGGTAACCATTTCACCCACCACGGTCGGTTTCGAAATGGCCGCCACCTGCTCGTACACTTTGTAGGATATTTCTCTTTTAAAAATGTTTCTATAGCAACAAGACATACAGATATAACTAGGATATTGCCTAGGTTGTTAACGCAAAGGAGAAGCTGCAAATTAAGTCCGATTATGTAATCAAAGTGATGTATTTGGAGTTATTAAAACCAAGTTAAACTGTGTTGAATATTAAAAGCTATCAGTTTATTTATTTAGTTTAGCTGCACATTCAAAAAATAAAATAAATATCTCCACTTCGCAGCAAAATCACGAAGCTATTAAGAAGCATAAAAGCACGAAAAATGTAAACAAAAATACTTCTGAAATACAATATGGCGACCTTGACGGGACTCGAACCTGCAATTTTTGGATTGCACCCTTTCACATACTCCAGGACGGTGTCGATTAGTCTCGTGGGAGTTGAAGCAATGTCCTGTCATAGGTATCTTACCGGGGCTGATCAGCAAGGGATTTCGATAATCGAGATGGGATTCTAGCACGCGGTGTAGACACTTGTCAGTAACGGAGGGAGCACAGATATTTGGAAACACTCCTCCCGGCGCAATTAAATGAGCGGCTACCTCCGCGTCGTCAAACGCATTTAGCGAGTTTTCCCGGGCGCGGAGTCCGTTTTCATTGGTCGCTTCGCCCCTTAGGCGCCCCCGGCCGGGTCGGGTAATTGAACTCACGGCCCACAGCCGGTCTCGTGAAGTTTAATTAACAAATCACCACCCGGGACCGAGGGGAGGGGGCGGGGGAGGGAGTAGGGGATCCCATTAGCGAGCGGTCTTCATTCGATTGCGGCGCGCGCTGATTGGTTGTTGCGGGCTTCGCAGGTGTGCCCCTGACATCCGTCCACCCGTCACGCGCATTCTCCGATCAGTGCCCCAGAAATTAAACTCCATACCCGCCCTACCGTACAATGCTGTCTGTCAGTGTATGAAAAAAAAGGAGGGGTTAGAAAGGGGTGCCAATGGCATTACTTGCAACTGTAGAGTCACCCGTAAATTAAAAATTACTTGCTTTTTGAACCCCTCCCCACCCCTCCTTGTACGTCACACCTTGTGGAACACTTACTCTCTGTATTAATCTGGTTGTAGGCCATTTTTACGCAGTTGCTGAGCAATAGTATTTATGAATAAAATGACGTGTACAAATAACCGTTGTGATAAATGATTTTTATTTCCTAGACGCGTTTCGGCCTTATGTTTTGTGGCATCATCAGTGGGCAGTAAGTATATGTTGTTTATTCCGTCCGTCACGCGCATTCTCCGATCAGTGCCCCAGAAATTAAACTCCATACCCGGCCCTACCGTACAATGCTGTCTGTCAGCGTATGGAAAAAAAAGGAGGGGTTAGAAAGGGGTGCCAATGGCATTACTTGCAACTGCAGAGTCACCCGTAAATTAAAAATTACTTGCTTTTTGAACCCCTCCCCACCCCTCCTTGTACGTCACACCTTGTGGAACACTTACTCTCTGTATTAATCTGGTTGTAGGCCATTTTTACGCAGTTGCTGAGCAATAGTATTTATGAATAAAATGACGTGTACAAATAACCGTTGTCATAAATGTTTTTTATTTCCTAGACGCGTTTCGGCCTTATGTTTTGTGGCATCATCAGTGGGCAGTAAGTATATGTTGTTTACAGATGTGTATTGTGAAAGAATATCTTTTATTGTTACCCATTTTTACACACAAGTAACATTTACTTTCAGCATTATTTCGATATACCTGAAACACAATTCGTCCGCTACATTCACATCTTTTTTCCTACGGACTTTCTCTTCTCCTGTCCCCGCCAAAGATGGGCTTTTAACACACTCCTCTTTGCTCTTGCATAATAACTATTATATTTTTCTTTTACAAAAAGAAAATAAATCAAACAAACAAAAAATGTAAGGGACTATGTTTGCTTACAGTATCATTACAATTATTAAAAACAATACAAATCATTATACATGCATTTTACAAACATTAACCAACGCTAGTGTACATGTAATTACTAATGTTACTTTATTACATGTACTATTTTTTCTTTGAGGTACATAGTCCTTACTTAGAATTAACACCATTATTTTGAACATATTTGCGTAAATATAGAATAATAATAATATTATCTCTGAAAACTTTAGTTAAACGTCAAAGATGTCACCAGAGCCATGAAGCGTTATCTTTGGTGGATCGATAATCAAGAAATAAAGAAAAAGAAAGGGGATGTTGTATGGAGTGACAATGTTTTAAAGGAGAGGTTTCAAGAAAGGAAAGTGTAAAATGAAATTAAATCAATTCTTCTAGGGTGGTACAGTCCTTTAGTGTTTGTATATGATAGCTCAGGAGCATAGTTGCTAGTAACGGTAGAAGTGAGTTAGAAATAATAAATAGAGTAACCGAAGGAGCCAACTTCTACAGTACCGTGCGGGGCTTAATATGGGACATGAAGGTTCCCACAAGAACAAAAATTGTCTTGTACAAATCATATCTCATTCCTGTTCTCACATATGCTATGGAAACATGCACACTAACATCAAGGGACCTTAGCAAGATCCAAGCATGTGAAATGAAGTTTCTTAGAACGGCCCTCCAGAAAACTAGACTTGACTGCATAAAGAATGATGAAATTAGATCAAACCTAGAGCTATGAGAATCCATGGAAGAGAGACTTAGGTCATCAACACTTAAGTAGTTTGGGCATGTCAAGAAAATGACTAGTACAAGACTACCAAAAACTTATTCGGAAAAAAGGATAGTGGGGAAAAGACCAGTGGTAAGACCAAGAATAAGATGGACAGACCAACTGAAGGAGGACTTAGAGAGAAGGCGCTGGAACTGGGAATATATCACGGACAGAGAAACGTTTTTGGATAGGAGACAGTGGAAGACGATCGTCTACAACAACCAAGGCTCGTAAACCACACCCGGGAATCTGTAGATGGTCCCTAACGATAATGATGATGTAAATAACATGAGAGAAAAGAAAAATGTTTTGGTATGTGAAATATAAATGTTTGATGTCAATTGAATGTTATTGTGAAACTTAATAAAGAACTAATTGTTAGTCGTAACAGAGCTTTAGGACTTTTATACGAATGTGTCAAAAAAAGTCTCAAGGAGTCATTCAGGAGATGTATGCCTGATAGTTAGTCAACAGTATTGAGATTGCGGCTTCAGGTGTTAAAGTGTTCACCAGATACTGGAGAAAGAATTAAACTAACTGGTTAACATCTGATAATCAATGAAGTTCAATTAAGGGTCGTGTAAGGATAGGAGCCCAATTTACGATTTCGTCGTCAGAAAATTTACTGGTGGCAATAATTGACGTATATATAAAAATCAAACGCTTATGGTATGAATAACTATAATATAGTTTTTATTTCGAGCATCTTTGGCAGCAAGTAATAAACTGGGGCAAAGGAGATCCGATGACAAAGAGATTATATGTTAAAAAGAAAAGAATGCTATACTCTCGAAGACTAAAAACGCTCATTGAGCAAAAAGAAGAAGAAAAAAAAAGGTCACAACGCATTGTGGCTAATTAGTATCTATTTGTGATCAGGACGAATCGGTCCAGGCTGCATCTAATATGTATTAAAAAAAAAAAAATGTGAGTCGTCATGTGTGGCGAAAGCCATCTCGACCAAACGCATATTTCGCGTTGTTGCCGTTTTCAAGAAACCAGAACGCGTTGTTGTCGTTTCCCCTCCTTCAATTAGCGTTTTAGGTCTTTGAGCCTAACATGTACTCTGTACACTCTACTTAGAGATATGGTGAAGATCTTCACACAGTGGTTTGGAACAGCAATTAATGCACTTTCACAGATGTGTATTATAATGTTGGCTATTTGAAGAATAGTCGATTACAACATGAAAACGCAGATCTGTAAAAGTAATAAAAGTGCTGTATAAATAGCAACAAGTGAATAACTATTATCAGCGTAGTCCTGCCTTAAGCAGCAGCTATCAGCTTAATTGTAAAAATCGTTAATAGAAATTCCAGTAGTACGGAGCACAGTGAATGGTGACAGGCAGGGTCGTAGTCGCCGCGTGTCCGAATTTCTGGCACTTTGGCACTGGGGAAGCCGTACTGTCCTACAGACCGCCGGAAGCTGTCGGTTCGCCAATTCGGCTCGGGGCGTGCACCTGGCACGGGGCTACCAGAGAACGACCGCGAATCGCGTCCGATACGGCCGACGACCGGCGATAAATCCGAGAAATTTATGAAAGCCCAAAAATTAAGCAGGATCGACGGCAGTATATATCGCGCCGGCAGCGAGCGTGACAGATTTATTGAGTCAGATACCGCCCGGCAAAAAGCGTTCCCGTGTCCCCGCGACTGCCTGCCCGCAAATTGGGCCACACCGCCCCTCCCGCAGTCCGCCCCGTCGCCTATGACACACACACACACGCTCGCCTCTTTTTTCTCGCGACAACAAAGGGTGATTTTTGTGTAACATTTAATCCGCGGTTATAAACTTGGCAAAATTTTCATTTATAGCCCCGCCGTGCCTGCGGATGCCTGCTTTTTTTTTTTTTTTTTTTTTTGGTTATGGACGACACGAGTTTTGTTTCACGGCGCCTGTCCTCTGTTTCCGATACGCTGCGCGCATTGTGTTTCCGACAAAACACTGACAAACACTCGCGCCCAGCGGTAGAGAGACTGCCGACGCGAGAGACGCAGAACACCACCCCGAGGTCCGGAAAAATTTATTTCCCATCAACATGTGTACCGAACACGTATGGCCTCGGCTCTTTGAAGTTCCTTTTATGTGAGAATGGAGCTTCCCTCTACGCACTGCCACAATAGTCTTCAACTCTGGAAACTCTACTCATTAAACGCAACGTTTCGGCAGCTGTCTCCTCTGTCTCCGTCAGTTGAATAAGAAAATGTCTTCCTGCACAAAATTGGTAAAATCTTGAGAGGCTATTAAACCAAGCTAATTTTAAACTTTCCACGAGCTGCTTGACAAATGTTCGCTGCCCTAATTTATGGTGAGTTGGGCAAAAAATCAATTTCACTGCTGTATAGCTCTCTGCATCTACATCCATACTCTGATTTCACAATCATTATGGGTCGCAGAGGGTGCTAAGCACCAATATTAATTCCGCGCGAGGAAAGAAAGAATACATAAAAGCATCAGTACGGCATCTTATTTCTCGAATCTTATCCCTCCGGTCATTGCGACCCAAATAGGTTGGTGGAAGAAGTATCTCATTACACTCGTAGGCCATAGAATTTAGCATATTCTCCAATAAATTCAAACGCAATTGACGTCGTATGTCTTCCAAACGATCCCAGCACAGTCTATATATCGATTCTGTGACGCTTTCATAAGGGCTGTAGCAACCAGTCACGAATCGAGCGGCTCTCCTCTGTAACCTCTCCACTGAGTCAATCAGGCCCTTCCGATACGGATCTCTAAGTCACTCTGCTGTGTAACACTTTTCAGCCACTCCATACCGTCCATAATGTCTTCTTTCCGGATGCAACAAGTAATATGCATGAGCGCAAGAGCCATTTGTAAATACTCAGGTTCCATTTCACAGTCCGAATGTCATGGCAGGTTTCATGTCCGTAAGCCATTACCACACCTAATTATTAACTTACCGACGATCGGCAAGATAAAAGTGTATAGTAAAAATCTATAACTCGTTTGATCCATATGTCTCGTGTTCATTCAATCCTGAATTTACATATTTTCTTCTACAATATTTCTGAACCTAGGGTTTTCATGAAATAGAGAAGTTACCTAGGGTACGGGTGAACTACAGCGGAGAAGGTAGATCTCTCTGGAGCGTATACTGTAACTGTGTAGAAACTCAGCAACACAATGGCCTGCAGGGCTCTTGTAATGGAACACTAGCCGAGTCCTGTCATGGTCGCCATGCAATGTGATACAACGATTAAATTTTTCAAAAGTGGTCATCAGTTTTCAATAAATGAGAAATTTACGATTTAGTTTGATTCACATTTATTCCAGAATCAATTTCAAAACAAATTTAGCAAAGGGATGATTAACTAGCCACATTAGTTGGGAAAATTTGCCTAACTTACTCCTAGTAATATTCCGAACCGCCGGTTGAAGTTAGGCCGTCATTTTATATACCACACAGAAAATTCTCAATGCAAGCAAAAGAGCCACTACTTATTTCAAGAACGGCAAACAATCTGTGAAGCAGTATGTATTACATACTGCTATTACATATGTGAGGTGAAATAGTCGGGATCCGGCGAAAACTCACGAAACCTCACCAAGCGGAGGGGATCAATGGAAATCTCACGTGAGGTTTCGAAATTCTTGAAGGATAGTAGAGATTTTTTGTAAAAATAAATAAATACAGTCTAAACACTTCGCAAACGTCGGTTTTAGGGCGATAGGGGGTATATGGTCTAGAAATGACTCTGAAAACCGACCTTAGGGTGGGTATAACCGGCCTTGGAAGCATGGGAGCTATAAACAGGGAGGCAGAGGGAGTCATTTAATGGGGGTGGGTCCGACCAGATCTCACCAAATCTCACCAGAAAAAGGGGGAGGGGGCGGAATTCCGGAAAAACAACTCACCTAATTAATTGACGCCCCCTGTGTACAGAATGGGTCGATCAAGAGAGATAAGAGATTTTTCGAATGTCACTTAGCGACATTTCAACCCTTCTGAACAAGTCGACTGCTGGTGGTGTTAGTGCGAAGTGAAAACGCGAATGGACACGAGGTTCGAGTGAGTGTTGGGTCCGGTCAAAGGGCATAAAGGAGTTAACACTGACATTGCTCTTACGAAGTCCCCTCCCAATATACCAACCACCCAGCGTCCTCCACCACTGCAGAAAGAGGCCCTTCTGAACTACCCGCGATTACTGCGGGGATGGTGAGGCCAGGCGCACTTCGCCACACATAAGGGTGCGCGGGGAGCACCCTGGATGCGACGCCTGCCACAAAATGGGGACTAAACCAGGAGCAGGAAGACCTCATTTAATGACGGACATTGAAGGCCATAAATATGGAAGGTGGTTGTAAAAAAAACGCAGGAAATGATCGGAATGATCGATTCGCTGGATTCCAAAGTGCTTCCAACACAGTGATTGTGTTAAGGTCAAGCTTCTGCTCATAATCCAGACATTTCTGTAGTAAATGATAAGAAATGTTTGAGGACATCTAAAGAGCGACGCGATCGAAGGTGGATGACTGGAGACGAGTGATTGGAAGTGATGAATCGCTATTCCCCACAGCAATCTGATGGAAGGGTTTACAATTGTCGAGTGCCTAGACAATGTTTCTTTACATCGTGTGTTTTGCCGGCACTGAACTACGAAGAAGGCGATAGTATGGAGTGCAGGTGATTTTCGTCTTGGGCTTGTACTCCCGATAACCAGTAACTACAACAGCCTCTAAATATTGACTTTTACATAAATAAAAAGAATTTTACCAATTCCCGCCCGCCATCTTGGATCCACCATTTTGTTTTGTTTTTTAATATTTGAAGTCACAATCATCATCATCAATCTCGATAAATCCCAAAAAAATTACTTTTATATGAAACAAAGGACTTTTATCAATATTTGTCCGCCATATTGGATCCGCCATTTTCTATTTTCACTTCTTGATATTATATTCTTAATCAGCAACTTCGATAACCTTTACATACTAACTTTGGTACAAATTGAACAACTTTTTATATTTTGGCCAGCTTTTTGCGATTCTGGCCCACTGTGCGGCACTTAGAAACGTCTGAATACAGAAGGCTATTAACACATTTTAAATCATTAAGTACTGCGTAAGGTAGTGGACCAGTTTGTAGACGATGCAATCTGTAATAAAGCTGCATCTGAAAGCCCATGGTTTGTGGAAAATAACATTCTTGAAATGGACTGGCCTGCACAAAGTCCCGACTTGAACCTAATGGAACACCTATGGTCAGAGTTAGAACGTAGACTTTGCTCCAGACCCCAGCATTCAACATCACTATATCTCTGGTGTCAGAACTCGAGGAAGAATGGGCTGGCATTCCTCAACAGGTATTCACCCCATATTAAATTCTAATAATAGGGAATGCGACACGGGTATAGTCTTTCTGAAATTTCAAGCAGGTGTCCGGATTCTTTTGATCAAATAGCGATATGCCACAGTTACGTTCCACCCTGATAGACGCGGGGAGTAGGTAGAGGATATACTGAGTGTTGTATAAGTACTGGTTACTGTAAACAGCTGTGGAGGCTGACTGTAGTCAGTGGACGCACAGTGTGTGGAACAGTCGACTACACGCTGTCGACAGAACACTCGTACCGACAGCGGACCGTGTTTCGTCGCTCTGCCCGACAACAATACATGGATGTCGACTGCACGAGGACTCGGCCGTGCGGGAACAGTGGTCAGACCAGAGCACTGTCAAGAAATCAAGGCGTGCACACACAGTATCACAAAATACACTGCTTGACACAGCTAGAAGCCTGTAAAGGACATTATTCACACCGACTTCCATGTGTATGTAAATGTAAATATACAGGGTGTCGCAGAATTATCTTTACAACTTTGAATTAATTTTTGTTTGGAAGGAGATATCACAAAGCAGTTTTTTGCACATTACAGAGTATCTCTCAAAGTCCGATAATATCGGTCCAAAAATATCGATATTTTAAATGATCGATACGATAATATTGATATGTTGCAGTGAAATGTCGAAATTATAAGAGAAGAACATTTGAAGTGTGTGGAACAGATATTTTAGTGACAGACTCTTGTCGACCTATCTTATCAAATTCACTTAAACTTGTAACATTACGATGGTTTATTTAGGGCATTATTTTAGCGTTTTGGGCCACATTGAGTCCTTTCAGAGTGTGGCGCAATTATTGTAGAAGCGCGGGGGGAAAATGTTGCACCATCGGTGTTTACTGGCGTAGGGCACGGTAGCGTCGGATATCGATATGTTATAAGTAGGGGTAGCCGGGAGAAAGGGGCAGATGATCGCCGAACGGCAGTGGCAGAATATGTTTCTGCCCACAGGAAAAGAGAAGTTGCTCAAGAAATCTTCAAATGGAGTGAAACATTATTAGTTTTTTTGGTTTGGTAATTGAATTCTGATCAACGTTTATGGGGAGTAAGCTATTTGTCAAAGTGTTGGTTAAGAGTCGTAAGTCACTGAGAAGGTTTGCAAAGGGCTCAGAATAATTATCTGCAGACCCATGGATTAAATTCAATGTTTTGGTTTGAAAGGGCGGCGACTGTTTCAAGTGTTGTGAAGGGCCATAAAAACTCCCGAACTAGAGAAGGTTCACCCAAGCGATTGTAATATTTAAATTTATGCTTGCTTCACGATCAGAAAAATAGATTTGCACGGAGGAGTTGAGTTGATATGTTAAGTTGCGCAATAGTCTGACATAATGTCGAGAATATGTGTATGTGAACGAGATTGACGGTAGAAATAAATTTGAAGGGAACAATGATTTAAAAAAGCTTCCGTAATTTCCAGCTAACAATTTTCCGAACCTTACTGTTGTTTCAAAAATGATTTTTTTTTTTTGTTTTTGTGAACCTTGTTGTAGTGGGAATCTTCTGACAATTGTCTTTACATTTACGTATCGGTGGGTGGCTTGATTGAAGGAAGGGATAATATAAAATAAAGTATTAGTCTATTATAAACTATTTGTTTTTTTGTTGTTTTTTTGTCAGTAGTTGAGGAAACCTTTACTAGTGCTGGTATGATAATCAGAATTACAGGAGGCTGAAGTTCTCTCTGAAGTTTAGGTAACATCGCTGTCGTCGATATCATTTAAGATTAGCTGCCCACCAGAATACACCACTGTCTGAGGGCATCTGAAAACGTCTTGCAGATTAGGGAGAGTGGGCTGTTGCAGTCCTTGTAATAGTAAATAATCTTACAAACAGTCAATTCTCACGTGAAAAAACCTGCAATCATTAGGAATATTATCCTCTGTAGAATATAAAATAACTTTATATAAGATCGAAGTCTTCCACAGTGTTGTATATAAACTCTTCTTGGGCTTCCAGCCGCGTTAAGATGTCACATTTGTGGGACGTTTCGAAGGCGTCTATCTCAGTCCTCACTTTCAGCCAAATGTCAATTATTAAAAATTAATCATTGACATTTGGTAGAAGAAGAGGGCTGAGACAGACGCCTTCGAAACGTTCCACAAGTGTGACATCCTAACGCGGCTGGAAGCCCGAGAAGTGTTTGATTCTTGGCGGTCCGGGTGGCGCCGCGTCATGTTTGTTGAAACCGACGTTTCGACCCTCATTCTGGGGTCTTCTTCCAGGGCAGAACTGGTTTCAACAAACATGACGCGGCGCCACCCGGACAGCCAAGAATCAACTGACTATGGCCGCGGAAGCCTACGATTACCAAGAAGAGTTTATTTAACTAACTTTATAAACTTAGTTTCTTTACTTATGGTTTTACGCTTCGACGACGTTGAGCTAATAGAGGTGGGATGGGACTGGGGCCAAGGAACGGGAAGGAATTCGACCATGACATTTTTCAAAGAAGCATCACGGCATTTTCATGGAGTGATTTGGGGAAAACATGGAAAACGCTAATCTGGATGCCCCGACGGGGATTCGAACCCGCGTCCTCCCGAATGCGAGGCCAGAGCGTTACCGCTCACCCACCAGGCTCGGTTTGGCCAGAAGGATCTAGAGAAATTGATAACAGGTAAATTATTGTGTTCGTAACGAAGGACTTTGTAACGGTAATTTATGTGTGATATACAAAGTGAATAATAGATTTAAAAAAATATAAGAAGAATTGGCTTACATAACTTTGGTCAGACCATTCCTCGAATATGGTGGTGTAATGGGGGACTCATATTTTGAATATCAAATACAGGAGCTGAAAGGGGTGCAAAGACGGGCTGCTAGATTTGTTTCTGGAAGTTGCTGCAGATGACAATAAATGATTGATATGATAAAGGAGCGGGACTGGTATTCTCTGGAAGACAGGAGGAGGTTGAAGAGAGTCGTGGGAATGTTCAAGGCGTATATTGGTGACAGGGCGTGAACAGAAATTGGTGGAAAAATTAATAGTGGTACGTAGAAGGGTAAAAATGACTACGGCTACGATCACAAGATTCTACCCTATTTCAGAGTGTGGGAAAATTTTCTTTCATTAAGTAAGAGGGTCAGGAATTGGAACAAATTTTCAAGCACATTGATGAACAATTTACCAAAAATGCTGAACGATTTAATATTAAAATTAATATAGGTCAAAAGTAAATTGTTGTTTACATTTCCCCCTAAGAATTCAAGATTAAATAAAGACAGGACACGGTGAAGTAGGTGTGTAAGAAAAACTGCTACACACTCATATACACCATCTCAATTGGTTTATATTCGTCATATAGACCATCTCAATTGGTTTAAATTCGTCATATAGACCATCTCAATTGGATAAAATTCGTCATATAGACCATCTCAATTGGATTAGATTCGTCATATTTGAGGAGATAGAAGCATAAAACCTCCAAATAGGCGTTAAAATAGCTCTGAAAAGTCGCGAAATTCACTCGACTAGAATTTGAGTACTTAACCAGCGACACGAAGGAGCTAAAAAGCTAAGCTTTGTATTCAAGACAAAGGAAGTATATTTAGCCTAGTACTAGATGTAGGACAGTCATACCTAAACTATCCTGGTAACCCTACCGAGTAGAGAGGACCTCCAGTTTAACTTGGAATCCGAACCACGGAAGTGTTCGGGCGTGGTTCACATTATACAGCTAACTTTTTCAGAGGACATCTTCTTCTTCTTCTAGTTTCGATAAATGCATGAAATATGAGGCAATGCGATGGCTTTGCCGGTAGCTGATTGGAGGTAAAATTGGTATACATTCATTCATAACAACAGATATACCATAGTTTCTCTTTCCCTGCACGAACGTGTGGTATCTGGCTGACTTCCCAGGTATTCCCATGAAGCAAAAGTGTCTTTGTAATGGTCAACTCCAACTCGAAGCCTGTTCAGCGACTTCCATAGGGGCCATGGTAGTTCAGACCCAGGTGGTGGACCCTCTTTTGGCTTGATCCACTAGAACCCTTGTTGTAATCTCTTCTCCCAAGCCAGTATTCTTTCATTGCTTGGAGCTCCAGTTGGTGACTTAGAAGTTCGCATGAAGCTTGAACGGGACTTTAGTCTCGATGGCATGTAGAGGGTGTCGGGCGTCTTCGTTCACTCTAAGCCTTGCCACGCTGGTGGCAACTTCCCGGCGTATGTCTCCAGGGGCGATGCCAGCTAGTATCTCCACTTTCCCCTCAGGCGATGGTCTGAGGCAACCTGTGATGAGCCGGCATGTTCTGTGGAGCGCAACGTCTACTGTCTTAGCATGACTTGATTTTTGCCACACAGGACTTGCATACTCTGCTGCGGAGTAGCATAATGCTAATGCTAATGCAGAGGTGCGGATCACGCTTGGGTTAGCTCCCCAGCTAGATCCGGTCGACTTGCCAAAGATATTTTTTGCGTGATGATACTTTCATCTTGACGTTGCAACAGTGGCTTTTAAGGGGGGACGTTCATGAAATTGACCAAAAATGTCAATTTATTTTTTATTTTTTAGTACAACTCATGGACAATGAGTTCCCAAAGTTTCAATGATGAAATCGCATCCGAAGTGCCTGAAAAATAATTAAACGTGTGACGCAACGTCCCTGTCACACCCACTTTTTGAAGCAGCACTTCAATACCAGGTTGATCTTTAAATTGCGTTTCCTCAAAAATGTGTTTTTCTAAGTTTATGTACCTTTTCCTCAGAATCTAAGTAAGCTAGAATTATGAAATTTTGTACACTTATTCCTATAAATCTAATAAATGTTGTCTCAAGATCAAATTTTGAAATTCTTATTTCCAGCTCAGATATGGGGCAAAGTGCTCGGAATTCTGCATGAATTTAAAATTATAATTAAAAATTTATGAAAATTCTCCTATTTGATTTATTCAATAAACCTCATGAGAGAAGCTTACTTACTATATGTAAACAGAGGAAACAGAGAAAATTTGGTAGAAATCTCTTGAATAATTTCTGAGAAAAAGGAACATACATTATTTTTTGAAAATAAAAATTTAAAAATTCATTTAAAAAAAAGTTGAATATATATAATCAATGGAATTTATAGGTAAATGTGTTCGTTTCATGTAAAGCGTGGTACAAAATTTCATTGCCATATCTTCAAAACTGTGGATAGGGTGCATTTTTGAAATAGTGTGTGTTTTTCATGAACGTGCACACAGTGCAGCAGAGTCATTACATTCCAGGTCACATTCAGCTTTCGTTTAGTGCATTTATTGCGCAAGTAAAATCCACAGACTATGTTTTTTTTTTTTTTAGGGCAGTGTCAGAGGTAGAGGTCGGGTTACCTACCTTTGAAAATTCCAGACAGGGATTTGAACCGAGAACATTTTGATCTTCAGCCACACGGTTTAGCCACTTAGCCATCAGGCGGATTGAGTTGGTTTAGAAATAACACACCGAGCGTGGTGGGTGAACGGTTAACGTTCTGACCCCGCATTTTGGAGGACGTGGGTTCGAATCCCCGTCCGGACATCCAGATTTGGGTTTTCCATGGTTTCCCCAAATCACTCCAGGTGCATACCGGCGGGATGCTTTATTCAAAATGCCATGATCGAATTCTTTCCCGTTCCCTGTCCCATCCGGCCTCTAATGACCTTAGCCGTCGACGAGGCGTAAAGCAATAAGAAAAAAAAAGAAACAACAGAAAGCAGAGAATTTCCAAATAAGTAAAGCTCTGTATTATGGCAAAAAAACATTGTTTGAGCTTGCGGTTGTTAATTGCGTTACGAGTTGGAGAAGTTTAATGAGTGTTTGGTTGTAGCAGATCCATGTTGAATCTCCCACGTCCCTTTGATATTGGTGGTCTGCAGTGCGAAATGTATCGTTCGTCACTCGGCAAAGGGGTGCGATACTGCTCTCTGTTGTGTTCCGAGTCCCGCCGAGTGGCGGCAGCACCGGCGGAAAGCGCGCCGACACTTTGTGGTGCAACCAGCCACAGTGCTGCCAACTGCGCCCTCGCTTTGATCAGTCGCCGGCTGACTGCGCCTTGTGCACTCGCCGCGCACTTTCCGTCCGCCAAGTTGCCTGCCTGCCTCGCTCGGTTCTCTTTTATGATTCGTTAATTAGTTCGCATGGGGGGAGGGGGGGGGGAGAGGAAACTGTTGGGCGCGACTGATTGCGGTCTTGTTTTCTTCACTCAGTGCGTAGAACACAGACACACACACACACACACACACAGAGAGAGAGAGAGAGAAAGAGAGAGAGAGAGCTGGAATTATACCGGCCCTGAGACGCAGCCTTGAATGAAATTGTATTTTAAGAATTATTTGTAGCAAGTTGGGAGTTGAGTGGATATGGTTTTGTATATTTTTCTTGCAAATAAAAGTGAATTTGTGTAAATGAAAATAGTTTTATGTAAAGAAACTATGTAAGTACTATTCAAATGCTGTCTGCTCTCGTCTCTTAATGAGATCTTTGATTTTTGAGTTCAACTTATCTAATTAATTACTATGAAAATAATTCCAAGGGCGCCATTCCATAAGAGGAAGATTAAAGGAACAGAGTTCTGTCTTACATTTGAATGTTAGAATGAAGAATTTATTTAAAACCATAGATTTTTATTCTAGCATAAACTATTGAAACATATTTAAATATGAAGTTTTACAAAATTGGCATACATGATATTTAAGGATTGATTCGGGAGTTCTGTGCCAGGAGGACTAACATTCGTTTATCAATAATTCATCAAGTTCCACGGCTAACTCACTGAAGTCAAATATATGTTGGGAGACGCAATTAGCAATTTTCACTGCTCGGCACCTGCCACGTTCTGCCGCATTGTCCGCTCTCCTGGAAGCATCAGCATACAGGGAGGTAGACTCCCCTACCCCTTCTCTTCCCTGAACGGACAGTCTTCAAGGTCTTACTATTGTGTCTCCCGGCAGCCGACAAGCCGGCACCAACCGAAGGAGTCCTTTGTTACCGAATTCGATGGCTGTAATCATATTCACTAAATGCAGATCTTTGCATTTTTAATCGTCCCTTCTAATCAAACATGTGGTGACTTTTTGAGATCACCACACTATGTAATATGGTCGAGGACAGTACTATGCAAGAAACATTAGTTAAAAGTTCATGATTCTATGTATCTACGATGTTTAGAGGACAATTTGCAACAGTTTGGACCGATTTTTGTGGATAATTTTGTGTGCAAATATCTATGATTTTTCATTCTGTGCATTTCATAATGATTGTGAATGATTTTGTGTTAATTCTGATTGTTTTTAATATGATTTTAATTGTTTAAGTATTGTTAGAATTCCATAATCTTTTGTTGGATGTCTTTGAACTATTCTGGAATTATCTGTGAAACCTAAATAAGCGACAGGCAGAGACGAGTTTTAGTGTTGAGTATTCAAAGTTCTTCAAACTATTGTGAGTTGTTGTCTGAACGTTATAATCGCTGGTGCATCTGTTTTTGCTTGCATCTATTATCTGTGGACTTCGATTTCATAAAGGAAAATAAATAAAGTTAAAGGTGATTATTCTATGGATATCATGGATCATTTTAAAGCGAGATACCTATCGAAGTATTTGTCGCAGGTGGTGTCAAGAATAAGGGATTTGTCTTACCACGTTTAAACAATATTTAACATGATCCAAAATGTATCCCTCTACGCGCTTACCTTACGCATTATTGCTAAGTGGTAACAACGTAAAAAATTTTGTTTATAATTTTTGTTTATGTTCTTTTGTTTACTATTTTTTTAATAGTTTGTTTATTGATTTTTTGTATTTTTTTTCTTTTTGTTTTTGTTATTTGTTATATTTGTTTTTATGTTTCCTTTTTCGTTTTTAGTCTATTCAATATGATTTTACGGCACGTCGAAGAGTTGATCATCGTTTCCGGGAGTGGATTGAGAAAAATGTAGACAATGCACGGGAAGTCATTGGTTCCTTGGAGCCTAGCTGTTTAAAGGTACCATCCGACATTGATCGCTAACGATTTTCCGAAACGAATGAAAAAATTGACTATTACTATAAGAAACTCTAAGGTGTCATTAGTTTGTGTTAGTATTCGAAAGATACAAAACTGAATATTGTTCCAATTTACTTTTATATCTGAGTCTGTAAGGTCAGAATAAATATAACCCAAAACAACGCGGTGTTGTTGGGAGGTATTTTACAATACTGTACTGATTCCGCCATGGATGTTTTAATACGCCCATTAAACGAGCACTTAAAACATGCCAGAAAATATGACTCATAAAGATGTCGAAACACTAACGTTTTTTTCGCTATAGCCAAAAGCAAATTTTAATGATACATGATTTTTTTTTACTTATGGCTTTACGCCTCGTCGACGTCAAGGTTATTAGAGGCGGAATGGGACTGGGTACAATGAACGGGCCATGGATTTTTAGAAAGAAGCATTCCGGCATTCGCCTGGAGTGATTTGGGGAAAACATGGAAAACCTGTATCTGGATGCCCTCATCTTTGCATCTACATACGAGTACACACACATACCCACTACCCACATCTAATGACCTAGATTACGATGAGGGATAAAGCCATAGCCAAAAAAATAAATAAATAAATAGAACACATACGCACTACATATGAACTGAAACAATGGTGGTTGTATTTTATGAACTGAAATTTTTTTTTATATGTATAATTTATGTATACCATTTCAAAACAATTTCAAATCTATTTAAAACCAACTTATTAATAATTATTTAAAAAATTCTTTTCAATGCATAAAAGTATCTCACAATCGACAATGTTAGTATTTTAATCCGTTGTATTTGGCTATCTCGCAATATGTTTCATGGCCGACGATAGTACAATAAGAACAATGGTTAACACAATTACTATGATAAAGACCATTAGATATTTTTTCGCTATAAGGAAAACCTAATCTAATATTGCATTCGTTTCAGAAGTGCAAGATCACAGCTTAACTCATAATATGTCTTCATTAAATGTATTATATTTTTCTGTATATTGCAATACATTTCAAACAGATACACTCCTATAACAAAAACATTAATTCAAAATTTTCAACTAAAAATTATCAACACTCATAATTACAAGCAAATCTTTTGAGCGGGACAACGTGCAACTAATATCTGCATTTTGGATAAATTATTAAAACTTCAATAGCAATGATTTTCTTCACTGCTTTATACTTACTGCCCTTGCGAATATGGAACGTCAGCAGCAATAAGTAAAACAAAAACTCGGTCAAACCCTTAATTTTGATAAGTCTGAAGTGAAAAGAAAATTAGATATATCAGAATTAATGTCTAAGAAAACCCTTAATAATAAAGGTTTCTCATAACCAAGTCGACAATAATATCAAATGTTCGAGTAGAAGTAGCGACTTGGAGAATCTATAGCGGAGAAACAGAGAAAAGTATCTTTGGCAAAACACATTGTTGACAGAGTCCGGTACATTCCCACAAGGAGACAATTTTGGGAAGATTGGTCGTAATATTAAGCGTCCAAGTACCACTGGACAATTGGTTGTAATAATTATTGAATTATTTGAGAATTACATAATATCTTTTCCGATACAATTAATGTGAATTTGGGGATAATCTGTGAAATGTAAAAAATTAATGAAAGTCCATCACTTAGACGTGGTTTATCCTCTTTATACTAAAATGCGTCATCTGGAGACTGCGCGCTCACCTCGCTAGATCGGCAATCTTCGGCAAGTCTCGATGATGGCCGAAGTGTTAGTTACAATGTCTGCCGCAACAGCGCTGCTTGGCTACTCAGCAAAATTCGATTGAATATCTGTGCTGACTTTATTTGCGCTTATACTGTTAAAAGGAAGAGGAAATTTCAAACAAATAATCGAATTTCATTTTTCTTGCACTTATGTGTAATTGCGATGTCAGATAAAAGGTAATTGTCTGTTGTGGTAGTAACTGCACAACAAAAAGAAGGGCATGGAAAAAAATTCAAACAAAAATTAATGCGAGACAATCGTGCGTTTCGAAGCTACAATCGTACTTCTTCTTCATCTAGGGCAGCTTCCAACCGCTGGCCTCTGGGAACAAAAGCCTCGCCATCGCTTCCTATCCAACCACCATCTCTCTTCTTCCACTGTCTCCCAATTTACTCCTCTTTCCTCCACACATTTCTTAACACCTTTAATCCATCTGTCCCTCGGTCTTCCTCTACGCCTCTTCCCTTTCAGCTACATGTCCAGCATATTCCTTGGTCACTTCTTCTCTCCCATTCCCTATACATGCCCGTACCACTGTAATCTAGATTTTTCAAATCTCTCTTGTAGTGGTTCTTCCTTTATCATCTCCCTGATTCTCTCATTCCTTATTCTGTCTCTTCTTGTCACTCCTCTGAAATTTCATTTCCACAGATTGCACTCTCCCTTTGTCTCTCTCCTTTATCACCCACGTTTCCGACCCATATGTTAAAATTAGCACAAAGTATGTATAAAGATTGCCTCTTTGCTCTTTTGCGGGACATCCTTACTCCATACGAGACTTCTAATACTTTAAAAAGATCCATCTGCACATCTTCCTCTCTCATTTATCTCCATCCTGTTTCCTCCATTTTCTTCAATACATCTTCCAAAGTTGTTTCAAAGTTACAATCGTACGTTCGTTTAAATTTACGTATGTCTTTTTGTTTATTGACAACTAAATGCAGAAATGCATGTAAAAGGAGAAGTGTAGATTCGATGTTTACGCTATATTACCAGTATCTGTTATATAAAAACTTGGTTAAAACATAACCTAAGCAATTTACTTTTTTTTTTTTTTTTTTCTTTTTTTTTTTTTTGCAGAAGATAAGAATCTATGAAGTTTATTAACGTTTTTGACGGGCTTCAAAACTAGTATTAATATAATTATGTAAAGGATATTTAACAACAACGTGCATGAGAAAAGGTTATTCACATTTGTAATATTAGTATTTATTATTTTAAATGATATTTTTATCAACACTGTCATTATTAATTGCAGAGCGCAAATATGACTAAAATACTGAAAGTAATAAAAGATAAAGCCTGAGAACGAAGACGAAATGTAAGAAGATAGAAGGAAATGGAACAATATAACATTGACTAAAGCAAAGTTGTTAAAAAAGTAACCGAAAAGACCAACAGAAAATAGAGTTTTTGTAGAGGAACGTTACACAATGAACAATAAAGACTTGAAATGAAAAACTGGGAATTACTGCTGCCGTAGCTTCGACGTAAATCTGTCATTTTCTATGAAACTGTGTTACACTGTGTTCAAAGCGGCTAGTATCCGTCTGGTTCCAGGAAGTATGTCGCCAGTGGAATTTAATTAATGGCTTTACTCAAATTCCCGCCGCACCTGTAAGAGATTTTTCGCACCAAGTTCACATTCCGTGTTTGGTCACCTGTACAGAGGCCACCAGCTTCAACTGCATAGGTCATAAAACGTCTAGCTAACTTCCAAGCACTTTGTGAATTTTAATTTGAAATTATGTCATAATATTTGGCAAATTATTCAAAATTTTTGTTGATAATTTATTACAATCCCTGATTCCCTGACATATTTATTTATTTTATTTATTTTTAGAGCTTTTCGATCCTCGTTTCAGGATGCAGCCTCTTTAAGCCAGGTGAGCTATATTTTAGATTTTAATTCTACATAGTTTTGTTGTAGTTCCTTCCAGTCTGATCGATCTTGAGCAACTCTCTTCCAGTTCACGCCTTTTACTCGTTATGTCTGATCCGGGGGTCTTTTTCTTGTTCTTTTCAGATTCCTTGGTGTCCAATCCAGTACTGTCGTAGTCCATCTGTTGTCTCTTTTTGGAGCAATATGACCAGCCCATTACCATTTTTGGGTCGTTGCTTTTTCTAAGATGTCTGTCACTTTGGTTATCCAACGAATATAGACGGCCCTTTTCCTGTCTCTTCTTGTAAACCCTAGCATTGATCTCTCCACACTTCGCTGCTTGGCAGTTCTCAGTTTTTGCTTCGTGTGACAGTTTAGGGTCCAAGTCTGTCAGTCATATGTGAGGACCGGCAATACACATTGTTCAAATACCTGTTTTTATTAAGATGTAATGGAATGTTTGATTTAGAAACTACGGAATTTCTTCCGTATGCTGTCCAGCCCAGATTTATGCGTCTGTTGATCTCCTCAGGCTTTGAGTCGCCATTGATGTTGATCAGTTGGCCAAGATAAGATAGATGTACTGTTCTACGGACTCAATACCAGCCACCTTCTTTCGTGTCTGCCTTTGTCTTTTCCTACCCATTACTTTGACACACACACACACACACACACACATACCCACTCCCTTGTTCTTAAAATCGAGTGCCAGGTTGTCGTGATGGTAGTTTCTTTCCTTTCATATATTATTCTTAATTCTTCCACTAATATCTGTCCGCGTCTCATCACCACAATACACCTTAATTGTATCACTGGGCGTTTGGAGCCTCCCAGGCAGCAATGTCTGGTGAGTATTTACCTGCCTTTGCGCCATTCGATTATTATAAATCTTCTTCTGTGTCATCACCATCTTTTGTAGACATTTTGGGGTATGCTACATTCGATGAGTTGTACTAATTGTTTTCATGGTCAAATTTTTTACTTATAGCTTTTCGCCTCGTCGACGGCTAAGGTCAATAGAGGAGGGATGGAACTGGGGACAAGGAACTGGAAGGAATTCGGCCATGACATTTTTGAAGGAAGCATCCCGGCATTCGCCTGGAATGATTTGGGGATACCATGGAAAACCCAAAATTGGATGCCCGGACGCGGATTCGAACCCGCGTCCTCCCGAATGCGAGGTCAGAGCGTTAACCGTTCACCCACCACGCTCGGTGTCTGATAATACTTGTAGTATCAAAGACATCCGGGAATAAACGATAGGTAATGTAAGAAGATTAAGACAAGTCCAAAGTAATTAAGTACTAATGACAGCATCTCATAAATCGTTGTAAGAGGGTTGGGGGGTGAGGGTGGAGGGGGGGGGGGAAAGGTTACAGTATGTTTCATTTTAAATGTAGCAGGACTTTGTGGACATCCTGTTATACCGTTGCTGCAGGCGTTTCAACTGAACGCTTCGGTCTGTTTCAACAGTATTGGTGGCGTTTAAATTCGGTTGAGTTGAGCTGTCGCGTCATCTCCCCGGACGGCCAGAATGCAAACCGAGTGTCGAACCAGTGTCCCCCGGGACAGTCAAAATGCGCCAATAACAACAGCGAAGCCAATACTAATAATGGACGGCGGGGTGTTTGCGGAACGCTGATTGGAAGCGATACGGGTGATTGCGCATGCGCGGTGATCACTGGAGGTGTCACTGAAGCGAATATTAAGTGACCTACAAATACCGCGTCCAAATAATGCGCAAACCACACGGCCACTAGTCAGAAACTGCTGGCTCGGAGCTAAACAGCACTGCAGTTGTCAAAACTAACAACTGAATCTCAGCGAAGGATTCCATGAATAGTGTAGATCGCGCAGTGACAATTTATCTCCGAGAAAGGCGCTGAAATTAAAACCAAAACCTCGGATGCTAATATATCATCGCGTTCCTAGTGAACAGCAGATGTCAAAACTAATAACTGAATCTCAGGGAATGATTCCACAAATCGTGTTGATCGCGCACTGACAATTGATCTCTGAGGAAGGAGATGAAATAAAGACCGAAACGTCGGATGCTGATATATCATCGCGTTCCTAGTCAACAGCAGATGTCAAAACTAATAACTGAATCTCAGGGAATGATTCCACAAATCGTGTTGATCGCGCAGTGACAATTGATCTCTGAGGAAGGCGATGAAATGAAGACCGAAACGTCGGATGCTGATATATCATCGCGTTCCTAGTCAACAGCAGATGTCAAAACTAATAACTGAATCTCACGAAGGATTCCACGAATATTGTTGATCGGTCAGTGGTAATTGATCTCTGCGGAAGGTGCTAAAATAAACACCGAATCGTCGGATGCTAATGTTTAAATGAAGAGGTTAGCGCAAGGTAGGAAGGATGATCGAGGATTGCATCAAACCAGTCGAAGGACTGTTGATAGAAAAAAAAATACTTCGTGATTTTTTGTTTTTGTAAAATTGTAACTAGAGAAATTATTGAAATTTGTTTTATGGAAACACATTGTAAAATATTCCAAAAATATTAATTTAACTGGATTTATTAAACTTGTAAATTTTTTCGAGATTTGACTAATAAAAAACGTAGGATGCTAATAAAATACATAATTTTTAGTGATAAATAAAGCTTAAGTGTCAAAACAACATTTTTTTGTTTGTCCAATAGCAAACTATACTTTCATTCAATTTACTATACATTTGTATGAATAGTTGTCAAATTTTCGTACGATTTCATTTACATACTATTCCATAAAGTATTTCCATCTATCTTCTATTTATTATGCGGATCGGTCAATTACGAAACGCATTGTGATAACTGCATTCTTCATTGGGCTTCATATTCTCAGTAAAATACAGTAGGTACATATTTGTGCTTTCGAATCAGATAACTATGGAAACTAATTCTTCTGTCACCTTTGCCAGTTTTGTGTTCAGTCCGACTCTGTGTCCTATTTGGTGGGACTGCCTCTAGTTGCGCCATCAGAAGTTTTATTCTCAGTATATCTTTCTTTCTATGAATATTAGTTTCTCGATCAAATATTTTCCAAGCATTGTGCTTAGATGGCGGCTTTGCAATTGGACTTTTGACTATGTTATGTTGTTGCGTTAGTTACGCTTAGTTCATTGGTGGTTTTATACCTTTCTTATCGCAGCCATTTGATTGCATTTGTTTTTTTTTTTTTTTTCCAATAGATATTCATACATTTCATGCTGTGTTACGAAATTTTAAATATGATGTTATTAGATCACTGTAATAATTTTCTTCTTTAATGATCTTGCAGGCCCAATGTTGATCAAAATTCATCCACGCTGTGTGTTGTCTTTTTACTTAATTACTAGCCCTCAAAACACGTAAAAAATGACAGGTTTAATGGAGTGTTCTCGAAATTAATTTCTTTGTAGCCTAATTGATATAAAATATAGTCCAATGTAATTACTCGTCCCTTATGCTGTAGCAAGACGTTTCTATTTACAGCTTGGTCCAGATTGAATTTCAGCCTAACCACAATCTCCGCGAATATTGCCGCTATAAAATCAAAGCTTCAATCACACGCGAATTAATACATTTCCTGTATTGCAAGTCGGTGTCCTAATGCATCGACATGAACTTAATCCACAATCTTCATAGGTTCCTACACCTTTATTTCTTATTATCTGTGATGAAGATCGATGATTTAATGGCTGAGACAGCTGAAATAATGATCCCAGTGAAAACGAAGGATGCTAAAAATAAATCTTAACAACTTACGTTAAGCCATGTAATATTGGTTTTAATTGTCGTTTAGGCAGCATAGATCGCTATCAATTCAGAACTTCTTTCATTCAAACCAACTATTGGCATCAGTAAAAAAAAAAAAAAAAAAAAAAAAAAAAAAAAAAAAAAAAAAAAAAAAAAAAAAAAAAAAAAAAAAAATTGATAATTAAATGCCAATTTTTTCAAAATACAATATTTTCTTTCAGTGTTCTGGAAATTCATTTCTTAGCAATTGCTTAACTAAATAAAAATTTTGTGTGGGTGGAGACGTTTCCCGTTGTACTGATGCAACAAAATCCTCTCGGTTGTCCAGCCGGATGGAATTGTAAAAACGCGACGTTTCGACACCTTGCTACACATAATTGTTAAGATACAATTTCGATAAAGGCCTGGGTCTGAAGGCTGTTATAAGTTGTTCAAGATATTCAGAACTAGTGGCCGAGTATATATATACATTAATGTGCTTTAGAGTGACTAATGATATTCTTTATGAGACAGACAGTAAAATACACAATTAGTTTAATACACTGAAGAGCTAAAGTAATTAGTACAGGCCTGCGTACGCAAACACAGAGGTATGTAAACTCTCAGAGTACGGCACTACGGTCGGCAATGCCTATGTAAGGTAACAGTTGTCTAGCGCAGGCGTTAGATCGGTTACTACTGCTACTAATGGCAGGTTATCACGATTTATGTGAGTTTGAACGTGATGTTATAGCCGGCGTACTAGAGATGGTACACAGCATCTCCGAGGTAGCGATGACGTGTGGATTTTCGCGTACGACTATTTCACGTGTGCACCGTGAAAATCGGGAATCCGGTAAAACATCAAATCTCCGGCTGCGGCCGGAAAAAGATCCTGCAAGAACGGAACCAACGACGACTGAAGAGAATCGTTCAACGTGACAGAAGTGCAACCCTTCCGCAAATTGCTGTGGATTTCAATGCTGGGTCATCAACAAGTGTCAGCGTGCGAACCATTCATCGAAACATCATCGATATGGGCTTTCGGAGCCGAAGGCCCACTCGTGTACCCTTGCTGAGTGCACGACACTAGGCTTTACGCCTCGCCTGGGCCCATCAACACCGACATTGGACTGTTGATGATTGGAAACATGTTGCCTGGTCTGACGAGTCTCGTTTGCAATTGTATCGAGTGGATGGATGTGTGCGGGTATGAAACCAACCTCATGAATTCATGGACCTTGCATGTCAGCAGGGGACTGTTCTAGCTGGTGGAGGCTCTGTAATGGTGTGAGGCGTGTGCAGTTGGAAACCTTGAAACGTCTAGATACGACTCTGACAGGTGACACGTACGTACGCATCCTGGCTGATCACCTGCTTCCATTCATGTCCATTGTGCATTCCGACGGACTCGGACAATTCCATCAGGACAATACGACACCGCACACGCCCAGAGTGGCTTCAGGAACACTCTTCTGAGTGTAAACACCTCCGCTGGCCACCAAACTCCCCAGACATGAACAATATTTAGCATATTTTGAATGCCTTGCAACGTCCCGTTCAGAAGAGATCTCCACCCCTCGTACTCTTACAGATTTATGGACAGCCCTGCAGGATGTATGGTGTCAATTCCCTCCAACACTACTTCAGACATTAGTCGAGTCCATGCCACGTCCTGTTGTGGCATTTTTGCGTGCTCGCGAGGGCCCTACACGATATTAGGCACATGTACCGGTTTCTTTGGCGCTTCAGTGTATAATTGCGTTGGAGCGCACGCTCCGATAGTAATTTCGCAAAACATCCAATTTTCCGTTTTGCTCTATTAACCAATTTTGCCCTCTACAAATTTCATCTTTAAATTCATTCAATGCTTTTGGTAAATTATTCATCATTTCTCTGGCAACTTATTCTAATTCCTGATCTCCTTGCATACGGAAAAAATTCTTCGAACACCCCTACGACTGAAATCGATTGCCATCTTGTGGTCACACTCAACTTTTGAATTCCACGAAACTCTTTTAATTTCCTTCCATGCCTGATCACCAATACACGCCTTTTACACTCCCATGAGTCTCTTCACCCTCCTCGTTTCTTTCAATGAATCCCATTCTAGCTCTTTATCATATCAATTACTGATTGTGTCCTGCGGTAATATGCATAGATAATTACAGCAGCCATTCTTTGCACCTCCTCCAACTCCTGTATTTGATACTAAAAATGTGGGTTTCATATTACCAGCAGTGGTTGCAATTACACAGTCCAGTCACATTAATGTGACCACCTCTCAAAAACCAGAATAACAACCTTTGGCAGAACGGATCGCTGCGAGGCGTGCAGGAAGAGAGTCAATTAGGTTTCTGAAGGTGTTCACTGGGATGTTGAGCCATGCCGACTCCAGTGCCGTGGCCAGCTGCGCTAGATTGCGCGGTTGAGGATCCATGGCGCGAACAACCCGATCGAGGTGGTCCCACAGATTCTCGATTGGGTTTAAATCCGGTGAGTTTGCTGGCCAGGGGAGTAAGGTAAACTCATCCTGGTGCTCTTTAAACCACTTACATACACTGCGAGCTGCATGACACCTCGCATTGTCCTGCTGGTAGATGCCATCATTCTGAGGAAAAATTATTCTAATGTAGGGGTGGATATGGTCCGCAAGGACAGATATGTACTTGTGCTGATTCATCGTGCCTTCCGCAATGATGAGTTCACCCAGTGAATGCCAGGAAAACTTTTCCCCAGACCATAATGCTCTCTCCTCCACCCTGGGTGTTTGCCTTCAGACGTTTCACGCCGTATGTGCCAACGTCCATCTGTCCGATGGAGCATAAAACGTGATTCATCGGTAAAAGCCACCTGTCGCCATTCTTTGGACGTCCAGTTGCTGTACTGGCGTGCAAATTCCAGCCTTCGTCGCCGATGAACAACAGTTAGCGTAGGTGCATTAACTAGGCGTCTGCTGTGGAGGCCCATGCACAGTAACGTTCGCTGAACCGTTGTTGAGGATACACTCTTGGTAATCCCTTGGTTCATCTGGGCGGTCAGTTGCTCAACAGTTGAAGGTCTATTTACCGGAACGCATCTCCGTAGCCTTCGTTCGGCTCTGTCATCTATCGCCCGTGGTGCACCACATATTCCACGCCGCTGATTTTGAATAGTGCCATTTTGCCATGCACGGTATACTTTTACCTCGGCGACACGTGAACAGTTCACAAAAATAGCCGTTTCCGAAATGATTCCACCCTTGGTCCTAAAGCCAATAATCATGTCCTTTTGGACGTCGGATAAATCGCTACGTTTCTGCATTACGCCAACGATTGAAATGCTTTCCGATGCCCTAGGACATCCTTTATATACACTCCACTGTATTGTGCTGCCACCTGCCTTCTGTGATTGCTTATCTCACGTTGACGTCGAAAGAAGGTGGTGGTCACATTAATGTGACTGGACTGTGTAAAATAAATTAAAAATTAATTTTCTAATTTTTTGGACTCTGTGCAATGCATTTTTGGTTTTAACTGCTCTTAAGATATTCAACAATTATCGGATTAAAGAAACAGATCATATCAATAATCGCGGTCACGAGATGTGACCGAAACAACTTCATGCCTTTGATAAATTAGTCATTTAGCCCACTGTGTGCGCACTGGGAAATAGTCTAGAACCACGACTGTACCAAAAACGTGGTCACGGATTTATTCCTAAAACTGAACAGACTGGTCTCTATCGTCGGCCCATGTAAGAACTTTTGTAGGAATATTCACAGTGACATGAAACGATCCGTTCAGGCAGTTTTAGTCGGCTATCTTTTAACAGAATTACTGTTACTTGTCGAGGTAATTTACGCGGCTTGATGTTCCGTGGTAATTGTGAGTGGCTAACATTTACGCTATTACTGAAACACTTAATTATTCTTAAGGATAAATTAGGGAAGCAATTAGCAGGCTGTGTTTGTAATGTGAGCGTATTATGGATACCTTGTGGTGTCCTGTGCACACGACACGCCTAACCACGAAACACAAATAGAAAATGGAGGAGCCTGCTGGGTTAGCGGCAACGCTCTGGTCTCGCATTCTGGAGGACGCGCGTTCCAATCCCCGTTGGGGCATCTTTTTTAAATTTATTTGGATATGTCGAGGTAATTAGAGGAGGCAAGATACTACGGGCAACGAACGGGAGGAAATCGGCCATGGTCTTTTGAAGGAACCATCCCGCAATTCACCTGGAGTGATATGGGTAAACCATGGAAAACCCAAATATGGATGCCCGGACGAAGTTTCGAACCCGCGCCCTCCACGCTCGGTCCGGCGATCCAGATTTGGATTTTCCATGGTTTCTCAAAATCGCTCTTATGCACTTTTAAACATCATATACAAAAAAAAAAAGCATCTGACTCCATCCTAAAGCCGGAATGGTTTCTTTAAAAGGCCCATGGGCGGAATTCGTTCCTGTTCCTTGATTCCCGTCCTGTACCGCCTCTAATGACCAAAACGTCGACGAAGAGTAAGTATATATATACATTTACAAGGATGTATGATGATTTTATTTCGTATGTAAAGGGGTGAGGGATTGGAATAAGTTACCAAGAGAAACGATGAACAAATTACAAAAAACGTTGAAACAATTTAAAGTTGAAATTTGTAGAGGAAAAAAGTAGGAGGGTGTAGGAAACGAGAAAGATGGGTGTGTAGGGAAATAGCCACCGGAGCGTGCGCTGCAACGTTCCCACCCCTCCTTCTAATTAATGTCCGGGTACTTTATTTATGATTTATTAACCGACCTCTTTACCAAAGATTGTCTGCATTCTTTCCATCATTTAATTCAGGTAAAAGGGGCGGAACAATTACAAAGAAAAGAAAATTTAAGTAGATGCTCCACACTGATTTGAATTATATTCTGATACATTGTAGACTGTGGTACACTATCAGTTTTCTGTTCAAACACATATATTGAATCCGCAAATCATCATCTTGATGAAGCATATACTTAGTTTACTTTGCATACTGTGAACGAGAGTGATGTATGGCAGATACACACAGAGAGAGAAACATAAAATAATAAGGGCTTACATCATGAACCCTCGTACAGTGACATCACAAGCTACCACCGCGTAGCACTGGTCAGGATTGAGGGCCTCTGGTCCCATTGTGAGGCCTTATATAATACCCACCTAACGGAATCCGGGTGGGCTGATCTTCTTCTGGGGGCAGTACTGCCAGCATTGGATTCTTACTTCCCCGTTGGTGGAAGGACCATCTCTGCCAAATGGGAGGGAACACAGAGTTCCACCGATACTACCCCACCCGAGAGGTAACTTTTGTGTTTGTGGGGTGGATACTGTACCATCCTCATCTCCACCAAACTCTGGGCGGGATCAGAGTGCCAGAACTTCTCCAGCATGGCTTAACCGCCATGACAGTGGTCGGTAGGCACTTGAAAAACTTAAAATAAAAATCTCTCCGCCTCACTCTCGCTACATAATTGAAATTACTTAATCCTATCCTTGTTCTGATTAAATATTACTTCTTAAAGTTCCTAATTATGGCTTCAAATGTCTTGTGACATCACAGCGCTCCATCATAATTTAAAGCAAATTTAACTGAATGAAACCTTAACTAGTGAGGTGTCACGGTAATTGCGACATCAAAAATATGTAATTAATTTTATTTATTATAAATTTATCAATTAATAATTAGCATAAGGGATGTGAATTGATTACCACGGCACCATTTAAAAACACTATTTATTAGATCCCGTATATGGATGGTATTAATTAGTTTGACGTGATTAAGAGATGTGATTTGGATAGCATGAATTGACTTGTTCATCAGGGTCGTTTGCTGGGCTAGTAGGACGCACTCAACAAACACAAGTTCGTCAGTTTCACCATACCGTGAAGTGGCTCCTGCGACGGCAGCTGTAGGCAGGTCCGTGGAGGCGCTTCTTGCTGCGGGACTGCGCGCAGTCAGTCAGCTCCACTCGAGGTCGGCGTTGTGTTCGACGCCTGGTCGACGCTGTCTGGAATAGCTGCACCAAGTAAATAGGACGAGAAATGGTCGACGCGGTCTGGCGGCGAATCTGGTTCTTGGAGATTTGGACTCGAGAGTTCTTCTCGCGGGTCACAGACGGAAGCGCGAACTCACACTCCCACTCGGGAATAATATCCCAACGTCCGTGCGTACAGCCACTCCTCCGCTCAGCGGGCCAGCGCTTTAGGGGAAATGCCAGGGTAGCAACATTCCTTGGCCGACAGCTACCTGTCTGCCATCTAGCTGCAGTCTCACAAATATGTTCGCAAACTTACGTTACTGCAACATCACACGGCTGTAATGTGTCATTACACTAGTTTGAACTAATAAAACATAGCTGCTGCAATACTCAACACCTCGATGTCCCCTCAAAATTCAGCTTCTTGATACATGCGATTGGGCCAGGGGTGTATTGTCTTAAGAATCTATATATATAAAGATGAATGTATCTATGTTTGTTTGTTTGTTTGCTCTTCATACAAATCCACCATTTTCATGCGATCTCCATGAAACTATGCACACTTAACCTTTGAAACAAGGAGAAAAATACTCTCTACATTTGGTTGAAAAATTATCTGTGTAAATAACACATGTTGTCTCATAATTCCGAAATACTAGTGAAAGCGATTGACAGACGCGTTTGATATGGACGTCTCTGTACTGTTTTACCGTGTAGCGGTCAGGCAGCTCAGTGGTTAAAGCGCTTGCTTATAAATATCGTGGTCTCCGGTTCAAAGCTCCAAGGATGCAAATATTTTAAAAACTGTTTTTGATCGTAAGAGTCAGGCCTGGGCCGTAGGTTATTCAGATTGAATGTTAAACTGTAGATATTAGAAAGTTAGGAATTCAATGTAGGCAGATCATATGTAGTCTTGCAATGTTGTAGGTGTACACTTTTTTACGTTATAATGATCCCTCAGGTGTTGTTCGCAGTCAGTGTGTGAGTGTGAACCACAGTAATATTATTATAAATACGGAAGTAAGTCTCTGTCTTTTTGTTACGTTTTGACGACTAAATGGCTATATCGATATTGATGGAATTTGATAAGAAAATCTGTATGAAGGGCACAGGATATTTTTTCCAGTATGATTAACAATTGTAGTCACGAAATTTTGAGACCTTATCGAATGGTGAGAGAAATATGTTGGAAATTGATTCTCTTTAAGAGACAGGTTCGACGGTAGAGTCATAGCTTTCCTGTTATATTATTCCGAGTCGATATTGTTTGGGACGAATCCTTCGTTACCAACAACTTTCTATATTCAATTCTGGCAAAAAAATTCTTAATCCACGCGTACGAAGTCGCGGGTACGAGGCTAGTATTGAATAAAGCAAACAAAGACCGATGTTGGTAGATGCGTGATATTAGAGCCGTATCGGTGGCCCTCCATTAGCGTTTGGGTCCTGCAGCCTCGCGTGGTTTCATCCGACACTGGCATTATCTGCATGGCGGTGAGGGGGCCTTTGATGTTCGGGAGCAGGCGCGGCGTATCGATGTAAGACGGAGGAGGCACCGTGTGGGTGTGAAGGGCTGAGCTGCCTCAGACAGCCCGCTATCTCCTCTCCTCGCCACCAGAGGGTTGGCTGGCTCCCTATCTCTTACACCGCACCGCCTGCTAGCGTATCGGCGATAGTGGCAACTATAGTGGCAGTCACGAAATAAGTCCTGTGAAGGTCACGGAGTATCCGAACAGTGTTGCAAATCAGCAAAAAAAAATCAACCTTCAGTAATGAGTGCGAAAAAATTTCTAAATCATAATACTTAACATGCGGAACAAGGTGATGTGCTTTATAATTCCAAACATTTGTGTGACTGTTTATAAAAAAAAAAATAGTAATTTGTTTCCATGAAAATTAGAAATCAAATTACTTTTTCACTTCAACCGACAGAAAAAGCAATAAAAACAATAAGAAATAACTCAAAAAAATTATGCGCCTTCCTGAAAGTTATAAGACTCATGCCGAATACATTCTATTCATTAAATAGGGAAGCATTTGAAAAAAAAAAAAATGTTACACGAAGCGCTTAGTTGTTTCGGCTGTGTAATGTCAAATGTTGTCGCTGACTAACTTCCGTCTTATTTGTTTACATAACAACTTCCAGCGGGAAAGTTTCTAAGAAAATACTGAAATTAATTCTGGTAGCAGGCGAAGCCTCTTCAGACAACCCCTTTTGGATTGTTTCACAGTTTATATTTGCGCGAATGATTGCGCGCAGCGCATGCTCCAGTGCCGGCTGGTCGGTTGGTTCGTTTACGACTGAGAAACATATTTCCTGTCCTCCACAGAAAAGCTATTTTCAGTTTCTGTAAGAATTGTTATTGTCATTGTACACAATGGACCATACATGACAAATTTCGCGAGAAAACTTCAAAAGCAAAGACAAAACGAAAATTAATTTATCTAATATAAGGGACCGATTATATATAGAAACGACTGCCACAAATACCTCCATGTCAGTGTTTGTAATTTATCGAAGTATTTTTTTTTTTTTTTTTTTTTTTTTTTGCGTATTAGTGTTTGGTAATATTCCTTTAAAAAAAACACTTTAAAATATCTGCTACAATGATTTTCATTAGGTTTCCAACGCCCAGGCGACCTGCAGGTTCGCGAATATTACTTCTGTCTGTTAATACACTAATTGCATGATTTTGTTCCTGAACGTCACCACCGTTAACGAATAGGCCTTAAACTAAGGAAATAAAGCGACCGCGTGTAAAGATACGCATGGACGGCCGGCAAAAGCTAATGTGGCAATGTCGCCGGCCCAACCAAGGGACAGAGGGTTGGTGCGGGCAGGGGAGGCAGTGGAGACTACGCGACCTTGGCAGGTCTAATTTCATGGCGCAGACTATAGGAACGTAACGGACGTCATCTTAGTGGATATTCAGTGCTTGTTATCCGGGGATACGAATATTTTGCGGAAGCGGATGCTGAGGTGGAAAAAACAAACTTAGAATTATTTAGGTTTTAATATTTATCAAATACTTCATAGGAAGCAAGATTGCAACCGATGGCCGAAGCAGGAATGATGTTAAAAGTAGAATAGCACTAGCAAAAAGAGCCTTCGTGAAAAAGAGAAACCTTTTAGTTTCAAACATTTATCTAGGAATTAGAGAGAACTTTTTAAAACTCTATGTGCGTGGAGCACAGCAACTAGCTAGATAGATAGATAGATAGATATGTTCACTTCGATCCAATGTGAGATTAATCTCGGGGATGTGGAACAGTACATACACTTGTTAGTAATGTATATATTACTATATAATTGATAATATTATTATATATTGACAACAAGTTAGCAACAACCCATTAGTATAACCAATATCTCCTGTAATCTACAAATACAACCCCGAGTTAATTAATACTTATTATGTGTTACCAACATCTAACAACCAGTTATTTTCTTACCAACCAGTTACCATGATAAGTTTCACTGTAATTTGTGACTACATATTATATTATGTTAGTTGCTATTTACGTGGAACAGTACACACACCTATTAACAATATCAATTATATTACCAACAACTCATAAGCAGTCAATTACTTAAAAACCTGTTGGTATCATAATTTTTCACAGCAATTTTTGAGTGCATACTATCCCATGTTAGTTACTATTTATGAGTGAAATTTTGTAAACAGTTTAATTACTTCATTTGTCAAAAGTTTCAACTGAAAGAAAATCCATATATCATTTCAGTAATTGTGGACAACTTTGTCACCTTCCCCTTCCATACACCATATACACTATTTTATCAGTCATTCTTAGTTACCAAATTCCAAGAAGAAAATTCTTTCACAGAGTAAAATAGGTTCTGAAGCAGAAACTCTTTCAGTTTGGACTTAAAGTAGTTGGGTTTTTGTAGATAACATTTAATTTCTGTTGGTAAGACATTGAATAAGGAAGCTCCAGTAAATATTAACCCTTTCTGTACAATTGACAGTGATTTGTAATCCTTGTGAATATTATATTTATTCCTAGTATTATAACTAATGGTAACGAATCAACGACTTTAGGAATACCGGAAAGAAGGAAAATTGAAACATTTCAAATGTGGTGCTACAGAAGAATGTTGAAAATTAAGTGGGCAGAAAAAAGTAAGAAATGAACGAGTTTTGGAAATGATGGGTGAGGAAAGAATTTTGTGGAAGAATTTTACAGAAAGAAGAGACAGGCTGGTTGGCTGGCTAAGGTACAATTAATACATATATATTGTAATGTTTCCTCAAATTACCACACGTGTATGAAGGAACAACTGTGAAAGATTTATTCGCAGTTTTTTTGTACTGCACAATGAACCCGACCAAAAATGGAAAAAAAGTAATTAAAGTACATACAAATTACTGGTAGTAACTATAATCCGCAGATGCAGGTTCTTAAGAGTGAAAAGCAACACATTAATCACTTTCACGTACCTGTTTACGCCAACACAGTTCACCAACACTCTGTCACTAATCTCGTAGTTTATTCTCTTAGTGATGGGTTTACCGACGCTGTAGCCCGTAATTAGTACCTCACGGGAACCTAGACACTATGACACAAACCGGTTGTTAGTTTACTGCCACGACTTACACCGAGCTACAGAAAACCCGGCGCCATGTTACCAGCAACGTTCTCCCCCGCCAGACTCATCTCCACTTATCGATTAATCGATCGTAAGTATCGCAAGTCACAGATAAACACAGCATTCGATCCTTGGCGATACATAGCATAAATTTACTATTAAAAATGTTAATTAACTGAAGTGGCCAGCCTACTGTAATGTGACGCTGTCCAATAAGCTATGTATGTTGGAGGGCTATCCAATAACCTATGTCTACATCTACATATACACTCTGCAATGCACAAAATTGTGGGTGGCAGAGGGTGCTCAGCACCAAAGCTAATCTCTTTGCTGTGCATTCCAATCCCTAATGGTACGAGGGAAAAATAATTCATATAAGAATCAGCCCGGCACCTTATTTCTCTAATTTTATCTTTCCTGTCCTTCCGGCTCAAAATAGTTTGGTGGAAGAAGTATTTCACTACACTCAAAAGTGAAAGTGGGAGTACGCATGTTTACCAATAAGTTTAAACGAAACGTGCGTCGTCTATCTACCAGAGACTCCCAACCTAGTCTACTAATCAGTTCTGTGACGCTTTCATAAGGACTGTAGCAAGCGGTCACGAATCGAGCGGCTCTTCTCTGTACTTTCTCTATGCTTTCGATTAACCCCTTACGAAACGGGTCCCAAATGGCACAACAATAATCCAAATGTGGACGCACAAGAGATTTGTACGCTATCTCCTTTGTTTGTTCATTACAATTTTTCAAGATTCGACCTATGAATCGCAGTCTAGAATTAGCTATGTTGGAGGAAGGTATTGGAGGAAAAATGCTACAAGTGTAAGATAAGGACACATGGTGTGCCGCGAGAAAGTGTGAGTAGTAAGGATTGCTTGGATCATCTTGTTGGACCCTCTTCTATTAGCGTCACTGGCTGAGCGCATCGCCATGGCCGAATTTATTCCCGTTGCTTGCCACAAATTTTCCCGCGTCTATAGTGGCCTGGACGTCAAAGACGCTTAAAGGCACAAGTTTATAAAATAACTGTAACGATATTTCTAGAGTTCACGGTTTCCACAAAATAACTGAATGAATGCTTTTTAACAAATTGAGGGCCTCAACAGAAAGTTTTTTCGATAAAAAAATATCATATGTATCATTTCCTTTGGGATATTCATGTATGGGACAGTAAGTATGTCGTTAAGACATCAGTGTCTATCGTCAAACGTCATTACTGTACAACTGGAACATTACCAGTACTTTACCCTAATGATTGTTGCGCAAAATTTTAATAACTTCTGTGGAGTTCGAAGTGACTCAGAAGTAGTAAAGTTAGCCAGAGAAGATCTAGCTATGACAGTGGAAAGTGTCAGCGGTTTTTGCGTCATTGCGAATAGGTTTTTTTGCTCTC
Source organism: Vandiemenella viatica (assembly GCA_031002005.1). Lineage (NCBI taxonomy): Eukaryota > Metazoa > Arthropoda > Insecta > Orthoptera > Morabidae > Vandiemenella > Vandiemenella viatica. Next base: position 266,896,366 of record JARYHS010009186.1, read on the forward strand.
TCCAATCACGTGACCAGAGTGCTGGCGACCGTGCGCGCGGGCTCCGGGGAGCCGCTGGCCGTCACGTGACGTGTTTTTGCGCGGCGCGCGACTCGTTGCTCTGGGTGGTCCATGCAAGTTTGACGAGGCCGCCTGCAGTATTCAACAGCTAGTCCCGGGAGACCCCGCCCGGCCTGACCTCTGCCGGAGAGTCCGCCAACCAGTGTCCAGGTCGGGCACGAGGCGCCGCACCAACCTAATAATATCCGAAAACTCGAAAACTGACTTTCTCCCCCGTAAGTACTAAGTCCGTACCGGAAATAATGGTTTGTGTTGTAAATACGAGTGGGTATCCACAAGATAGAGGAATTATTTTTTAAAAGCTATTATTATTTGCGATTATTCCCCATTAGGAGAGCGATTGAACTTGAAATCACGATTTAATCGTCAGCTGTTTCTCCTCTTTTCTTCCCAAAATCTCTTCTTCCTTTCCGAGTGGTCTCTCTTCCGTTTATCTGTCCATTTCTTTCCAGGATGTCGTGTTGTTCTTTGCTCCAAATTAGCATTTGTGATCTTCTTATGACACTCACTGCGTTCTTCGAGATTTTATATGTTGATCCGTTGTGGGTCCCTCTGGACCTCTTTCATCCATTCCGTACCGCATTTAATCTTTGTTATGATGTCAAGTAATTTCTTTGCTATTTTAGTGTTTTCCATCCTGTAGATGTTAGTGTAGAACTTGGCTCGACGCTTTCTGATTTCTTCTGTTACTGTGTTGATCTTTTGATAGAGTTCATTCCGTGACCTCTTCATCCAAATGCCATTTCTGTTTGAAAGCTATATATATATATATTCATTTTTTTTTTTTTTTTTTTTTTTTTTTTTTTTTTTTTTTTTTTTTTTTTTTTTTAGAAAACAACCTTATCCACTTCTAAATACTCTCCATTACAACTAATACATTTGTGCCACCAGTGCTTCCACTGTTCGAAACATTTTCTGCAGTCATCTTTAGAAATGGCTGACAGTTTCTCCATTGGTTTTTTTTTTTTTTTTAATTCTATCTTTTCAAATCGGTGTCCTTTCATGCCCCTTTTCATGTGTGGAAACAAGAAAAAGTCACACGGAACCAGGTCAGGAGAAAAAGGTGCGTGGGGCAGCAAAACCATGCAATTTTTTAGCTAAAAACTGCCTAACAGAGACAGTTGTGTGTGCAGGAGCATTGTCGTGGTGGAAGAACCAGTCTCCTGTCTGCCACCAATCGGGTCTTTTTTGACGAATACTGTTGTATAAAATCCTTAAAACTTCCAAATAAAAGGTTTGATTGACGGTCTGATGTGGGGGATCAAACTTAGAATAACTACGCCGTCGCAGCAAAAAAAAATCAAATTAGCATTGTTTTGATATTTTACTTGACGACATTTTTTAGTACGGGGTGACAATGACGTCTTCCATTGTCTTGACTTGCTTTGTTTCTGCGTCGCAAGCATGGCACCATTACTCATCACCAGTAATGAATGACCTGTGACAGAAAATCTGGATCTATTTGAAGCTGTTGTTTCAAAGTACGAAATGTTTTAACTCCGTGTTCTTTTTGATTGTCAGTCTGAGCCCGAGGAACGAAATTGGCAGCAAACTTTTTCATTCCCAAATCTTAGATTAAAATCCGATGAACCGAGCTCCAATAATCTCTGATAGTTGATCAATTGTCTGTCAATGGTCTGAGAGCACAAGCTCTCTAATTTTTTTAACATTTTCTTCGATTCGGGAAGTTAATGGACGTCCAAAACGAGGTTTACCATCAATAGACATGTCGCCATTTTTAAACCGATCGAACCACTCGTAAACTTAAGCTTTTCCCATAGCGCCTGTGTAAACTTTTTTCGACGTTAAAACAGTTTCAGCAGCATTTTTACTGAGTAGAAAACAAAATGTCACAGCTACACGTTGTTCACTTAAACATGCCATCATCAGAAACGAAACAATAACAAAACAGTGTTAGCAAAACAATCAGTTCAGACTAACAGAACAAGCCAGGTCAACAACACAGGCGGCAATGAACTGACAATGAGCTACGCTATAAACGCCTAGCGGCAGAAACGGGTAATACACAAGATCTGCCCACGGAAATGCTATTCCGGTTATTTTTGGGTACCTCCTCGACTATTTTAAATGTAGTAAGATCACGGAGCATGTATTTTAGTCTAAATGTCAAAGACGCCTATAAAGACAGAGCGGAGCGTCTTTAGAAAATAGATTATGAGAGTAGCGGAAAAAGAAAGGGTTTTGATGAAAACAAGAACGGAATAAAATTAATTGTAAGAGGAAATTTCGAAGGAGAAACCCTGAATGAAGTTTAAATGTTGACAAGTGGTGATTTAACGTTAAATGTATTATATACAGAAATGAAAGAGAAATAATGTACGGTTTGTGAGACGTTGTGCAATAATGCGAAGGAAAGTATCTTGAAGATATATATTAATTGTATATTACCCTGTTAACATGAGTTACAGCAATATATCGTATGCTTAATGATCTAAGGAAACTGAACGAATTATTCCAGAAAGTAAATAAATTAATGAAACTTCCAATGACATTAAAGTAAAGATTTTTCAGATTTTAGGGAGCGTCCATAAACCACGTAGCTCCATTTTGGCCTCCTAGCAACCCGCCCCCTCCCTCCATGTAGCCCGATGCAGTTTTTGCCTCTAACCCCCCCCCTCCCCTTCCACCTAGCACGTATCTTTTTTCCCTATTGATTCCAGAAGACATTTTGTACCATTTTCTCTTGTCAGACTATCGTAAATTACGTAATTGAGATAGCTAAATGACGTAAATAAATATTTACATGCTGTTGTGTGTTCTGTACAATATATAAATGATACAACAAATAATTTGAACGAAAGCTACGTGGTCTGGCTCGTAAAAACCCCTCCCCTTTTCCTAGACCGAGTCACGCAGTTTATGGACGCTCCCTTAAGTTGTCGCATTGAAGGCAGAAAGAATAAGTCGAATAATGATAAATATCTGTTAAGTGTATAGAAGGAAGAAACCAATGAATGCTGTTTTAGGAATTCCTTATAATATTTCTAACAAAGAACGAACACATGTTGTTGCAGACCATTCTTTCCTGCAGTTGCTTTACTGAATAAAATGTTATTAACTAACCACCAATGAAAATATTAACATTTCTAGAAATAAATAAATTCTAACACATGTATGTGAATTGATGGTTATTTCTAATAATTAAATGATTAAATACATCAAAATTCATTTCAAACTACGAGTATATACTTAAACGTCACATGAAATAAAGACAGGATTAACAACACGAGGAACCACGAGATTCAAACTCTTCACCGTAAACTCACATTACGCCCATAAAACTAATACCATTTGAAAACTGAAAAATTAACTTTGCCCCCCCCCCCCCAATCTTCGAAGTGAGGAGGGGGTAGTTTTGCGTGGCTACGCTGTTATATATTAGCACGAGAATATATTGTGCCAGAAAAAATATGCACCAGTGAACAGTGCCGGATTTAGGGGCGGGGGAGGGGGGGGTCGAACCGAAGCGCTTGCCCCGAGCGACAACTTCAGGGGGGCAGCAAAATCAAATAACAGCTGCACGTATGTGTGTAAAATAGTAGCAAACACAGTGTGCTCCTATCCATCTCCATCAGTGCTGATACAGCGCATGTTTGTAAATATGTTCGTTTATAGTGCTTTATCAAGTCTTCCCACCAATGAGATGACTTTGGTTTTGTTTTCGGATATATTCAGATGCAAAATGACAACCATACATTCCTGTATATTGCATTTGTTGATGTAAACATTTACAAACCATCTGAAGATGAGCAGGTATAGTTCGAAACCGGTAATGGTTTAATAAACAACAACATCATATTGTGACTGGTTGCTGTATTTTTTACAACACATATTTGACATCACAGTCGCGGAAGTTCCACCAATCCATCATGGATAAAATATTATTAATGTTCTAAAAATATTCCCAAAGTATTTAAGAAAATTAGGGAAAGTAGGCGCATATCAGGTAATTCGTCAACGCATTAACTACTATTCAGCAGTTAAAAAAAAAAAAACAGTTGAAAACAGAAGCTGTAAATTCACAACACGGATGCTTAATCACTATTCTTCAACTTGATTAAAAATAATGTGAATGTTAACACTGAAACATCTTGACAAAAAAGTATGATGACGTTAACACAATCCCTTTAAAATTTAACATCTTTATTAACTGTTAACCGTTGATGAAAAACTGTTAAATTACAACGAATTCACTGTTTCTAGACGTGTATATTTGTCCAATATATATGCAACACGTGAAATTGGATAGTGATTTGTGTTGGTACGAAAGTATCGAATTGGTACTTAAAATAAAATATCGTTTTTTTATATATATATGGAGAATAAAAATATCGACGATAAATATCGATTATTATATGAAAAATACCGATATTTCGATACATCGATATATTCCACCCAAACCTACCTCGAAATGTATTTCACACCGTACAAGTAAACATGATATAAAATATAAATAGGATTAACAACTTTTAATTTGTAGTTCTGTGTGCATATGCACTCTGCTTGAAAAGCGATACTGTTAGGTGAAAGAGCAGTTGTTTGTTGCAGAACTTGACGCTATTATTTACGCTTTGTTAGTTGGAGTCGTTGGAAGGGGTGTAGGAAATTTGGGAGCGCACAAGGCGTGTATTGGCTATTAAGTATGGATGGACATTGGTACAAGAATTATGATTAGTGGGTGTATGGGAACATATGACTATGGCCAAAAGATGGTACACGATTTCCAAAGAGTCTCCAATTATCTCTTCCATCTATCGGAGATTTTCAGCCTTCTTAGAATAGTCGCTGTACAATGTGGGATTTTCTACACCAGGAGACGCTATGGGTTCTATACAAATCTCATTATGCAATGACATAGTTTCTGCAGATAAATATCAAATCACTACTTTTTTGAAAAACGACATTATGACAGATTTCGTAAGTATTATTAAAATTGTAGAAACTTAACTAATTAAAATAATTTCAATAACGGAATTAATAAAACCGGGTATTTTGAAGTCCACGATCCGTTACAGATTACGCACACCCAGGTAGTAACATTTGCAGATTTTAAAAAGAATTTTGATTCTGTGAGTACAGAAATTATAGGTAAAGGGATTCGAGAGTTTGGAGTTAGATCCAAACTGGAAAATCTAATGCACGAAACCTAAAACACACCGTATAAAACGAAAAGTTTCAGATCTAAAAGTGTAAATCACTCAAATACAGGTGTAAGGCAAAGTGATGTTTCATCTTAACTCCTCCTTGTCTGTGTCTTGGAGAAAATAGTTAGAATATGGAACGAAAAACTAAAAGAATACAACCTATCACCATCAATATAGGGGAGAAAGCAGAAGGTTATTGATATACACTGTTTAACATTCGCAAATGATTTTTTCATAATATCTGAAAACTTGAAATACGCGGCAGCTTGAGTCAATCTTTTAGTGCAAGTAAACAACAGAACAGGTTTGATAATGTCTGCAGAACAATAAAATTTATTACAACTACAGCAAAAATGCTCCAAAAATACTAGTAACAGATATTTGTCAAATAAAGAGATATAATAAAGTTTAAAAATTTGGCGGAAATAATACAGGAAAATGGTTTAGAAAAATTTTATGTAGAAGAAAGGATGCACAAGATGAAAAGAGCATATGGCATAACTAGGGATATCTACAACAAAAAGCGTTTCTCAAAAAATCTTAAAATAGCATCACACTACTGTAGTGAAACCGGAATTTCTTTACTCGAGTGTTGTGCTGAATTACAAGTTGCACAAATTAGAAGTACTAGAAGGAAGAAATTATCCCTAAAAATATTTGTTTCGGTAAGCACTGTAGAATACCGAAAATTGTAATGAGGAAATACATCGCTATATAAAACATAAACAACCCAACTGAACAAATACGGAAGAGGAGATTGCTACTTTTTGAACATTTATATAGAATGGATGGCAACAACGACCTACATTCAGGCAGCTGACCCTGGCAGCGTAGGGGCTAGCGAGCTGGTTTAGCGTTGCAAGGGTCGCCGGTTCGAGTCCGGCCGAGGGCATCGGTGGTTTTAATTAAATGTTGTCTTCATCTTCTGTCGTCCTTAGAGAAGATGGAAAATAATCACACTGAAATGAAATGTATACACTGTAAGAGAAACACACACGTTGAGCTGGCTGTATGGCTGACATGGCCAAATGCCATTACAATCTATGTATATATAAATTTAGGCAGTTGAAAAGGATTTAGAAATAAACAATATTAGGGAGGAAGATGCATCAGACAGATTTTTAAGAAGGACCCCAAAGCAGGAAGGAAAAGGAAACAGACTCAAAATGGTCCGAAGAGAGGAAAAGCTGGGAGAACTTGAGGAAGAAAAAGGAACAACAAAAGCAATAGCTTCGAAATTGGCTTGTGGTCCCTTAAAAAACTAAAGGGAAAAGAAGGAACAGGGCGAAAAACTCGGAAAACGTGAGTTCAGCCTAGAAAAATAAAACTTCCATACTCGAATTACCTTAATAGTCATCAGGAAACACAGAAATAAATCTCTTAGAAATACTGAGCGTGGTGCATTCTGTATTAACGGCGTGTGAGGTAATTCATTTAATATGGGATAAGGGCATCATTCTGTTCCGCTTAACCAATTAGTTGAGTAAACCGCGCGTGGTAGGCGAGCGGTTAACGCAGTGGCCTCGCATTCTGGAGGACGCCAGTTCGAATCCTATTCCGGGCATCCAGATTTTGGTTTTCCATGGTTTCCCCAAATCACTCCAGGTGAATGGCGGGATTTTTCCTTCAAAGGGCCATGGACGAATTCCTTCCCATTGCTTCTGTCCACTCCCATCCCGCCTCTAATGACCTCGACGTCGACGAGGCGTAAAGCCATAAGTAAAAAAAAAGTTGAGTAATTGGTCAAGGAGAGAAATTTGCATTCGGTTTCTGGAGTAAGGGGACTCTAATCCACGTCCAGTAACAAAGATTTCGATTTTTCATGGTTTCCAGAATTCACAGGACGCAAATGCCGGGATGTTTCCTTCAAAAGTCCACGGCCGAATTCGTTGGCACTCCTTGTCCCATGCTCAGCCGCCTATAATGACTTCGACGTTGCAGAGTCTTCAAACATCTTTCTACAACGTGACCTGCCCAGTTGAGTTGATTACCAAATGTTATGCAAAGATATTTGCACTCCATGTCCCCAATAATCTACCAGTCATTTATCTTTAATCATAAAAAAGCTTTTTTTTTTTTGGTACCTGTCAAACCAACTCAATTCGGTAGTTATCTCCAATTCATGCTGACCTTTTCAGCTAGGAAGATATCCTGTCCAAATCACCATACCCAGTACATACCAAAATATTTTCACCCAAGGTCTTCAAACAAGCAGTTAATCTTCTTTTTTTTTGTGCTAACCTCTTCATTTCTACATACCCCTTACAGCCCACGTCCTCAATTATCTGCTTCATATATTCTAATCTCTGTCTTCCTCTACAGTTCTTACCTTCGACTGTTCCCTCCACTAACAAATTAATCAATCCAGCATGTCTCAAAATATGACCTACCAGCCTGTCTCTTCTTTCTGTAAGCTTCTTCCACAAACTTCTTTTCTCGCCCACCATTTCCAAAACTCGTTCATTTCTTACTTTGTCTGTCCACTTAATTTTCAGCATTCTTCTGTAGCACCACATTTCTAATGCTTCAATTTTCTTTCTTTCCGGTATTCCTAAAGTCCATGTTTCGCTACCATAAAGTGCTGTGCTCCATACAAAGAGTTTTAAAAAGTTCTTTCTAATTCCTAGATCAATATTTGAAACTAAAAGGTTTCGCTTTTTCATGAAGGCCCTTTTTGCTAGTGCTCTTCTGCTTTTAACATCATTCCTGCTTCGGCCATCGGCTGTAATTTTGCTTCCCAAGTAACAGAATTCACTCACTTCTCCTATTGCATCCGACCCTATTTTTATATTTAATCTGCTGTGATTGGTATCATTTCTGCTACATTTCATCACTTTTGTCTTGATTTGATTTATATTCAGTACAAAATATTCCTTCAGTATTTTGTTCATTCCATTCAGTAACAATAAGCAAAAAACAAAAAAATCATACTTCTTTCTGTGAGCGTATCAGACTGAATCCCGTGTCATTTATAAAAGATATTTCGGTTTAAGTGATAAAATGTAGATCAACGAAAAATTGCTACGCTTAATACCAATTTCATTCAAATTCGGTTGCGAAACGAGATAAATGCTTCCACAGAATACGATCGTGCCGGTTTGGATTTAATTAAGAAATGTCATTAATACTTAATTTCCATTGTCTGTCGCAAATGAAACGTCCAAGTCGAAACAAACTTAAAAATAAGCCCGAGGGACGAGAGAAAATTTAATTTACCTTCTCGTTTATCAAGATAATTAAAATGGTTTTATTGTCAGGAAGATTGCCGCCTTTGATGTCCCACAGTTTAATTTGCTGAGGACAGTAATAACTTGCTGCATAATGCAGAAACTTCGCAAACGATATCGCAAAACCCATTACATGTCCTCATTTCGTCTCTTATTTAATACACCAAACTATTCGTGTAGTTATCATTTAACATACAACAACTTTTTACTTCATGAAACAAAAATTATCTCTAAATGTTTCAAGAATTATTTTTCTAAAGGCTTTCTGTTTTGTCGAGGTCATTGGATGCGGTAAATGACAGGTCGGGGGGGGGGGGCGTAGTAGCAAGAAGGAATTCGGCCAATGCCTTTTGAAAGAAGCATCCTGGCATTCGCCTGGAATGATTTGTGTAAACCATGGAAAACCCAAATCTGGATGCCCGGACGGGGATTCGAACCTGCGACTTCCGAAATGTGAGGCCAGAGTATTACTGCTCAACCGCCAGTCTAGGTGACTAATGATCCTGACGTCGATGGCTGTAAATATTATTTTACTGAGGAGATGTTGTTTGCAAAGTTAGGAATTGAAGTTAGAAATTCAACTAAGGAAACAATTGGAGGAATTCGTGGGGTGAAGTTACAGACGAATGGCGAAGATAAACTGGACGCATTGTGTTATTAAGGCAGGCGTTACACTGTCAAAGATCTATTGTATAATTTCGTACGCTCATTCACTCACCTCGATAGCTATTGGCTGGAGAACGTTGTCACGTGTCAGCCTTCGCTCGCAAAAACAGCGACCAGAGATGAAATTAGAAGATATTCTGTCGCGGTCGCTGATTTTAGTATAGATTTTAGTGGTAATGAAGGCAGAGCGTTTGCAAGCCAGCGCAGTAGTATGAAGATTACACCGCTCCTACATGACACCGGCGGCAAGGTCGCTGGTCTTCCAGTCCTTACTGTGGAAACGCTGTATAACACGGCTGGTACACGAGGCTTGCATACTATGAACACGTGAACCACATGCATGTATCGCGTGACAAACAGCCAATGTGAAGAAGGCTTCCCCCCCCCCTTCCCAGAACCGAGGGCGCTTCTTTGCGCGCACGATTCGCTCAAGTCCGTGATGTGAAATTTCGTAGGGCAGACCTGTTACCGCCCAATTAGGCGTTTTAGGCATTTTCCTATCATTCTCCCTCTGCTGGCTCGGAACGCATTGTGCGTTAGTTTTGGATCCTATGGTCCATCATTCCAATATTGGAAAACACCGATTTTATGTATCACTTACTTGTAACTGTACCACACCACCGTTTTCAACAATAAATCAAGTAGCCACAACTCTTCCTATCATTTCAAGGAGTACCTACGTCCTGATTTTAAGCAAATTAAGTCTCTGTGCATGTATTTTTACCCTAGCCAGAAGCTTACAGATGCCGACTGGAAACCAGAACAACCGCAGCCGACAGTAAGTAGATGCTAGGACGGACCCACAGTGGGTAAGTTCGCCACACGCTCGGTCTACACGCGACAATTCGAGGTTGTGTCAGCAACTTAATAGCCAAGCAACTACTGCCAAATTAATTGCCATAATACATTCATTAAGTTTGAGTTTCGTAGCGTTTCGTAGTTAAAATAATATTAATAAATTTTGCAGCTGAAAAAAACGTGGATTTGCTTTTCAGTAACATGTTGCTAATGAAAGCAACAAAAAAAAAAATTAAATTACTCATAGTGTTGCTGTAACCACGAATGCCAATTATTATTCCCACTTACGATACATTTTTTAATTTAAAGTTTCACCAATGTTGGTGCTTGACTAATGTTTATGCATTACGGTTTATTTGCTTTTAAGTATTTTACTGACCACTTTCGTTATTGGTGTTTGTACATGTTCGCTTTACTTGAGTTATTAGGTTATTATAAGTGGACATCAGACCTAATATGTTACCGAATCAACTTTCTGACAATTAATTTCTTCGGAGTTGCTCAAGTGATTAATAATATTGAATGTGTAGTAAGTTCTCTGGCCGTTACAGATACTATGACCAATGATTACATAATGAGTATTCGCCCAGTCTCAATAATAATAATATAATAATAATAAAAAAACAAGGTGATCCTTTCAAAGCAAACGGGATTTTTTTAATTTTGCAGAGTGAGTTTTAAGGTTCAAATACAAGTCAAGTTTTTTTTTTTTTTTTTTGTAATAATTACACTACTGCTCTATCGTCCCTGTTAGTGTTTAATATGTACCTCTATTAATACTTTTGACTTATTCAAGCTCTAGAGATTTTATTCACCCTGAAACACAGGTCAAGTTTATGATATTTTATCGGGCCCATTGCACTACATAAGGTTTTTTTTATCATAGTTCTCTGAAATGAATGAAGTGAACTTGTACAGCTGTTACAATATGTGTTTCACTGAAGAAAAAGGAGAGAAATAAACGTATTTGTGTTAGATCGTGGGTTGCGAGATTTGATATGGAAAAAATGCATAAAAATGAAAGAGCTGCAATGTGAAGACGTGACATATTATAAAAATTGTGGTCTAAGCTGAAGTATACGTCCAGTAAATTCTTACCCAAATATTTTTAAAATTTTCTAAATCACAATTATTACCTCCGAACCAAACGATATGAACCATTGGTGTGTCTATATTTACGGTGAATGTGCAGTGGTTAGTACTCAATTCCTGGTGGCGGATCTGCACCATTCTGGAGAATAGCACCCGTTTTGTTCGGCGAATTATCTCAGATATTATTCAAGAAACCTGTCAAATACTACCTTCTTAATCCATTGATTTTCTTTTTCACGTCATCGACCGTGCAGCCTTCTTCCAAGATACTAATTTACTTCGTAATCTTTGTTTAAGTGTTCATCTTTTTGTTCCTATTCTTACAGTCTACATATAATCTGACTACACAGCATTTCCTTCGGTTCGTACTCAGAAATCAAGATTTTCGTTGATTTGGCGGTCCTAACAAATTTCGTTAACTCTGCTTGCGCCATTTTCTTTGTTTCTTTTGGCAGTATGATGACGTCTTTTATAAAATGTTATGCAAACGTATTACATTGTACAGTATAAAGGAAATCTTTTATAAAATATGTCACATTGTAATGTAAAATATTTTATAAAATTTCTTTGATCAAATATCTTTGACAAATATCTTTTACAGTTTAGTGCCGGGCTAGTGATGGAGTATTCAGAATAGTTTCTGAGGAACGAAATTCTGGAAGGAGTTACAGAAGAGAAAAGACAAGATGATAGGCCTTGTTTTGCGTCACATTGGTTTGCTTAAGATGATTATTGAAGGATATATAGAAGGGAAAAACATCACAATTGAAGAGAAAGATAAACCTGTATGGCTCAAATAAATATGAATGACATGAAATGCAGCAGCTATGTAGAATTACAAAGGAAGGCACAGAAGCGAAGTATATGGAGAGTTGCTACAAACCAACTTTTGGTTTGACTACTAATAGAAGAAGAGAAATTACAGAAGCAGCACTTGGTTGGCGAGATTCTTACACCATTTTTGTGAAGAACTTGTAATAATCTCTTTTGGTGGGGACTTTGAAACTTGTTAGACACACTGTATGGCGTCAGCAATTAAAACTTTTCTTTATCAACATGTTAATATTGAGCCTTGTACGTTACATGTCTCAGGGGTTACAAGAATATGAAAGATGGGTAACAAAAGACACGAATTTATTCTACAAATTAAAAGACAACCAACATTACAGGGAATAGTTTTTGCAGATGGCTAGCTCCAGTTGGCCTCCCCAACAAGTCTCTAGCTACTCAGGGGTATTTTTCGGGCCATGGTATGTTGCAACCGTGTCGCACTGTTTGAATCACTTTCCCGTGTGCACTGCTGGCGACGTGATGCGCACCTCAGACACTCAGAGGATGGCGGTAGACCGGCCACAGCGTCCACTCACTTACTCACACAATCCACGAGTGTCTCGTCTCCACTCCCTCGGAGCAGCATTCCATGCAACAGCATACAAGAATATTCTAGTGGCGTGTCCCTGTTGTCCGTAGGTTGGCTGTCCCTGTTGTTATTGTTAACAGCGCAGCGGGTGGCTTGACGAACAGGCCCGCGGCTTCCGCTCGCCGAAAAATAGCCCTCTCGATACATGCACATTGCCTCGCTTGGGAATGCGACTTATTACAGCTTGCCGACCAACCCACCAAAATTTAAATTCCATGGAATTTAAATTTTCTTATAAAGTCTTCTCTGCAACTTTGTTCACAGTTCAGTTCCTGCCCTCTTGATTGAAATACCCTTGATCAGGGCCGGCGCTAGGATTCTCGGGCCCAGGGTAAGCGATCTTAGGCCCCCTCCCTCCCCCCAAATATTTTTACTTTAGGGGGCATCCATAAATTAGGTGAGGTATTTTACCGGATTTCCGGACCTCCCTCCAAAACCTCACATGAGATTTCTATAGACCCCCCCCCCTGGTGATATTTCGCCGGACCCCCCCCCCTATTTCACCTCACTTTTTTTTTTTGTTGATAAATTCAGAAAATTTTAATACAAAAATGTTCAAAATTATTGGTGCAGATTTTAAAATTTGTGTTTGATTTTTATTTATTTAGGCATCCGGGCCGGCGGGGCCCCCTTTGGTGGTCCGGGCCCCGGGTACTTTTGCCCCGCTTAACCCCCCCTAACGCCGGCCCTGCCCTTGATTTACAAAGCCATAAAACCCTGCAAACTTAAAATTTCATAAGATATTTATAACCTTCACCCATTTTCAAACAAAACTCCCCTGCGGAAATGTCATGTGAGGACACGTTAAAGGCGCCAAACTGTAAATGTTTACAATACAACTCGCTTCATGTGCAAAACTCCCCAATGTATCAGCCATCCAAAGTGTACCATCCACATAACAGCAGGGTCCAGCCTTAACCAATCATTATACATTATGCACATAACATAAAAAATATACAACATTGGAATAAAACAACCCAACGGTTCACAGTACTTATCATAGTGTGTCACAAGCACTCACTTTAGATTCACAATGGAATGTCCTTAAGCGTTACCGGTCCATAAAAAAACAAGAAACTATGAACATTTTTTACGTGAGGTTGTCCCTCCACAACTCTTCATCTACACAGCTGAAGTCTTTCACTACCTATTGTTTTTAACCTATAATCTAAGCATTTTCTACTATTCTAAGATATCAATTGAGAACATAGAACTCTGAGGAATCGTTATGATCTTAAAATTTCCAAAATATAAATCTCTCATACAGAATAAAGCATAACCCTCCATAATTCACATAGACCTTCACATATAATACAAGTGCAGATGAAAACACGTTGCCATATCAATCAGTGGCCCTCAATCATCACATAAAATCTAAACTTAATGATCCAATTTCTTAGAACATAATTACATCATACTATCGGGGAATAATATTAATCAATGTCTTCTAATATATACAAAGCGTAACATAACAAAGCTCATGCTACAAAACCAATCAGATGATCACAACATTTGTACACATACCTCGAATCTAACAGCATTTACTAACACGACTCATCTATTGACGACGGAACACTATTCATAACAATACTACAATCAATCGTTACTAGCGAAGGTAGTTGCCTCTTCACAAACAACAGTCATCTCACCCCGATCGTTCACCCAGAACACAGTCAAGGACACACACCTGCCCAGTGACTAGGGGAGTAGTCTACCTGCCGGTCCCGCTATTCCGAGAAGTTCAGAGAGTCAATGCTGACCACACGCTGTCATGGACAACTTCCTACCCAGTCAACATCGCCATAACCACAGCAAATCCCATGCTCTGCGGCGGATCACCATTGAAAAGTCATTTTGCATGAACTTCTTACCCATATTGACAATTCGATTAAAGTCAATACGAATAATCTGGATTACTGTCGCTTCAAAACTACCACAACGTCGCCAAATCATCTTAACGGCAGCATTATCACCACTATGCTCTACATCCCTTGCAACAAGCTGGAAGAGAATTACCAGCAGCCTCCACATCTATGAATGATGGTATTGCCTTAGGCTTCGAGCATTATAGATTCGCACCTCAACATTGCCGTCTACAAGTAAATACGCATTTCTGCCTACAGATTTTTTTATACAGACTGGCCCTTTGGAAAGGTGGAAGAATTTGGCAATTTTTTTTCTCAAGGCATCTGATTGAGGTGCACAACGAACCAATCACAGATCGCCGGCACTGAAGACATAGGCTTCTCTACCCGTCTCCCTCTCCTGCCGCTTCCTCGCCTTCTCCATCAGAAATTACTTTGCTTGCGCCAACCTCTCACTTGGTTCAGTGCTCACCACACGTTCTGGGCAACCCACTAGTTGGTCGACCAGCGTGTCCGCGGGCGTACCGAGATACGTGCACACTGCCTCGCTTTGGGAACGCGACTTATTACAAACTTCCGTGAAGGCAAAATAACTTATGTGATGTTTTTAGCGCCGGATCTTGGTTTATTTAGGCACTAGCCTCTTAGCGGTAAAGAATGACGTGTGAAAGGAATGACCTTCCAATTGATTGCGACGAACTAAATAAATAGAATTGTTGTTATGTAATGCTCATAACCTTATTTAGTAATTTGTATAAATTTCGTATGTAGTTTACACAGCTATAAACGTTGAACTTATACTGGGTTAATGATGTCAGAATTAGAGAACCAAAGAAATTAAAAATAAATTAGGAATCCTTAAACCTTATACTATAGCGCGTGATACTGGTTTTATACCTGGTCCAGGTCTCATTCACCACGATAAATACAGAACTACTTCCATCAGTATGAAATAATAACTTGAGTAAACTGACGCTTATGAAAGCAGCTGAAATTCTTTATAAAATTAAATTATTTGTGAATGATTCTGTAAAAAATTGTGTCACTTGTCATTGTGATCATGTATGTATTTCGACATAATCACAGTTAATACTAATATTGCAGTTCAAAATTCATTGATGCTATTACTCGCGTGCGAATACATTCATTGTATTACGATCTAAATTTGACCTACTGGAAATATTTACACGTCTGAGACATAGTGGCATCAGTAATAAAAGCAACCAATAATTAATATATTAATTTAAACGAGGTGCATACTTTTATTTAAGTGTTACGAGAGATAATTTCTTTGAGTAGATTATAATAGAGACTTAAAATATCTACATCGGATATAAATATCTTGGAAAACTGTAAAAACAATGTTGTGTTGAACGCAGTATTTTAGCAATTCGTTTCTTCGCAAACTAATTCTAATTTTCATCAAATAACTGCCATAATCTTGAAGATGATATAATGTGGATATTTCTTAGCTTACCGCAACTACACTGTCGCTGTACAGAGAGTATAAGAAAAATCTACAGCGAACGAATTTTAATTAAGAAAAGGAAAATAATAATTAATATGTAGATTTTTACGAAATACATACTTTTCTTTTAGTGTGCTGGCAGCTAGTTTACTCGTGTATGATCAGCAAAATATAACTGTTACTACCGAGCGTTGTGGGTGAGCGGTAACGCTCTGGCTTCGCATTCGGTTCGAATCCCCGTCTGGGTATCCAGATTTGTGTTCTGCACGTTTTCCCCAAATCACTCCAGGCGAATGCCGGGATAGTTCCTTACAATAAGGTCATGGCTGAATTCCTTCCCGCTCCTTGTCCTCAATCCGATCCAGCTTCTAATGACTTCGACGTCGACGAGGCGTAAAGCCTTAAGTAAAACAAAGAGCAGTTATTAAAAAAACGCGCATAACCTCGAGCATCTCCGGTCGTTGTTGGTTGGCCAGCGGAGGCGGGAAGAGTCACGTCAGAGTGTGACAGACATCGGTACATAAAAACCAAGAACAGGGTTTTATATTGATAGATTGTGTACTTACGTAATTTTCGTTGGAGTTCTTGTATCGCGGGTAGTAATAACGTTGCAAAGTGTAATCAAAGTTAGTAAAAGGAAACGCGATATAAAGCCAAATAATTCCGTCGCGGCGCTTCAGAAGTCTTGGAAGCTACGATAGCAGTTTCTCCTGCCACCTAGAACAGGGAATTAACAGCACTTTTAATTAAACTTCCTCCAGTTTGCGCGGTTTCCATTTCGCTGCGTCCGAAAAGAAAAAAAAAAAAAAGAAATGCGAGACTCCTGCTCTTGCGGCATTGTTAATTATTCTCGGCCGGACCGGAATGCTCGTCTGTCCGACAGCCAGTCCTGTAATGAGGTGGAGATTTATCCTCTCCCGAGCACTTTATTCAATAAAATTAATTAATACCCCCTCGCGTGTTTCTTGCGCCGTGGAGTAAGGAATACCTCTGTGGGAGCAATGTTTCGGCGGCCAAACAAAGTTATTTGCAGAGTGGTCGACAAGAAGAAATATGACGCCCCTCGTAGCATTCTCACAACCTTGCCAATCATTTTTGGAGTAAAACATCTTCAGGCGCTGTGAGAATCAAGTTTTTTCCGGCGCATAACTGGCAAAAATTCTTCTCGGGTATTCTGCCGGATATGTTCTTCTGCCCACAACGTTTCGGCAACAACTTCCGCTGTCTTCATCAGGTAAGATGTCATAACGAAGCTACCGCTGCTAAACCACTGGCTAACCAGGAAAATTCAAACAAATAACTGCATTTGATTTTCTTTGTGATTATACTGTTATAAGGAAGTGTAATTTTCAAATATATAACTGAATTTGATTTAATTTTCACTTAAATTGTTGAAAGAAAATGTAACTACCATTCTATGTAAAAGGCAAGTAGAGGAAGTAATTAGAAAAAAAATTGAAGATTAGAGACAGAAAAAATCACAATGCAAGGCAGAGGTATAAAAAAAAGGTTAGTTTAAATTTGTAATTTGCTATTTGTTTTATTTACGACGATTAAATGCATAAATTCGTGACTGGAAAACAGTATCAAATGTTTACCATTCTCCTGCTACTACAACCAGGACACATTATAACCCAAGACACGAGAAGTTTACTAACAACTCAGAGAAAGTTTATATAATACATATTTAATTAAATATCAATAAAATAATTCATAGTTATTCATTTTTTAAACTATACTTTCCTTCGGATTGTTTTCGTAACGATAAAAATTTCCGTAATTTGTGACGGAATTTGTGGGAGTAGTAAAAAATGGAGGACAGAGATAAAAAAGACATTATAATACTAGGCAGAAATGCGATGTTCATTTTGTCACTGCAAATTTGTTTTTACCATTGTGTATTCTCTTTATGTTCAATTGCCTGTTGTGAAAGAAGTAGCCGAAAACGAAGGACAGAGCGAGATCTCAGTACGTAGGAAGGCATTTATATATATATATATATATATATATATAACAAATTTCAATGTTATTGTCACGCACTTCGGTATCGGCCATCTAAGAACCACGAAAAGTAATCCCGTGCATTCATTTCGATGCTTCTTTTCATGACTACCAATAGTTCTTCATCCTCTCACTTTGCTGTTTCCCCCTTTCTTCCGTACATATGTTACAACATTTCCTCTTCTTCTTCTACCGGAAAATCTAGAAATTTTGTATCACTCTCCTGAAAATTGCTCTATCTTGTATTATATCTTCTGTTATTCCGATCAGAATCATATTTTTCTTTACTTCTTGGTTCCATTGGTTGCCTTCCTTACTCTTGTAAACATGGTCGAAAAATCTTTTAGTAAATCTATTGTTATTCAATCTCGTTATGTGACCAAAAAAACTGATTTTCCTCTTTCTGATCGTGTCTGCCATTCTATCGGGTTTTCTTCTTTGTATAGATCTTTATTCCTCCTGTGTCTAAACTCTCCTTCTTCAATTTTTAGTGGTCCCCAAATTTTCCTCAAGATTTTCCTTTCCCTTTTCACTATCTCTTCTATTTTTCCAGTTTTCATAGATAATAAACATTCTGATGCGTACAGACCTTCTGATTTGATTACTGTGTTGTAGTGTTTGATTTTAGTTTTCCTTCAGAGATTCTGTTCGTAATTTTCATTTTGTTTTTTTTTTTTTTTCAGTTGGGGATGGGTACACATTAATATTGAAGCACACTTGTTTGCAGTATATTGTGTTACAAGAGTCCTGTGGTCTGGTGGCTTTAGAGAGGTTCTCCAAACGTCTACGTCATACTACAAATGCTAAAAAAATATACCAGATTGCTACAATTCTCCTTCTTCTGCTTAGTCTTGGCGAAATCGGTATGTGTAAAAGACTAGTTAGAGAATGTAAAAGAAGAGGAGGCAGATGACTTTGCCACTAACCTCACAAGAAACCTGCAACCCAGCGAAAAGTGCGACCAGCGCGTTAGCCACTTCGCTGTCGGGGACGCCCCCGCGAGAACAAAGTGATGCTAGATGCGTATGGGCGCGGTAAGTCGTTTTTCGACTTTGAAGGTAGCGACAGTGTTACGGTGGCAGATAATGGACCCGCGGAGATGAAAGCCGGCATGTGCCGGGTAATGAGCCCTGGCTCTCCTTTGTGCGTGGGCCGGAACATAACGAGCCCATTACCTTACCTGCAGGCCTCCTCGGCTCGCTAGCAGCTCCACAAAACACCTCGTCCACACTATTACCGGAACCTTGCTACCGGCGGATAAGCCACTATCTTCTCGCAGCTGAAATGTCATCCAATTTGAGTGAGATGCTGAGGAATAACATAAACTATACCATTTCGGCCTCCTACCCATCATTCGGGAGGACGAGGGTCAAACCTCGTTCGGCCATCCTGGCTGACATTTTCCGTGGTTTTCCTCAGTCACTCAAGGCGAATGCCAGGATGGTACCCTACAAGGCCACGGCCGACCTTCCATCCCCCTTCCCTCCAAGTGGAGTAGATTGACTGAAAAGAGTCTTCGAGATTCCAGTAGCCCGCCTCCCAGCCTTCAGCTGGGAGGAACAAAAAAAAAACATAAACTAGATTATCGATCCTAGAGTGGTGAATATTCGCACTACTACCAGGGATTTCCCCCGGTCATCCTGACTGTGGTTTTCCGCAGTCAATTTAGGCGAATAGGGAGATGTCTGCATTCATGTGGTTCAGTGGATGTAAGATATTGTGTGAACAGTATTTGTGTGCGGTTCATGTGCATATGTTGTTGATGTGTGTTGGTGGATGTCTGTTTGTCCTTGTCTGTGTGTTGATGTTTGGATGCTTGTTGTAGTGGATTGTGATGTCGAGTTCTCCGCATATTAGCGTATCTTCTGTTGCGCTCATGTCTGAATTGACACAGCTGTTTAAGCCTATTGTGTTAGATGGTGATACCATCGTCGCACTGTGCGACGCTTTTCAGTGCAGGAGGTTTAAATTAATTTAAATGCAAAGGAGCGCACGCTCCGGTGGCCATTTCCCTGCACACCAGTTTTTCTCTTTTCCTTTTCTCACTGACTTTCTCTTCTCTACTAATTTCAACTTTAAATTCTTTTACAGTTTTTGGCAAATTATTCCTAATTCCTGTTGGTAATTTATTCCAACCCCTGATACCCTCACCTACTAAAGAAAATCTTCCTACACCCTTGTACCTGAGATCGAGTGTCAGCTTGTGGTCATGGTCATCGTTTCCCTTCATGCACCTCTCACAATTATCCATGCATCATCGCCATTATACACCTTGTAATCTCCCATGAGTCTCTTCAAATTACTACAAATCCGGCTCCTTCTTCATGTCACTTACTGAATGTGTTCTGTGGTAATTTGTAAAGACAAATCTAGCAGCCCTTCTTTGGTTGTGTCGGTTTCTGGTAGGCCTCGTATTTGAATCAGAATTGTTTGAAGATATAACTATGAAAATCCTGCATCACAACAAACGAAATAACACGTACCTTATATTTTGTATTGTCTTATTTAAAACCGGAATTGTTGCGTTCAGATAGTATTTGCCATGGCTTCAACATCAGAATTCTAATAAAGTAAACTTGTCCTCCATTTTACCACCAAATTAATTGCTAGCAGAGATAAACCATCATTACTGACGGCATTTATTGCTTTGATATTAACGAGTTATAGAAACAGATACCAGTAGCGTTGTACTCCAGAATATTAAACGAGAATCCATTAACGTTTTGTACTCGTATCTTTCTTAAGGGTCAGAAAATAATTTCGTATGAATGCATGTACATTCAAATTGCTTCCTACGATAAATTTAATGTAATGCATTAACCATGTCAGTAGTGATATAATATTAGTAGCCATAAATGCCTGACAATTTGCGGGTTCTGCGGTTAAACATCTGATCGAAACTTCTTCTACTCCAATCACGGTCTCGGTTGGAATTTTAATTGTTCCTTAATCCATGTCCGGCATAGTTTGCTTTGTAATTTGAAGTATGCCAGAACGCTTCCGAGATTCGGATTCCACGTTAAAATAATGGTGCGTTTATACCAGATAGGATTACTAGGTTAGGTTAAATGCGTGGCAAATCGCACATTCTAACAATAGATGTCCGATCAAATTTTTCTGGATCTCTCGGCCAACGATGCTATTCGAATTTCAAAAATTGTAAATGCCATATTCACTGTTTTCGACCCATTCGTTAGTATTCCACTAACATTCTGATACCATAGAGCGCTTGATCCTCCATCCCTTCCTATCTTATTCTAACATCTACATGCCCCTTACAACCCTAGAACCCACGTCCTCAGTTATCTGCTTCACATAATCTCTGTGTAAAGCACTGTTCCTAATTGTTTCTATAAGGTACCTTTCCTCTCCTACTCGTTCCACCACCTCATTATTCCTAACTTTCTCCTTCCAACTTATTTTCTCCATCCTCCGGCATATCCACAGTCCGAAAGCTTCCAACCTCGTTACATCTTCTATGCGTAGCGTCCATGTTTCCGCCTAATACAGGGCCGGCGTTAGGGGGGGGGGGGGGTAAGCGGGTCAAATGTACCCGGGCCCACCGGGTAATGGGGGGGGGCCCTATCAGTGGCTGCAGGGGCCCCAAGCCTGGAATCCAAGAATCCGCCCATTGTCGCCCGGCAAGTTTGTAGACCTAAAAAAAATAGGTCGCCCATTTTACCCCGGGCCCGAAAGCGCCCGCCCTGGCCTAATATAGTCCTACACTCCATGCAAAACATTTATCTCTGCAATATAACTGGAAATTGGAATTGAGGTAGGAAAACTTGGAGAGGTACGATTAAGTAAGGTTTATTCTCAATCTAATGGACGGAGTGTTTTGTGTGCACTGAAATAAGTATGTTACCTTCCGTTTATACAACCATTTCACATTTTTTAATAAACCATTAAACTTTTCTCTACACTTCCATACACGCACAAACAATACAAAATATTTTGCTTGTATCTAGCAGCCACTGTATCCAGGGATAATCAGAAACTAGGGTTACAATGCCGATTTTTCTGGAGTGTCACCGTTATAGAGAAATTAGTAATGTGTTATAATTCTAACATAAGTTGTTGGCAACTGTGAGAGTATCAGCCACCTGACGTCTACAGCGCTGGCTGTATGTAAACACAGACGGCTACTACTTTGGAAAACTGGTCTTGCGAAGGAATCCACTCAGTTATTCGATTTCCGTAGGTGAAACACGTAACCGCGGATGAAACTCTCCGGCATCTGGTAATGTCTCCTCACCATGTCGGAGAATAGCGTCGAATGTTTGCGGCCGGAAGAGAAAACGTCACTGTCGAGGATCGCAGTAGCCAACCCAACACGGCATTAACAGCCCGGACCTCGCTCGAAGGATCACCTAGGTGTCCGACGATTCTCTTCGGACGAGGAGTTGAAACACTTCGCGACAACGTGACCGAACACGCAAGGACAGGATTTTTATCAGGAGGGAATATTCAAAATCATCCCACCAAGCGAGAAGTGCCTAAACCGATATGGAGTCTGTCGAAAAGTAACCTAACATATGTACTGTCAGTAGGTGTGTTGATTGTATGAAATAATATGTACACGTTTCACTCTGTAATATTAGTTTCTCGCACATTCAAAGTTCATTTCACACGACTCGCTCCTGCATATTACCACAACTGAAGGATACAAATCGTTCCTCACCTGGAACAGCTTTTCTATGAGCTTATAAAAATACGCGCAGCTTACGATGTACGTCCCGCACCCAAGATAACTTTCTCACACCATACCTCGATTCCTCCCCAAAGATACACTCTCTGGTATACGAACCTGGTGTTCCAACTTAACAATGTCCAAAACCCTTCAAATATAGGGTGAGTAGAATAGGAGATTACAACTTTTGAATGATATAGAAGTTTAGTTGAGATAACAGAATCGGTAGATGAGTCATTTTGCAGCGAACAACCTCAAGTTTCACATTAAAGCGTCAAGTGTCATTTTGGTTCGATGTAACTACATTTGTCATGCGCAAACATCCCACCAGCAAATAGGGTGTAACTTGTGCAACGGCAGCGTAGATTCGATTTTTCAGGTCGGCCAAATTGTTTGGTAGGGGAGGAACACACAGACGATGAAACCCCAGAGAAAGAAATCCAGTGGTGTCTAGTCTGGGGAGCGAGGTGGCCATATGATTGGCCCTTCACGGGTAATTCACCGTCCTAGGGAGTGATTATAGAGGAAACCTCGAACTTCCGTGTGGAAATGAAGTGGTGTACCGTCTTGCCGGAAGTAAACCATCCCATCTAGGCCTTCTTCATCGATCATTTGTTGCAGATCTCGTTTCTGAAATTTAAATATATATATATATAAACATAGCGAGCACTGTTGGAATACTGTTGTGTAATTTGGGATTCGTATCGCAAAGGATTGATTGACATGTTAGAGAAAGTACAGAGGAGAGCCGCTCGATTCGTGACTGCTAGTTACAGTCCTTATGTAAGTGTCACAGAGCTGATACGTGGGTTGGACTGGGATTGTTTGGCGGACAGACGACGTCGTTTGAATTTGTTGGAGAATATGCGAAAAATCTTTAATTTACGAGTGCAACGAAATACTTCTTCCGCCAACCTATTTAGGTCGCAATGGCAGGAGGGATAAGATTCGAGAAATAAGATGCCGTACTGAATCATTTATGTATTCGTTCTTTCCTCTATCTGTTCGGGATTGGAATGCACAGAATTAGGATTGGTGCTTAGCACCCTCTGCCACCCACAGTATTAGTGATTTGCAGAGTATAGATGTATACGTAGAAGTAGCCATTTTAACTGTGTACTACGCTGCCGCTCCTGGTGGCGGAATGATGTACTGATGCGCTCCGTGCATCAAAGTTTTGAAGTTGTTTGCTAGGAAATGACTCATCTACTGAATCTGTAAGTTATCTTAGCAAATTTCTATATCATTTCAAAGTTGTAAAGTCCTTTTTGACTCACCCTGTATAAACTCACACAGCATTCTAATTACTAAAACATACAGAAAGATATTAACACAAGGACTAGCAGATTATAAGGCATTTCAATGTGGAGGAAGCAATTAATGGAAGTGAAACCCCGTATGCCGATGACAGAGAAGTGGAATAGAACCCAGACCATAGCGTTTAGCGAGGCCAAAGGTTACCCACAACGCCTGCTGTTTTGTTTAATGAACGACGCAGAGAAAAGTGCTTTTTAGGTGCGGAATAAGAGCGAGTAACACTATATTAGTTAACAAGTAATGCAACATTACGAGGCGCCACAAAATGGAGTGTGGCGCATTAAGA
Organism: Vandiemenella viatica; assembly: GCA_031002005.1. Classification (NCBI taxonomy): domain Eukaryota; kingdom Metazoa; phylum Arthropoda; class Insecta; order Orthoptera; family Morabidae; genus Vandiemenella; species Vandiemenella viatica. The sequence continues at coordinate 266,920,421 of JARYHS010009186.1, forward strand.
CGGAGGGTCAGAAACGAGAAGGCTAAGAGGTTTTAGAGCGCACTTTGCGAACAGTGGAATATACTGAAGGATGTGGGTTAATGAGAGCTTAACAGGACCTAAGAGGCACCTATCATGTGCCCAAAGTAAGAGCCCCAGACGGAAGATGATACCAGTAGTTTACTGGCACACCCTATGTAAATAGTGATAAGTGTTGAAGCACAAGGCAGGTCGTGGCGTGGCACATTTTATCTCTATCTTTTCCGCTCTTCCCAGTGTAACAGCCCTCATACCTGAACTTTAAGTAGAATTGTATTTAATGCAGTATCTGTAGTGAGCTAAAGTTTGCTTGAATATGATCTGGTATGGTTGTTTTGCAATATCTTGTAAATCAGTGTATATAGACTTTGTTTTATGAAAGGAAATTATTTACAGGCCATTTAATATGTTTAAGAATCGAATTGTGCAAGAGAATTGCTTAAATGCTTGTAATTCCAAGTATTAATGTAAGTTAAGATGTCTACAGGACAATTTTCTACTGTTTAAAATGATTTCTGTATATAATTTTGTGTTTAAATATCTTTAATTTCCATTTCTGACGGTTTTGTAATGCTGTTAAATGATTAAGTACTATTTCTGATTGTTTTTAATATGTTTAATTGTTTGAGTAATTGTTAATGTTCGAGAAATATCTCGCGGAAGTATTTGAAGAATTCCAGAAATTTCGATAGAGCCTATATAAAGAAATCAGCAAAAAATGCTTCAGTAGTATCTGTGGATTGTATCTTTGCATGTAAACAATATCGCTGACGTTATATAGAAAATAAAGAAAAATCTTAAACTGAACTTTGGTGGACTACTTCTTAATTACTATACTCTAATTAAACCACCGAAGATCCTGACAGCAGGTTCCCTTTTTTGGCTTTACAGCTCGTCGACGCCGGGGTCATTAGAGGCGGGAAAGTACTGGGGACATGGAACGGGAAGGAATTCGGCCATTGCCTTTTAAAGGAAGCGTCCCGGCATTCCCCCCGAGTGATTTGGAGAAACCATGGAAAACCCAGATCTGGATTCCCGGACGGAGATTCGAACCCGGGTCCTCCCAAATCCGAGGCCAGAACGTTAACCGTTCACCTACCACGGCCAGGTCCACTAGTTCCCGACATTCTCTTCTTCACCCTGATGTAGCCGTCCTGCGCTTAAAAATACCCCGTCTGGAATTTTGACTTTTACAAACTAACCTACATTCCAAACCAGCTCTTTGATTTTATTTTACTAATTTCGGCCAGGTCGTATCTTCCAAATCTCTTCAGACTGAAGTTGGTAGGTGAGCGGTAACGCTGTGGCCTCGTATCCACGAGGGTTCAGGTTCGAATTCCCTACGGATCATTCAGATTTTAGTTTTACATGTATTCCCGAAATCACCCCAGTGAATTCCTGAATGGTCAGTCCGTTACCGCCTCTAATGACCTCGACGTCGACGAGTCGTATAACTATATGAAAAAAAAGTTCCTTCAAATTAAAAGTTGTCATACAGTAGGGCGCATGTCAATTTAGTATTTGAGTAAGATCAGGTCATGTTTGACACTAAAAACTTACTTTTTGTGCCTAAAAACAGTTTTTTTATCACTTTTAGACTCTTTACGACGAATGTTTGGTTTAATTCGACCAAAAGAGTTCCAATAATGATTAAACTTAAGATCAGATCACATAATCATCTATTCTAACAGTGAAAACCCATTTTACTTCCGTAAAAACGCCCCAACTTCATTACTGATGAAGTGGGTCTGCTAGCTATTAGAGCCATATTTCAAGCTCGTAGCTGATCCGATTTTTCAAAAGAGGGGTTCTCAATTCCTTTATTTAACACTAAAGAGTTGAAAAAATATTTCAGTTACCTAACATCCAATTTCTAAGTAACCATACCTAGAAGTGATGAAGTTAAAAAAAATCTCTTTGGGCATTCTAATTGTACGGAACAGAAGTCTAACACTTATTTTCAGTATTCGGTTTTGATTGAAAGAATAAAATTATAAGTCTAAATTTAAAACCTGCACCGTATTCAAATAATTACTACTTAATAAGTAAGCCAACCGTTTAGTTTGACATTTATCTTGGTCACAGCGGCGTAAGATACAGTCAACCACAAAATATTAATAAGTAAGATCTACTCCACCACAAAAGACTACCATCTTACACAAGTCATCCAGTGTTTACTACAAAACAGAAGGTATTACGTCACTCTGCACAATGAGAAGAGTCGATGGAGAGCTCAGAAGAATGGCCTCCCTCAGGGTAGTGTGCTGGCCCCGCTCTTGTACAACATATATACAAATGATCAACCAATTATTCCTGGAACAAGAGCATTCATTTATGCTGATGACACAGCAGTTGAAGCTCAAGGCACAACCTTTGAGGCAGTGGAGGTGAAGCTGACAACAGCTCTTGAGGATATGGCCAAGTATTATGATGCTAATCACTTGAAGCCCAACCCTGGAAAAACACAGGTCTGTGCATTCCATCTGAGAAACAGAGAAGCCAGAAGGAAGTTGAACATCAACTGGAGGGGGCAACAACTACTACACTGCGATACTGCAAAATATCTGAGAGTAAAGCTTGATCGATCTCTTACATTCAAATCCCACTGTCAGCATCTGAAACTCAAAGTATTCGCCCGGAACAACATCATCCGGAAACTTACAAGTACCTCCTGTGGAGCACATCCACATGTGCTTCGTACATATGCCCTGGCACTCAGTTTCTCTGCAGCAGAATACTCAGCACCAGTTTGGCAAAACTCTGCACATGCTAGGCAGGTTGATATAGCACTGAATGATACTGGTCGCATTGTAACAGGTTGCCTAAAACCAACTCCTATTAGTAAAATATACCACATCATGGGTATAGCACCACCTGACATTCGTAGGAAAACAACTGCAGAGAGGGAGAAGAGGAAACAAGAAACAGACCCCAGACACCCTTTCTTTGGACTCGAACCTCAACCCGCAAGACTAAAGTCAAGAAAGAGCTTCTTACAGTCAACTACAGCCATAACATCTTCACCTGGAGCACGCCGTCTAGAACTATGGCGAAATTCGTTGCCTGAAGGGCACTGGGGGAATATCAAAGTGGCACCTGCCGCGGGATGTAATAAGCTATATGCCATATGAAAGGCATTAAATATATATTAAGAACTGAAGTGTCCCGATGCAGATCTAATATCAAAACATGGGGTTACACTACTGAAAACGAACTATGTGAATGTGGCGAGCTGCAGGCCCCACAACATCTTCTGGTATGCAGGGATCTACCTGAAACCTGCAATATCGACGACCTTTCCGGGCAAATCGGAAGGCCATCAGCATTGCGGAATTCTGGTCACACTCCATTTAATTGTGTTCTATAGTCCATAAGCTTAATATTAATTAAATAATTACATTTGTTTTGTTTCAACTTGTAATGTTATTTCCTGGACACGAGCAATAATTAATAAATAAAGTACGCCAAAATAATATTCAACAACAGTTCCATCAGCTAATATATTAAATAACAATTATATGTTTAACAAACAACCGCAGAAGAAATAGCATATAATAATCACATATATATTGTATTGTGTCCTATTTATGAGCTGGAGTCTTGTGACATACGAGCAGAAAGTTTGAGGAGAACTGCGAAAATTTATGCAGATAGTAATTTTTCATCTTCTCCTTGACCAGTCGGTATACATTTTACGCCATACTTCCTAGTTTTTGTTCGAAGTTTCTAACTTGCTCTGTTTGAATTCCTGCAGATTGCTGATTTTCTTTGTGTTCTGCATGCGGTGGGCCGTGTAGTACAGATGTCGCCCACGCGGAGCGCCACCGCTGCGGCGGGTTCTATCAGGCGCGGCAACTACCCAACTACAGAGACCGGGCCGGGCCGGGGCCGGGCTCTGCGAAAATTGAATCGGCGACTCTGCGCGGATAAAGGGCGACCGCATGCACATTACAACGCGCCGGCGAGATAGGCCGCCGGCACACGCGCGGAGCTTTACGGGCGGCGGACAATGCGAACCAATCAGGGGCGCGCCGCCTAACAGGTGCGGGGCATGCACGGCCGTAGTACTGGGAAGCTCTGCGCTGGTAATACCAGCCTGGTAGCTGTCTACGGCGGCCATTACGGGGAACTATAACAGCGGCGATGCGAGAAATATTAGCTGAAATGAATAAACTGAACGTTGACAAATGTTTCTTTTATTTAATTTCGGATGCGTTTCGCCATTATGGATCGAGGCATCGTAAGTTCAATGTAAATTAGTATTGTTGAGTAAAATATCATTATTTGTATACTTATTTACAATTATTATAAACGTACATTCTAGTTACGACCTTGTTAAAATATAATAACTTTTGCGTTGGACTACAGGGAGATATGTTAATTTTTAGAAAGGAAAAATGCAGAAAGTGCTGTTCCGAACTGATATTTTATAACCACTACAATTATCGTGAGTAGAGTGTATATATATAAAGTATGCAAACTGTACAACTAATTTAACATTGTGAAGTGAATTTATACAAGGTTATACTTGTTGTACATATAATATGAAAACATCAGGTAGAACAATAGTAGTAGTAGAAAGAACCAACATAATAGCGTACAGGCATTACAACATTGTAGGATGAATACATATATAAAATTTAATCATCTATACAGATATAATTATAACAATTTGTATATATTTATAGCCATCACTGATGATGCCCAACTCCAAAACGGTGAAACGCGTCTGGTGAAAGAAACATTAATAAAAAACAGTTGTTAATAGACGGAGTTTAATTCATAAACATTGCTAAAATATGTCACATTTTAATTGAATAGTTTTAACGCCCGTCAAAAGCGACGGGTATTATCTATGATGGTAGTAGGAATTTATTCTGTAAAAGGTATAAAGGAAAAACTAATAATGATCATTTTAATGATATTTTTCCTGATATCAGTACCTTACTCTTTCTAGATTAACAGAGTATTTGGCTAAGATTTTTTTAAATAAATGCATTTTACTTTAAATGACGGAAAGTATAATTTCAAAAACGGATAACTGTTATTTATTTGACTGGTACATTTCGTGAATCGTGATTACGTAAATTTCGTGCAAACTTTCTCCGAGTTTTTAATAAACTTCATTGTTTATTATCTTCTGCCAAAAACATCTTAGATTATGTTTTAACCTAGTTCTTATAGTTCATACATATTATATAGCGTAAACATTGAATACCCTGCTCCTTACATGAATTTCTGAATCTAGTTGGCGTAAATAAACAAAAAGCTACATCATGTAAATTTTTACGAATGTACCATTGTTTCTTTGAAACGTATGATTGCCACGCATTAATTCTTTTTTATCCCAGTATGTTTGTGCAGTTACTTCCACAACAGACAACTACCTTCTATCCGGCATCGTGATTACACTTTCAGACAACGCACTTTATTAAAGAGGATTTGCTGACGTCTCGATTCTCTCATTGAGCGTGGTGGGTGAGCGGTAACGTTCCGACCTCACATTCAGGAGGAAGCGGGTTCGAATCCCCGTCCAGCTATCCAGATTTGGGTTTTACAATGTCTCCCTAAATCACTCCAGGCGAATGCTGAGATTGTACCTTTTAAAAAGACATGGCCGAATTCCTTCCCATTCTTTGCGAGCCGTCCTTTCCTGCCTCTAATGACCTCAACACCGATGAGGCGTAAAACCATGAGAAAAAAACAAAAAAATACTGATTACCTTCATGCAGTCATCAACCTGGCATAAAGGTGTTGCAAAGTTTAAATTGTAGGTAGTTCTTTAGAATTTTCATTTTATAGTTTACTTTAAAAAAATTCTTCTTCTATAAACGCTTCACCCATGTCCTGCACGGCAATGTCGGCAAAATATTGTTATAAAATAATAGTTTTACTCGGTTGGTTTACGAGAAACATTCATTAATATACAACGCCGAGAAAAACTGCGTTCGATTAGCATGAAGTCTTGTTGCTGTTGGTTTATGTCAGGTTTGCTTCTACAGCTGTTCTATCCCAGAGGTCCAGGAGCGTATGTGAAGGAGGGTGTTAGAACGTGGCGAGGTAGATGGCAGGGGGTGTTGTACTGTGCCTGGGAGGGTGCGGTCGGCCACTGGGTGACGGGTCGTTGCCTCTGAGCCGCTCGGTGTTTAACAGGCAGGCGGCGGCCGACCCGACTGCCAAATTTACGGCGCGAGGCGGCCGAGTCTCAGCCAAACGTCGTAAGCTGTCCCCAGGGCAACACCTGTGGAGTCGGCCGCCCACCTCGGAATTCATCAGTCGGCAGCCAGCCACCTGCCTCAGCCCTCCAAACAGACGGCTGTGACACCGATGTAGTCCTCAAGCTCCTGCGTAGCTCAGCAACGTAATTAGGGATTGCTGGGGTGAGACGGGTAGCCGTGGTATATGGCGACCGATGTTAAGGACAATCTCCACTAGCGTTAATTGCCGGTGACGTTCGCATCGATAGTGGTGGAACAATTAGTATTAGAACGTGACCCACATTTTGGCTATCAAATTCAGGAGAAGGGGGGAGTGCAGTTACATTTGTTTTTGGACTTTTTTATTACTTATGGCTATACGGCTCGTCGACTTCGATGGAGTTCAGTTGCTTTTGATCTTGGACTTTTTGTACTTTTGTAATAATCTGTTTAGTGGGTCGTTCTGCTTTCCATATTATCAACCGCACTGTATTGTGCTAGCAGAAAAAACTACTTGATATTCTTCTATCAACTTGGATGTTATTAAACATTAAGCCGTGCACATGACATATTCCAATGCATTACAAGAATACAAAAATGGACTCACAAAAAGTAATGAATTTATTTATTTAAACAACCAACTGATTTTTGTTATGAGCACAAAACCGAGCGTGGTGGGTGAGCGGTTAACGTTCTGGCCTCGCATTAGGGAGGACGCGGGTTCGAATCCCCGTCCGGGCATCCAGATTTGGGTTTTCCACTGTTTGCCCAGATCACTCCAGGCGAATGACGGGATGCTTCCTTCAAAAAGTTCATGGCCGAATTCCTTCCCGTTCCTTGTCCACAGTCCCATCCCGCCTGTAATGACCTTAGCCGTCGACGAGGCGTAAAGCAATAATTAAAAAAATAATGAGCACAAAATTTGTCACCTACACAGTCTTGCAGAGTGTAAGTTCAATAGGCTCATTTAACCGGTCTCCAGTTAATGCTCTGGGGTGTTTTACTCGCCTTGACCTGTTGCAAACTGTCTGTGGTTCATTACCCAAGGCCGCGAACTACTGTCGACATTGCTAGCTTGGGGGCAGCGTTCCATGAACCAGACCAAAGAAAATATCGAGAGATGTGTCCCTATTTCGCATAGGCTGGCTGTCTTCCCTTTGTTATTTACGGCGAGAAGTCCTTGGAGAGCTGAGTGGCTTGTAAGTTATCACAATACTTTCCAATGATCTTGCCATCTTGGTTGTACCTTCGCACTGCTTTCATTCATATTGGCTCAGCCATAATTATCATTGATTATGCCCCATTCTACAAGGCATATGAATGTTTCTGATGAGGCATTGAAAGATACTGGTGTAAGAATGAAAAGTAATGCATGGAAAGAAAAAGGTGAACATGACCACAAGCTGGCACTCGATTTCAAGCATTTCTTTTTTTTAATTTCATTATTATTATTATTTTATTTGAGCGAATCAAGGATTGGAATAAATTACGAAGGTAAGTGGTGAAAAATTTAGAAAAATGTTGGATGAAAATTAAAAGATTTGTAAATGGAAAAACTAGTTTTGACGTTAAAGTGAACTCAAGGATAACGGTAATTAGGAAACAGATGTGTATGGAAATGGCCACCGGTTATATGCTCCATTGCAATTAAATCAAACAACTATCCTCCTCACATTCAGATTTCTTAATAGTCCTAATTTTTTTCTTTCTTTCTGTCGACAGTGTCTCGACTGGTTTGATGCAGTCCTCCATCTCTCTCTATGTTGCGCTAACCTCTTCATCTCAACATATCTCGTGGAACCTACATCGTCAGTCATCTTCCTCACCTTCGACTGTTCCCTACACCAACAAATTACCAATCCCGCATGTCTTAAAACGTTACCCACAATCCTGTCTCCTCATTACGTAAGTCTCCTTCATAAACTTCTTTCTTCACTCATCATTTGCAAAACTCGATCATTTCGTATTTCATCTGTTCATTTCATTTTTAGCATCCTAGTGTACAACCACATTTCAAATGCTTCGATTTTAATTCTTTTTAGTATTTCTGAAGTCAGCGCTTCGCTAGCACGAAACAGTATGCTCCGTAAATAGAGTTTTAAATAGTTCTTAATCCCATAACAATATCTGAAACATAAATACTTCTCTCTCTCTAGAAGGTTCTCTTTCTACACCTACATCTACATCTATACTCTGCAAATCACAAATACTGTGGGTGGCAGGGGGTGCTAAGCACCAATCCTAATTCTGCGCATTCCAATCCCGAACAGATCGAGGAAAGAAGGAATACATAAATGAATCAGTACGGCATCTTATTTCTCTAATCTTATCCCTCCTGTCATTGCGACCTAAATAGGTTGGCAGAAGAAGTATTTCGTTGCACCCGTAACTTAAAGATTTTCGCATGTTATCCAGCAAATTCAAACGAAAACGACGTCGTCTGTTCGCCAAACAATCCCAGCCCAACCCACGAATCAGCTCTGTGACACTTACGTAATGATTGTAACTAGCAGTCACGAATCGAGAGGCTCTTCTCTGTACTTTCTCTAACGTGTCAATCAATCCCTTGCGATACGGATCCAAAATTCCACAACAGTATTCCAAATGCGGACGCACTAGTGTTTTGTACGCTATTTCCTTTGTATGAGCATTAGAACTTCTCAAAATAATTCCTATGAATCGTAGTTTGGAATTAGCTTTGCCTATAAAGGAAGCTATGTGCAAGTCCCATTTCATGTTTCTTTGTACTGTTACGCCTAGATACTTCAGGGAATCCACAGTGTCAACACTGAATTGTTAACTTTGTACTCCTGAGCAAGCGGGGTCTTTTTATTACTTATGTGCATTGCCTTGCACTTTTTACAGTTAAGTGAAAGCTGCCATTCACGGCACCATTCCGAAATAACATCCAGATCGCGCTGAATTTCTAAGCAATCGTCGGAGCACCTCACTTCCCTATAAATAAGTGCATCATCAGCAAAAAATCGCATCTTGCAATTAACGTTGTCACCGAGATCGTTTATAAAAATTAAGAAAAGAAGTGGTTCTATTACACTTCCTTGAGGAACGCCCGAAGAGAAGAGGCTACCCCGTCTACAACGACATACTGTGACTGCCCAGTTAGAAAATCGCGTATCCATTCGCAAATCTGACCAGATATACCGTACGCTCGGATCTTCGCTAAGAGTCGGTTGTGTTGTATAGAGTCAAAACCTTTCAGAAAATCCCAGAAAATACCATCAACTTGTGATCCTGCATCAATAACTTTCATTACATCATGCGAAAATAGAGCCAGTTGCGTTTCAAATGATCGATTCTTCCGAAATCCGTGTTGGTATGCTGTAAGTAGCTCGTTTTCATCTAGAAACTTCATAACGTTAGAGCATATGACATGCTCCAGAATTCTACTGCAAACAGTTGTTAGCGATATCGGTCGATAATTCCTAGGATCTCTCCGATCTCCTTTCTTGAAAACGGGAATCACCTGCGCAATTTTCCAGTCAGAAGGTACTTTTCTTTCCTCTAAAGATTTACGAAATATATCTGACAGATATGGTTCTACTTCTTCCGCGTATTCCGAAAATACTCTTACTGGTATACCATCGGGACCTGGCGCTTTCCCCCACTTCAGGAGCTTTAATTGCTGTATGATACCTACACTATCAATTTGTACTGGATCCATCTCAAATTCAACACGCCGTGGAAAAACGGGAATGTTTTCCATGTTTTTGTCAATGAAGGAATTTTTAAATTCGGCGTTAAATACGGTAGCCTTGTCGCGGCTGTCATCAACTTCCCGACCATCTTATAGTAGAACTGGCATATTGTTGTCACAACCACTTATTTTTTTTTTACATACGACCAAAATTTCTTTGGATTTTCAATGAGTCTCTTGGAAAGTGAGTTGCATCGAAAGTTATTAAAGGCCTCGCGCATCGCATTCTTGACCTGTCCTCTTGTCTCAGCTAGCTTTTCTAAATCACTCCTATACATCGTCCTTCTTGAGCGTGCATGAATCTTCCTTTGCTTATTAAGTACCGTAACCTTTTAACTTCACGCGTATACCACGGGGGATCGTTCCCGTCCCTGATTGTCCTTTTCGGTATATGTAAGTCCATACCTTCCCTGACTATATTTATGAATAGAAGCCACATCTCTTCAACCGAGCCTCTTCCTTCTATAAAGGTAATGTATTTATCCCTCAAAAACGTTCTTAAACTCTCCTTAGGGGCCTTTTCGAACCTGTAAACGACCCTTTCTTTTTTCTTTTTGCGCTCGACTGTTAATTTTACTGTAGCAATTACAGCTTTATGATCACTTATTCCCGTGGTGGTAGTAATGTCCGTAAATAATTCAGGCCTATTTGTAACGATAATATCGAAAATGTTTTCGTTATCGTTGTGGCACCGCGTTGGTTCAGTGACGAGCTGCTCAAGATTAAGATCTGAGAAAAGGTCGAGAATAATCTCACAGGATATTTTGGTGGTGTTAGTCTGCTTTTAGCGTCATTCCAGCTTCCGCCACCCGTTGTAATTTTACTTTCTATGTAGAAGATGCAGTAATGTTTGTGAGTATACATGTATGACTGTTCCAAGCTATCTTTAATTATTTGGCTTGTGTGATTTGAAAAAGGGGTTACAAAAAAAAAAAAAAGGAATGATACGGAAGGATGTGTTTCTGTATTTCTTTGCCGTTTAACGACATATCCTTTTAGAACTTGTAATGTATCATTAGGATACATTTCATATTGGTGTGATCTTTTTGCAAAAGGGACTCTGAGAAAAAAAGAGAGGAGCATCACGTGATCTACAGAGATGAGTAGAGATAAACTATCGGCTAGACTAATTCATTGAAGTACCTACGTTCGAAGATTGTTGATATACGCAAGACTGTTCTGATATGATTTAGCAACTGAATTACAGACTGGCACAAGAAACAGTATTATTTTAAATGGCTTGTTCACTTGTGTGTGTTTATTTTATATAATCCCGAGTCAACTTGAGACTTTATGCTCTGCAGCTAAGACAGTAATTTAAGTTGTTTATGTTAAAGATTGTAGTTGAAATCTTACTTACTCAGTATAATAGATCTGTGACTTGTTAATTTGTATGTCTTTTACTTACGTAATATACAAAGTTATCTCACCCCCTCATTTGTAATTAACTAGTTCGAAATATAATTGACTAATATTAAATTTTAAAGAATATAGAAGGTACAATTAACCAGTACACTTAATTTGGCGCCCGACGTGGGGTTCGAACCCATGACCCTGAGATTAAGAGTCTCATTCTCTACCAACTGAGAAAGCAATTTAAATTGTTTATGATAAAGATTGTCGTTGAAATGTTGCTTGAAATCTGTGACCTGTTATTGTGTATATCTTTTACTTATGTGATACACAAAGTAGTCTCGATCCTTCACTTATAATTAAATAGATCGAAATATGATTGACTGGTCTTAAATTTTAAAGAATAAAGAAGGTACAATTAACCAGTACACTTCATTTGGCGCCCGACGTGGGGATCGAACCCATAATCCTGGGATTAAGAGTCTCATTCTCTACCAACTGAGAAAGCAATTTAAATTGTTTATGATAAAGATTGTCGTTGAAATGTTGCTTGAAATCTGTGACCTGTTATTGTGTATATCTTTTACTTATGTGATACACAAAGTAGTCTCGATCCTTCACTTATAATTAAATAGATCGAAATATGATTGACTGGTCTTAAATTTTAAAGAATAAAGAAGGTACAATTAACCAGTACACTTCATTTGGCGCCCGACGTGGGGATCGAACCCATGACTCTGGGATTAAGAGTCTCATTCTCTACCACTGAGAAAGCAATTTAAATTGTTTAAATTAAAGATTATGATTGAAATCTTACTTACTCAGAATAATAGATCTGTGACTTGTTAATGTGTATGTCTTTTACTTATGTGATACACAAAGTAATCTCGATCCTTCATTTATAATTAAATAGATTGAAATATAATTGACTAATATTAAATTTCAATAATAAAGAAGGTACAATTAACTGGTACACTTCAAACTGTATACGACACACAACTGGCATAATTCACGCATATCACCAGTAGTAAACTCAATTATGGCTGTACTCGTAGCCCAGTATGTGGATATTCCTCACTGACCTCATGCTGTGATTTTGACGTCTGCGACGTTGACTTGCTGTCGTTGCTCTGGTGGTATACTTGGCGTGGGTGGTCCTGCCGTTTGTTTTATGTAGTAAGTGGGGCCGGAGACAGATCTGGGCTGCCGGTGCACAGACGGCTTTATAAATAACTGGAGGGTCGGTCTGAGTGGAGAGGGGGTTCCTTACTACTACTGGTCGTGATTTCCGGCGGGAAATCAGCGGAGAGCAAAGGAGAACTCGACCCGTGTGTGGTCGATCCCTCGCATCGCATCGACTACCAACTCGCTGCTGCCTGTCGCTCTCTCCGATATGACTGCCCAGGAACTGTGTCGGACCAAAGATATTAAAAACTTCCTCGCTGGAGTGCTCGTCGAGTGGGGATTAAAAGAATTTCGAAGCTTGGACCAAATTGTAGCCTCACACATCAGTACACCTAAGCAATAATAATAATTCCGTGTGGTTGAGAGTGCTGAACAGAAGGCTATATGGAAAGTTAGATAGATTGATTGGAGAAGAACAGTTTGGATTTAGAAAAGAAAAAGGAACACGAGATGCTATCGGCCTGTTAAGAATCATAGGGGAAAGATATATTGAGAAAGGAAGAAACATCTATGCCGTCTTTATTGACTTCGAAAAAGCTATTGATAGGGTGCAATGGAAGAAGCTGATGGATTTCTTGAAGAGGAAATGCGTAGATTGGAAGGAGAGAAGGTTGATACAGAATTTATATTTACAACAGAAAGTACGAATAAAGATAGGAAACGAGATGTCGGGAGAAAGCAGTATTGGGAGAGGCGTAAGACAAGGTTGTTGCCTTTCCCCATTATTGTTCAGTTTATACCTGGAAGAAATTATTGGAAAAGACTTAAATGGCAAAAGTGGAGTGTATATTGGTGGCAAGAAAATAGAGTGCTTACGATTTGCTGATGATATGGTATTGTTGGCAGAAAGCGAACAAACTCTAAACAGAATGCTGAAATATCTAGACGAAGCTTGCCAAGAGTTTGGAATGAAAGTAAACACAGCAAAAACTAAGAGTATGGTGATTGGAAAAGGAAGGAAAATAATAAATATTAAGTTAGGAAGAGCTGATATCAGGCAAGTAAGATCGTTCAAATATCTTGGGAGTATGATCAATGAAGATTTGAGGTGGCATCAAGATGTAAAAACTCGCATTGCCGTAGCAAAGGAAGCATTTAATAGGAAAAGGAGGATACTAACTGGAAAAATAGACAAAACACTTAGGAAAAGACTCGGCAAGTGTTTTGTATGGAGTGTGGCTCTGTATGGGGCGGAGTCGTGGACACTGAGACGAGAGGATGAAAAGCGGTTAGAAGCGTATGAGATGTGGATGTGGAGGAGGATGGAGAAGATAAGCTGGGTTGATAAAGTGAGTAATGTTGAAGTGCAGGACAGGGTCAGTGAAAGCAGAAAAATACTCCAAGTTATAAAAGAGAGAAAGAAAAACTGGATGGGATACTTGAGAGGGGAGTGCCTGATAAAAGACGCCTTGGAAGGTCTAGTCTGTGGGAGGAGAATAAGAGGAAGAAAGAGATGCAAAAATTACATACAGCATCAAGGAAGACGGCAACTACATGGTCCTTAAGAGAAAGGCAGAAGATAGAAGAGCATGGAGAGCAGCCAAATGACAACCTGCCCTAGGGCAGAAAACCGATGATGATGATGATGATAATATGGTTGTAATGACCTGGTGACAGGGTTTCTATCGGCTGTGCATTCCACCTCTGTCTTAGCCGCCTTTACTTAATCCGGTAGTACTACCGGGTACAGGGGACCTACAGTTTAACGTGGAATCCGAACCACGGAAGCGTTATGCCGTACTTCGCATTACACAACAAGCTGTGCCAGAAGTAAAGGCAGGCTTAAGGGTCTATGAAAATCCCCACCGAGACAAGGATTCAAATCGAGGACCTTTCGATGTCCAGCCAGACACCTTAACCACTGAGCCACCAGACCACTCACGTATGTAAATAGACGAACTGTGGTTGATTGTATGTTATAGCTTGTGAATATCATATATTAATGGGATTGATGCGAGCATTTTTGACAAGAAGGACTAAACCTGGCATAACATACCCGAGACTATGGAGAAGTCGACAGTAAATTTCTAATGAAGAAGAAAGATTGATGGATGATATGGAAGCAGCTAGAAGGAAAGTGTTTACATTATGGAAATGGTTGCTCCTTAAGTGACAGGATTATTAACGTGTATGAAAACATGAGTTAAGTATGGTACTAACGAGTATATTATCGAAAGAGCTCCACACATTTACACGGAAATATAATTTTGTAAATCATAGCCGTAATATTGAGAGTGTAAATAATAGTGGATGATGATTGATACCTATTACTATAGTTCAGAAAATAAATGTATATATAATTATCAGCGGAAAAAGTAGCAGAAAAGATAGCTATTATTCGCTTTGATTCATACATTTAGAAATATAGTATCTTTGGAGGAGAGTATCTGGGCGTAATAGTACAAAGCAACATGAAATGGGACTTGCACATAAATTCCGTCTTAGGCAAAACTAATTCTTGATTACAATTCATAGGTCGTATTTTGAGAAGTTGTAATGGTCATACAAAGGAAATAGTGTACAAAACACTAATGCGTCCTAATTTGGAATACTGTTGTGGAATTTGGGTTCCGTATCGACGTTAGAGAAAGAACAAACGAGAGCCGCTCGATTCGTGACTGCTAGTTACAGTCCTTACATAAGTGTCACAGAGCTGATACTGGCGGAGCAACAACTGGCTACTCTGGGGCTGGACAGAGCTGATACGTGGGTTAGACTGGGATTGTTTGGCGGACAGACGACGTCGTTTTCGTTTGCATTTGTTGGAGAATATGCGAAAATCTCTAATTTACGAGTGCAACGAATTACTTCTACTGCCAACCTATATAGGTCGTAATGACAGGAGGGATAAGATTCGAGAAATAAGATGCCGTACTGACGCTTTTATATATTGTTTTCTCGTTCTGTTTGGGATTGGAATGCACAGAATTAGGATTGGTGCTTAGCACCCTATGCCACGCACAATATTTGTGAAATTCAGAGTATGGATGTACTAGTGTAGATTGTTGGTGGAGATGACGTAAGTAATTTAATGGAAGAAATTAAAGAAAAATGGCAATCTTTGTTGGAGTAAAATTACTGGCGAATTGAAGTCGAATGAAGAAACAAAAAGTGTGGAGTGAAACTGATATTATGGAATGATAGGATTTAGATGTTGAGAGGGATAGTTGCTCAGATCGAGCCTGAGTGGAATGTGAACCTTGTCCGAACATTTTTAACAAGTGCGGGTGGACACTGTACCTGCGTAATGATTCCCTGTAAGCTTTACTTGTGTTCAGCTGAATAGCGTCGTAAAAACACAACGTTTCGACAGCTGGTTCTGCTATCATCATCAGGTGCGGAAAGCTTCAGGTGTTGTAAGCTACAAGTCACCGCCTAGACGTCTAGGCATGTACCTGGTAGAACTACCGGGTTAGGTTAAGGCTAATAAAACAGGTGTGGAAAGCACAGGCAATAGAAACCCCGTCACCAGGACATTACGACCACACGGAATCATCAATATGATACTGAATAGTTTCTGCATAGATGTTCGTGAAAGTTTATCGTTTTTACATGGGAAATACAAGCACCACGCCGCCTGTTAAACCAAAAATATAGTATATTTTCATTAATATTCACATGTGAACTAGCAAAAAAATAAAAAAAAACAATATTACTAGTTATGTACCTTTTTTCTGATGTTATCATAGATAATTTAATAAAAATTGTAATGTTTAATCTAATGTCAGTTATACAAGTTGGGAATCAAATTTATGCTTCACAAGAAACTGGTTTCGGTTTTATGAATTTGAGATTATGTAACGGTTTTTTTAACAAATATTTCATTTATCTATTATATTACAACTCATTAGCTATTGCTTCGATTATTTTCATTTTGCTTTATAGATTGTGATACATAAGTTTCTGTAACTGTGCAAAATTTCAAGTTGATTGGACATTCCGTTCCTGATAAATCGGTTCATAACATAGAAAGTTTCAAGTTTTGAGAAAAATCAAGTTAAAGCTTCAGTTAACATTTATGAATACATGTAATATGGTTATGGCGTCTGAGTGTAGGGTTAATGAAAACCATTAATAACACCCCGATGGAATGTTTTACCACCAATATATATATATATCATATATCATAGTAATCATGAAAATTTGTAGATTATTTTTCAACCAAAAAATAAAACTGCCAGTTTTCGACATTTTGCACTGCCCGGTTCCCTTGACATGAAAGGCAATGCCTCTCGTTGTATCTGTGGTGACGCCGCCTGAGTGCTTATACTGCCCTACTTCACTCCGTAATGTCGCGGGTTATTTGTGATAACTACACCGTCTCCGATCACAATCGTAACAATTCGACTGAACGGAGGTCATAAATTGGATCGATCCTCCCCCCCCCCCTCCACCGTCCTGAAGACACCGCGGCCTGTGATTAAAGCGGCCAGCCATTACTTCGGGTCCAGTGCACGCGAATGGCACACGGGCAGATTCAGTTTTCCGCAGATTATGATTTAATACCTCGGGAAAGTAATTTCGCGACGGCTGAATATTAATGGCGGCCGGCTTCGGGAGGAAGAGCTTAATCCGGGTCGACGGAATGTGTGCCAGCGCCCGAGGAATCGAGCGGCCTGTGAGTATTAAAAACAACCGCTTACCTGATTCATTACCACCTGTTCCTGCGCTGTACCTTGTATGGAAAAATAGTCCCTCACATTTTTTATTTCTATTGTTTCTGAACATACACTAAAGAGCCAAAGAAACTGGTACACCTGCCTAATATCGTATAGGGTTCCCTTGAGCACGCGGAAGTGCCGCAACACGACGTGGCATGGACTCCACTAATGTCTGATGTCTGAAGTAGGGAATTGCCACCATGCATCCTGCAGGGCTGTCCATAAATCCGTAAGTGTACGAGGGGGTTGAGAACCCTTCTGAACGGCACATTGCAAGGCATCCCAGATATGCTCAATAATGTTCATGTCTGGGGAGTTTGGTGGCCAGCGGAGGTGTTTAAACTCAGAAGAGTGTTCCTGGAGCCACTCTGTAGCTACTCTGGACGAGTGGGGTGTCGCATTGTCTTGTTGGAATTGCCCAAGTCCATCGGAATGCACAGTGGACATGAATGGATGCAGGTGATCAGCCAATATTCGTACATACGTGTCATCTGTCAGAGTCGTATCTAGACGTATCAGGTGTCCCATATCACTCCAACTGCACACGCCTCACACCATTACAGAGCCTCCACCAGCTTGAACAGTTCCCTTGCTGACATGCAGGGTCCATGAATTCAAGAGGTTGTCTACATACTCATACACGTCCATCCGCTCGATACAATTGGAAACGAGACTCGTGAAACCAGGCAACATGTTTCCAATCATCAACTGTCCAATGTAGGTGTTGACGGGTCCAGGTGAGGCGTAAAGCTTTGTGTCGTGCACTCAGCAAGGGTACACGAGTGGGCCTTCTGCTGCGAAAGCCCATATCGATGATGTTTCGTTGAATGGTTCGCACGCTGACACTTGTTGATGGCCCAGCATTAAAATCCGTAGCAATATACGGAAGGGTTGCACTTCCGTCACGACGAACGATTCTCTTCAGTCGTCCTTGATTCCGTTCTTGAAGGATCTTTTTTTGGCCGCAGCGAAGTTGGAGATTTGGTGTTTCCCCGGATTCCCGATATTCACGGTGCACTCGTGAAATGGTGGTACGGGAAAATCCCCGCCTCATCGCTACCTCGGAGATGCTGTGTCCCATCTCTCGTGCTCCTTATAACACCACGCTCACACACACGAATTATTCGTCGCTGATGATGCCTCGATGAGAGGTGAAACGCGTACGATGCAACAATAAATAAACTAAACAGTTGCATTGGCGTGTTCTTTCAACTAGTAATTACTTAAGCAACTATGGAATCATGGCTGCAACAACATCGCAAGAGTAATTATGTTTGTGAAACATTGGAATAGAAAAAATCTGAAGGAAGTTATTTTTTTTTTCTGTTCCATGGTCTTCTTAAAATGAAATAAATAAAATGTGTTTTGGTTATTTTATAAGTTGTGTTTAAAAAGTGAACTGGTTAACTACCTAGTTTAATTTGATTTAGCTAAAGAGATACTAATTATTTGATTTTACAGAAATAAGTACGCAGTATTTATAATAAGAGATTAAGTAATTGCTTCATTGGGTTCGGAGGTGAGTATTACCACCCAGAGCAAACCGAATATGGGAATTTCTACAGACAAAGATGAATATTAATTTACAACCTTATTACTTACTGCTAACAAAATTCTGTTGACTTCGTGTCGTCAACACTGTGCCTCTGTTCCCCATTGTGAAGTTATCGTTGAATGAGAACCACGCAAAGAGTCGATGATGAATAGAAATTTGAATTCTGAAGGTTTTTTTCGTTACAACTAATACGAATCACTGGAACATACGAGGTGTGATATAAAAAGTAAGGAGAATTTTGAAATTCTGCACGCGGTAACTTGTATAACGAGTTGATTCTTCTCCGTGTGTTGGTAGCACTGGTAGTAACATACGTGCTAATTTTGAGGAAGCTGCGATGTTTAGTTTGTGTTTGGCATGTGAAAGAGTAATACGTACATTAGTGTGCTGGCGATTTTTTGTGCGCCAAAATGTCTGACCAGAGAGATAGTGTAAACTTTGTGTTAAAAACGAGATTAAGTGTAGCAAAACATTCAAAATATTAAAGAACGCCTTTGACGATACTACAATGTCACAACCGTGAGTTTATGAATGGTACAAACACTTTCGGGAAGGTTTTAATATACCCATTAGTGATCTAAACGTGAAAAAAATAAATACATTAAAAGGACATTGCTTACTAATAGAAGAGATACCATGTCAGAGCTAGTATAGTATACGATTTACAAGTTTTGCGCAGTTTTTATGAGTCAATTCGAATAAAAACGACACCAACATAGGAGATACAATTCGGAAATTTTGTACGAAGACAGTGCATCGCCGTAAACCGCTTAGTTTATCCAAAAGTTTTGCCGAATTTGATTTAATTGCGACGGAGCGCACGCTGTGGTGGCAATTTCCTTACACACCTATTTTCACCTTTCTTGTACTCACCTACTATTTCCCTCTACATACTTCAACTTTTAATTGTTTCACCATTTTCGGTAAATTATTCATAACTTCTCTTGGTAACTTATTCCAATCCCTGACACCCTTATCTAAAAAACAGAATCTTCCGACACACTTGTGCCTGAAATCGAGTGCCAGCTTGTGGTCACTGTCACCTTTTCCCTACCATGCATTGCTTTCAATTCTTACACCAATATCTTTCCATGCCTCATCACCAATATACGCCTTGCACAATCCCATGGCCCTCTTCGCTCTCCTCATATCTTCCAATGAATCTCATTCCAGCTCTTTCATCATATCTGTTACTGATTGTGCACCTAACCTATAATAGGGAATATGCATGAAATTCAGATTTACATCTAGTATTTTTATTTTGAAACTTTATTAGTGTAGAATTACCGCTATAAAGTTTTTTTCCTACTTATTCGATTTTTATTTACTGATTTTAATTAATCAAAAGTGATAAAAATACAAGGGAAATGGAACATCGCAAAACGCAACGCTATTGGTCGAATCGAATAGTGACGACCTAGTACACGATATTATTGGGAACAAAGGGGTAGTTGCTGGGAGTTCTAATAGCTTTGCGATTGTGTTGAAGTTTGTATTAACATATCAGCATAACTGGTGAGATATTGTATTCTTGCTATAATACACACACCAAATAATGACTGAAAGCGGTTTTCTGAAAGCACAGTCGGATAATCTTCCAAAAATTGAAGCTTTCATGATGACAAAATTTTGCAAAAAATCCGAATTTTACGGCCGCTCAGCTCAGAGCAGTGAAAGCTGTAAGGTAATTAAGTGAAAGGTATTTCAATATTCGCATACAAATAAACAAAAAATTCTAGATGCCCGGTATATAGTAAATTATTAGCCGTTCTTACCAAATGCCAGTGTGGTCTATGCAAAAAAAAAAAAATAAAAAAAAAATAAAAAATAAAATATAAATAAATAAATGCGGTAGGGTGATAACTTCATAATTTTCTGACCCACGTTCAAATCCCCGCAGAATTAAATATTTTTATCTTCAGAAATTGTCAAGCCTGACCTTTTTATTTTGTTAAAACTTCATTTACGTTCTTTTATTGAGTGAAATAATATTTAAACAAATCATATTACCTATAATTCAGCGTCATTTTTTTTCACTGAAATTCTTTTTTTTTTTTTTTTCTCGTAATGAATTCACGGGTCTACCGACGGATTGTCCTTTCACAACACAAATCGGCCGCACACCCTTACAAACTTCATTGCAATCATTCGTCAACAGTCTCCATTCTTATATTTTTTTCACTTTTTGTTAATAAGTTGTTTCGGTGCGTTTTCAATTGAAATAGTTCCTATCATGTAGGATAGTAATTTTTCACGGCGTTGAATATTAATATATTTTTCTCGGGCTTCCAGCCGTGTTAAGATGTCATATTTGCGGGACGTTTCGAAGGCGTCCATCTCTGCCATCATTCTCAACCAAATGTCAATGTTTAACTGTTTGTTTACTCAGCCGCTGCTACGGAAACGGTGGAAGACAAAAACCAACACAACATGATTACGTCATCCGCTCTTCTGCTCGGATTGATACCAAGGGCCTTGCCTTTCTGCCGTTTGTGGGTGCCCTAAGTTTCAAAATAGATAGACTGCTATCACAACACGGAGTCAAGACAATTTATAGACCACCCACTAAAATTAGTAACTTGGTCGGCAGCGTTAAAGATGACCTAGGTTTACGAACCCCTGGTGTATATTATATACCATGTGAATGTGGCCGCGGCTACATCGGACAGACGCAGCGATGCATTGTGCAGCGATGTGTAGAGCACGCCAGAAATGTTCGTCTTGGGCAAGAAGAGAAATCTGCGGTGGCCGAACATAGTGTGCAAGAGGGTCACACTTTTGAATTTGAAGAAACAACCATTTTAGCCCGGGTCAAAGATTTTTGGGCCAGCGTTATTACAGAGGCTGTAGAAATAAGATTAACTGATGTATTAGTCAACAGGGACACTGGTTATCAACTCAGTGCGGCCTGGAACCCGGCGATTAAAATGCTGAAACAGTTTCGCGCCGGTAACGAGCAGAAGAGCGGATGACGTAATCGTGTTGTGTTGGTTTTTGTCTTCCACCGTTTCCGTAGCAGCGGCTGAATAAACAAACAGTTAAACATTGACATTTGGTTGAGAATGAAGGCAGAGATGGACGCCTTCGAAACGTCCCGCAAATATGACATCTTAACACGGCTGGAAGCCCGAGAAAAATATATTAAAGTTTCTATCATGTTATTTATTTTATCTTCGTCGTTTCTTTACTTGTATATCATCAAGAGGTATTTTAAACGAATTATGTAGCATTGGGAAGATAGTTTTTTCTTCTTTCTTCTACACTAGATTTGTTCCAAGAACAGTTGGTTGCTTGTAAATGGTTGAAAATAAAATATTAAGCCTATCCGTAACGAAAAATGGAGCTCGACAAGGAAATGGAAGAACATGTGACAAATACAAAATTCTTGTATCAGATTCCAGTTTACTAGCAGATTCGCCTCATGACTTAATTTCATTGGGCATGGAGCGAGTCATATTAGAAAGCCATTGTTAATAAATGGGCCGATATTATGTTTGGTGTATTTGTTATAAGCAATGTGACTTGTTTTAAATTTTAATTCGTGCTATAAAAGTATGTAAATGAAGTTTTAACAAAATAAAGAAGTAAAGCTTGACAATTTTTGAAGATAAAAATATTTGATTCTGCGGGGATTTGAACTCGGGTCACAAAATTAAGAAGCCAGCACCCTATCCCATAGACCAGTCTGCCATTTGGAAATGTGGGGGCAATAATTTAGTATATACCCGACATCTAGAATTTTTTTTATTTTTATGCAAATATTTCACAATCTAGGGATAATTTTGAAAAACGACTATAGCACACACATATAAGCTGTGTACCCTTCAACATATATGAAGGAGATCGCAATCCGTTCTTAAAATGTCTGATGGTCTCCAAGTAAGATATGATTAGAGTTTGAACAGGTAACGAATTTTTATGTTACATTTACTAAAATACATTAATACAGAAATTATAAGTACTTACGTACAAATGATCTTCACAATAATATAAACAACTAGTTGCAGATCTATTCTCATAGCGGTGCACCACTTTTTTCTTATATTCGCATCTCGCGGGACAAGAAAATACACTTCATAAAGTGTATTTCTTTTAGTATTTTTGCACACAGGTACAATACAGTTCTTATAACACGGTTTTCGACTTCCTTCCATATCGACATTAGTTAGAAAACATGAAAGTTTTGAGATGAAACACTCCACGCTATACAGTACGCCAATGCGGTCGTGTACTTACACGTCACAGTGCAGCGCGCCAAAATTGCAGCGTTTAAATCGGCGGAACTGGATTACAGTTTTAAAGTATTTATTTTGATGTTAAATCTTAATAGTTACATCAATGCTATATTTTTTGCGATTATGTACGAATTTAAATAATTGATTAAAAAAATAAAAAAATACACGCATATACCCTATTCCAGAGATTAATCCAGCAAGCCCTTCTCCGCTGTGATACCGCAACCACCATATTGTCCAGACATGGTACCCTGCGACGTTGTCGTGTTGTCTGAATCAAAGGTCAATGTTTTTCAACAACAAATGACGTACAGCCAAAATCGCAAGACATAGTTTACGAATAAACATAAAGAAATGTTCCAACAGGGTTTCTCCATTTTGAAACTACGATTCCATACGTTCATAACATTAAATAAGGGCTATTTTGAATGTGATCGGATAAATATTTAATATAAAGTAAATAATATCCGAAAACAATAAAAATTTTCGTCAGTTTTTGAACACTCTTCGTATCCTGGTAACCATTTAGATTTCCGGAAGTCACTTGTCTTTAAGTGACTACTAATTTTATTCTCGCAGTCGATGTTAAAATTCTACAATATAAATAATTATATAATTCAAATATTGATGAATATTGAATGTAAATTAAATCCTTCTTATAAAAAATTATGTCATATACATTTGGTATAAATTCGGACGCATTTCGGAAAATATATCAAAACTTGTCCGAGCTCTTCATTAACTTGTATGAGTATGAACCTTGCGTTTACATCAAAATACATAAGTATCAAAACCTGCTTGATACCTGTGTATACCGATCTGCTGTTAAATGTAAATATTTTCATTTGAATTGTCAAAGCATTAAAAAGTTACCATATGAGAAAGGATTTTTTTTTTAACTGTCTGTGCCTACATGATACTGAAATACGAAACGAAAAACAGATGGTGGCCATTTTTTTTAAAGAAATATAAAAGACAATCCTGACTAGATGTGAAATACAAGGTGCTTATGTGATGTTAATGAAAAGAACTAACGACACAGACAGAGTGAATAAACAATGGAAGCCTTCTTCTTACGGTATATATTACGAATTTCCACGTTTGAGTTTTTAGTTATGTTTAGTTTGGCTAATTTGCATCCGCGTGTATGAGATACAAGTCAAAGGTGAAATGAAAATATACAAAATGTATGAGATACTTGGATAACATACTCCGATATTGAGCAAAAGTATGAACAGTTTGTATGAGGTCAACTGCCACGACTTGCCATACATACAAATACCTATACAAGTTCTGGCATAAGTTCCAAGTGTGAACGTAGGATATTTTCCTCTCCAGCTTCTTTTCTTTTACTAGAATTTTGAGTTTTGATTCGCTGAAGTATGAGATCACTTTTACCAGCATCTATTACTTGAATCCTGGGAGGTGATGTATTAACTCCATTTTACCCACACCAGTATGTCACTGCTGAAAACGTGAAGCCGTCAAGTCAAGGATTTTTAGCTAGACAGTAATCGTCTTCGTTAAGATATGGAGATGAGGCAAGCGTTTATTGAAAGGTTGACTCACTGCAATGATACTCGTCCTCACTGAGGTAGATGAGGTATGGAAGCTTTGACTTACGCCCAATACGTCGCAACATTATTGGTTACGAAACGTGATGTGAAGAATCGCTTTCAACATAGCGGTATGTGGCCACGATACTTCACAGTGATTAAGTATATATTTTTTTTTTACTTATGGCTTTACACCACGTCGACGTCGTGGTCATTAGATGCGGGATGGGAATGATGACAGGGAACGAGAAGGAACTCGGCCATAGCCTTTTTTGGAGGAGTTATTCGCCTGGAGTTATTTGGGGAAACCACGTAAAACCCAAATCTGGATGCCCGGACGGGGATTCGAACGGCGTCCTTCCGAACGCGAGGCCAGAACTTTAACCACTCACCCACCACGCTCGGTAAAAGTATATACAAAGAAAAGGTATCAGCCTGTCTTAAAACTTATTACATTTTTATACCACACCTATAAATACGTTTATCAGCCAGAACAGTATGACTACCAACCTACCATCGATATAAACCCGTCCAGGCGATATCAGCGTCACCTGACGAGGTATGACTGCTAGTCAGACACACGCACGGTGCATGTAGTATCAGTGAGCGTGCTATCCGTGTTTAGAATGGTGAAGGCGCACGATCTATCTGAGTTTGGCCGAGGGCAGATTGTGATGGCCCGGAGGCTCGGCACGAGCATTTCGGAAACTGCACGACTTGTCGGGTGTTCGAGGAGTGCTGTGATGAGTGTCTTCAACAAGTGGCGAAACCAAGGTGAAACCACGTCCAAACGTCGAGGGGTTGGGCTGCCACCCCTCATTACAGACGTCGGACGTCCTAGGCTGGACACACTGTTAAATCAGGACAGGCGGCGAACTATGCCGGAACTAACATCAGACTTTAATGCTGGGCAGAGTACAAGTGTGTCTGAACACACAGTGCACCCAACACTCCTAACGATGGGCCTCCGCAGCCGACGACCAATGCACGTGCCAATGTTAACACCACGACATCGGCAACTACAATGGGCACAAATGGGCACGTGACCATCGTCACTGGACGTTGGCGCAGTGGCAGAGCGTTGCATGGTCTAATGAATCCCGATACCTTCTTCATCATGCTGATGGGAGGGTGCGAATCCGTCGTTTTCCAGGGGAACAGCTTCTTGACGCCTGTACTGCGGGACGGAGACAAGCTGGCGGCGGCTCAGTTATGCTCTGGGGAACATTCACTTGGGCATCCATGAGTCCAGTGGAGCTCGTGCAAGGCACCATGACGGCCCATAAGTATCGTACACTGGTTGCAGACCACGTACACCCCTTAATGACGAAAGAAATAATTCCCGGAGCACTGAAAGAAAATTAAGTATGCTTTAGTTGCATTTTGTTTATTTATATTCTTCCAATGTATATGTTTCCGTCTGATGGCTGCCATGGTAAGCTAAGAAGTATGAGATCAAGTTTATATGATGATCCAGTGAATGTATTAAAGAACATGTGATTTGAACTTTCACCTTCTGAGCAGAAATATTATCATTCGTTGATACAGCGGAAGGGAAGAGCTATTTAAGATTTTTTAAAAAAAATAATAATAATAATTTACTTTGCCTTCCAACCTCCATATTATTGAAACAATTACTTCATTTGAATTAAAGTAGATCCACAATGATAGTTTTCTACGTTACCTTGGTCACCATGAAAATTAATATTACACGGCACCACGCATACTGTTAAGGTTTATTTTTAATTTCCCTTGCTCTCCCTAACGCCATATTAAACAGGATGTAACGATGCAATCGAACCGACGCGATTCGAGAATAGTGTCTGCGAGAGATTATCTTTGGTCAGTGAGAGCAAGATGGCAGAGAAGTATGGTTCGCGGCGGGACGCGGAAAGCGAATGTTGAAAGTGGACGACTGTTGAGAACGATGCTGTGAGAACGGATATTTAAAAAGTGCTTATAACTATTCCATTAACTTGTACGGTGATTTGAAGAAGCATTTGGAGTGTCGATGTATGAGGACAAGAACAGTGTTCCGGATAAACTATTGTGATAGTGGCACCACATGCTACTTGTACCTGCTCGGTTCGAATCTTGCACGCTTTGGTAAAGAAGTTCCGATAGCACGAGTCTTTGTAACTGGTGGTTACTTCGGCGACGTATTTCTTCTGCTTATTCAGACAATAAATGTGTGTTCTGAATGTAAACTTTTATGTGATTTATGTGTTGGCAATTCCCGCTAACTGCTACTGCTAACTGTTTACGTGATTGAATTTGTGAGTGACTATGAATTATTAGTATTAGTTGTGGAATCCCCACTGGCGACCTGACGGTATCAAACCTGTAATCTTACGAACATTTAACTAAGAACGGAAATACACGTCGTGTCGAGTAGTACCACCAGGACATAATTTATCACAAATCAACGAACATGCTTACATGGCTTTCCCGTGACAGGACAGCATAAGTGAAAACGGAGGTAGTAAATGACATTAGTCAACACCGAAGTGGATTTTATGCTGTAAAAACCGAGTAGGAAATGTGAGTAGTTTGAACAACAATCGGCGATAATGGACTGATTTCAACGAGACGGGAGCACGACATTGTAGTAACGACGGACCCGAGCATACACGACGATAGCCGAACGGCGCAGTACTTCGACAGACGCTGAACGAGCAACTACAACAACTCGACAACACGGCGGCGCGGTCTTAGCACGGCGGTAGCAGAACGTCGTGGACAACATAGCAGCGCGGTACGGCGCGGAGGCATCGCGGTCGGCAGAATAGCAGACGGCAGCTGTGAAAGTCGACGAAAGGGAAGTGCAAATTTCGATTTGTTATGTAAGGTTCACAAACTGACAGGAGTAGTTTTTCGTTTTCAAACAGAATTTGTTAATTTCATGTGAACCGGTCGAATAAATTTCTTTCGACCTTTATTCAATTTTTAAATAGCCAAATTAGTGGGAAAATCTCTAAGCAATTTGTTTAAAATATCAACTTGTCAGTTTGAGCCAGTAGTTAGTTTTCGTGTTAACGGAAATTTTTTAACAATTTCCCTGTGGACTCACGGGAGTAAATTTTTGTTCCTTTCGACTTCTATTAAATTTTAAGGAACCACATGAGTGGAAAATTTAATTTTAACGGGACTGGAATCAACTAGTTATTTTAGTAATGCTTTGGTTATAAAGTGTTAACTAGTTCCGAGTGTTATAATTTTTTTGAGCAAAGTAATTTCTGGAACTTTGATGCTAAAGCTAAGAGGGGAGTATTAGTGACTGAAGTATTTTTTGGTCCTAGGTTCTTTCAAGAATAACTTGGTAAATTGTAGTTAATGTTGAGTTGTGCCATGGCGTCTGAGAGTGATGTCAGTGATGGGGGACTGGTGGTACCGAACCGTGAGACTTTGGATGACACTTGTGATGGGCACACCGATCAGTTGACATCCGCTTCTGTGGAACCAGAGGTGTCACTGTCCACTATGTTTGAATACTTAAAGTCTATGGGAGCGGATATTAATAACCTGCGGTCTGATTTAGGGGCCGAGATGGCATCAAATAATAATTCTTTGCATTCAAATATTAATTCTTTAAAATCAAATATTAATTCTTTGCAATCAAAGATGGATTCAAATATTAATTCTTTGCATTTAGATATTATTTCTTTGCAATCAAGTATCAATGACCTGCGGTCTGATGTTCATAACCAATTGCAGCTAAAGTTTGGGGAGCTTAAGAAAATGACGTCAGATAATCTCAGTGTTGTAACTGAATTGCATCCAGATAAGCTTGAGTCTCAGAATAACTTAAAATTAGGTAACCTTGATCTTCAGAATAATTTACAATCCTCTGATGATTCACAGATGGAACTTCTAGTACCATTAACCGATAAGAACATTGTTTTGGCCCAGGAAACAATTCCTGTTTTGCATGATATCTTGTCTGTTAACTCACACCCTGGTGCTCAAGTTCAGCCCGATAGTGTTCAATTAATTTCAGGAGGTCATTGCCCCGACACAGGTGTTCATGTAGGTAATATTACTACAATTTCTAGTGCGAAAAGCAAACTGCCTATGGCCAAAGCTATCTTTGAACATCGTAAACTCACTTTTATCACTAAGTTGGCAAATCACATACATAATTTGATGTTTCCTTGCGGGACAGACCTCATTTTCTCTTCACACCACATTACTAAAGCAATGGAAAATGAAATTACCCTTGGTGGCAAGCGATTTGTACATGTTGAACAGTTCTTTAGTGCTAACACAGATGGTCATACTACAATGTTTTCAAATATTCTAATGGAAGATTTTATTCTCCAACATTCACTTGAGCCTTTTGGAAAGTGTAATGCCACAATGAGAAGAAGGAAACGTAGAAAGAAAAGGAAGGTTAGGAGGGAAGAACCGGGAGTGTGTGTTAAGAAAAAAGAAATAATCTCATTCTGGTCCAAAAGTAAATTGGACTTGTTTCACGAGGGTCTCAACGTACTGAAATTCAAATACAAACATTCTTATTTTAGCATTAGGGATTTATATTATTCATGCACTACATTTCTTAGTTTTTGCTTGTAAATAATTTGTTGGAAAAGAGTGATTTTCATAGGTTTTAAGTTTGGAGCACACTTTCAATATAAATGTTTAGTACAAACCTTGATATCTTTCTTAAAAGTCTTGTACCTTATAAGTTTGCTTAGTTTAGTATTTCTCGCTAGGTGTTTTCCTTTGGTTGAGATAGATCACGACGGTACTTGGTATAAGTTAAGCAATAAATGTTTTGAGTTACATTATGAAGGGATGTCTAGAATAAGTGTCACTAGATCAGATAGGTGTAGGGATTTTGTGTGGGGTAGTATCGGTAGTTAATGCTTTGATGGTGTGGGTTCTTGCGAATAGTTGGTTACGAGTGCGGAGACACAAGGTGGTGGGGGGAGTCAAACAATAGAGTAAAAGGGCTCGCCTCTTGGTGCCACCATGCTTCCCGCATTTGCACGTTTTCAGATTGGTGTTGTTTATATGGCATGACTTATTTGTTTCGTTTAACTTACTTCTTTCTCAAAATAAAGAAGGGTTCACACAAAGGGAATAATGTAAGCATGGGGAGGATTTTCCTACTGATTTGACTGGCTTCGAGTGGAAGAATGATTTCAGTACTGTTACTTTGTGAATCATAGGAGTGGGGCCCCGAGGCAGGGAATTGTAATCAATGTATCCTGTGGTTTGTGAGAAAGAAAGGGACTGCACGGTGTTTACGGAGGAAACTGAATGACTTTTAATAATTTTCAAGTTTGTTTTCATTTGTGTTTGTTGTCATATATTCATATTGTGTATACTCAAGGAGACTGGTGTGTTTTGGAGAGGTTTAACTTTTGTATTTGATGTTTTCTTCGATGTTGTATTTGGTCTGATGTTTTGTTTTAATGATGTACCCATTTTGTAAATGAATTAGTCGAGTAACACCAGATTTGTTTAGGGTTTAGAAAATTCTCAAATGTCAGTAAGGTTGGGTCCGGCGAAAGGATACGCGTTTGTCAACCGTATCTTACGCCTTAAAGCCAACGAGGGGGGTGTAACGATGCAATCGAACCGACGCGATTCGAGAATAGTGTCTGCGAGAGATTATCTTTGGTCAGTGAGAGCAAGATGGCAGAGAAGTATGGTTCGCGGTGGGAACGCGGAAAGCGAATGTTGAAAGTGGACGACTGTTGAGAACGATGCTGTGAGAACGGATATTATAAAAAGTGCTTATAACTATTCCATTAACTTGTACGGTGATTTGAAGAAGCATTTGGAGTGTCGATGTATGAGGACAAGAACAGTGTTCCGGATAAACTATTGTGATAGTGGCACCACATGCTACTTGTACCTGCTCGGTTCGAATCTTGCACGCTTTGGTAAAGAAGTTCCGATAGCACGAGTCTTTGTAACTGGTGGTTACTTCGGCGACGTATTTCTTCTGCTTATTCAGACAATAAATGTGTGTTCTGAATGTAAACTTTTATGTGATTTATGTGTTGGCAATTCCCGCTAACTGCTACTGCTAACTGTTTACGTGATTGAATTTGTGAGTGACTATGAATTATTAGTATTAGTTGTGGAATCCCCACTGGCGACCTGACGGTATCAAACCTGTAATCTTACGAACATTTAACTAAGAACGGAAATACACGTCGTGTCGAGTAGTACCACCAGGACATAATTTATCACAAATCAACGAACTTCCTTACAAGGACATTATTTGCAATTCGTGGTAGGGTTGAAATGTAACATGGAGAAGGATAGCAACTGAAACATTTTGCTGGAGCGTAAGACACAAGGAACCGCATTGAGCGTTACGACTGCGGCCAGAGATATGGCGCAAAATTGAAGTTATGGACGTTATTTAATAACAATTCTATTTAGGTAAGTAACTGCGGATAAATTAATTGCCGGAACGCTGAAAAGATGTATTCCATTTTAATTAACATACTAGTAGTCTTCTGTTTATTTATATTTACACGATGTTGATGTTTTCATGTACTCTCTGTCCAAAGATATCGCATTCATACTAAACTGAGAAATATATACCACGTTACTTCATTTTCAAAGTTATGACCGTTATTTATCATCAACTGTATTCAGTTATGCAACTGTGACGAAACAAACCGCTACATCACGGCGATCAACCGGATACTTCTTACGGGTTTGTAAATGTCTCCTCCATATTCTCTGTTGTATTAAACTCGAAAACGCTGAGTTAAATCTGTTCTTTTTGTTGAGCTTACAAGCTAGTGATACGTTTCTCAATCACTCCTTGACATACCACATAACTAAATAATTCTAAGTTGCTTTTGAACATACTATGCACAGATTTAAGTACAGAATGATGAGAGATATAGGGCCTACATCAGTCAAAAAGGGTGTGAGATGAGGTTGTAGTCTATTCCCGTTAATATTCAACTTGTATATCGAGGAAGAAATAAACGAAATAAAAGAAAAATTGTGATGTGGCATAAGTGTCCAAGGAGAAATAAATCGGTATGCTGCGGTTCGCTAATTTCATTGTCTTGTTAGCAGAACAGGCTGAGGATATTGAGAAGTCACTGAATAGCATGAACAAGATACTGAAGGAAAAGTTTGGACTTAATATAAATCAAAGCAAGATTAAAGTGATGAAATGTAGCAGAAATCATACCAATACTAGTAGAATATATATAAAAATAGGATCGAATGCAATTGGAGAAGTGAGTGAATTCTGCTACTTGGGAAGCAAAATTACAACCGATCGCCGAAGCAGGAATGATGTTAAAAGCAGAATAGCACTAGCAAAAAAGAGCCTTCATGAAAAAGAGAAACCTTTTAGTTTCTAATATTGATCTAGGAATTAGAAAGAACCTTTTAAAACTCTTTGTGTGGAGCACAGCACTTTATGGTAGCGATACATGGACTTTAGGAATACCGGAAATAAAGAAAATTGAAGCATTTGAAATGTGGTGCTACAGAAGAATGCTGGAAATTAAGTGAACAGACAAAGTACGAAATGAACGAGTTTTGGAAATGATGGGTGAGGAAAGAAGTTTGTGGAAGAAGCTTACAGAAAGAAGAGACAGGCTGGTAGTTTATTTCTTGAAACATGCTGGATTGGTTAATTTGTTAGTGGAGGGAACAGTTGAAGAATATTAGAATAGGCTTATATGAAGCAGATAATTGAGGACGTGGGTTGTGAGGGGTATGTAGAGATGAAGAGGTTAGCTCAAGATAGGAAGGGATGGAAGATTGCACCAAACCAGTCGAAAGCCTGAAGACATCAAAAAAAAAAAAATCAATAAAAATCAAAAAAAAATCTAGTAATTCGTTACCCGTATATTATAAACTTTTAACTATGCTGAAGTCAAGATGTTAGTTTGGTTCTATTGCGGTGCCCTTCAAAGGTCAGCCGTTGACCTCTCACAGTATTGCGGATCGAGTGAGGCAGCACACAAAATCCCCACACACACACAACACATCCCTTTGTTACCAGACGTATCTATTGTGTCCGTCGCCTTGCCCTGAATACTGTTGACACGGGGGCGAGAACTTCGGATGAAAGGACGGAAATTCAATTTCGCTTATTGCTGTGCCATTTTAGAACGGCCTATAAAATATATATGTTTGTACCTTTTTTCTTGATTGACGTCTTGTAACTATATTCCAGGACGTATCTGACGAATCTGAGATGTTTACGTATTAACGGTCGTTCGTTACGAAAAAAATACTTGGTTCGCTTCTAAATGTGTCCTCACATTCAAGAAAATCTATAATTTTTTACGTACGTATGTCTGACCTATGAAGATACTTATTCCGCAACACATAGACCCAGTCATTTACCGAAATATTCCATATCGATTAGACGTTGTTTCCGTATTTTAAGGAAGTTAAATGTTTTAAAATTAAATTATAAACTAGTAGTTTTTGTGCAACTTGTCATGTCTTTGAGTTGATGGGTATAAACGATGTCTGTGGAGTCAGAGATGATGCTGATGTTACCAGCTTGTGTAAAAAGAGAATCGTTGGCTCGGCGTCAAAAGAAAGGTTAAGCGCATGGAATGGCAGTAAAAGTCAGATCGCAAGACAAGTGGACCAGAAAGAATCTGTAGAGTATTAAATGAATATGAAAAGCTTTGGTTTATAATTTAAGTTAACAGAAACTAATTGTCTAATGTGCAGTGGAAATTATGAAATGAGTAATATAGTGAAACAAAAGAAATTGTTGTTTATGAACACAACTACGAATTTCTTATATTTATTTTAACTAGCAGTTTATGATTCAATTAACAAGATGAATGAGGGTTTCTTTTCCTATTCGCCTTAATATGTCTGCAGTTGTTAGTACTCTCACCATATAATTTAATTTAATTGCAATGGAACACATTTTTCTAAACTCCCATTTTCCCCTTTTCCTGCACCCACCTACATTTGCCCTCTACAAATTTTAATTTTAAATTCTTTCAACGTTTTTCGTAAATTATTCATCATTTCTCTTGGTAAATTATTCCAATACCTGACACCCATACCTAAAAAAGAGAATCTTCGTACACCCTTGTGCCTGAAATGGAGGGCCAGCTTGTGGTCATGGTCAACTTTTCCTTCCATGCATTACTTTTAACTCTTACGCCAATATCTTTCCATGCCTCATCACCGATATACGCCTTGTACACTCCCATGACCCTCTTCACCCTCCTCCTGTCTTCCAATGAATCCCATTCCAACTGTTTTCTCATATCGACGGACTGTTTAAAGCGAACGATGAATCCTTTAGGGAGCGTCCATAAACCACGTAACTCCATTCAGGCTTCCTGTGACCCCCCCCCCCCACGTAACCCGACGTGGCTTTTGCCTCTACCTCTCCCCCCATCCCACTTAGCTTTTTTCCCTTTTGATTCCAGAAGATATTTTGTACTGTTTTCCCTTTTCAGACTATCGTAAATTACATATGGAGATAATTAAATGGCGGAAATAAATATCCACATGCTGTTGTGTTTTCTGTACCTCATTTTAACTGTAACAAATAATATGAAAGAGAAGCTACGTTGCCTGGCTCGGAACACCCCCCCCCCCCCCCCCACGTAGCTCAACGTAGCTTTCCATCCAACCCCTCCCCCGCCCCCTAGACCAAGCCACGTAGTTTATACACAATCCCTTATTTGTATAGTTTCTGGTGGCTGCCACCTGCCTCTGAAGCAGCGACGTTTCGACATTAGAGTCGCTGGTAATCTGAAGCTCTCAGGCTCTGCCTGGCTAGACAAACAACAGTCTCTCATTTCAGCACTCCGGGATTGTGGCGTCAGAAGGGGTTGGCATTACCCTCTCTGAGGATACCAACAACATTACCCCTCCCAACACACCAAGAATCTGTGACGTGGCGAAGGCTGTAGCTCCTGCCTTATCATAGATCTCTGTTACAGGACTCTCGTACATTTAACATTAATCATCTCGAAACATTCGTATCGCCTTTTATCTGTTAAATGAATATAATATATTTATAATTTCTTATCCCGAAACATTTGTACTACCTTCTGTCTGTTAAAGTCACGTGCGAACTTTTATTTTGCCTTTTTGAAAGGTGAAAACATTGATCTCAAAGTCAATGCTTAACACTTAATGAAAACGAAGCATGGACGGTAGGAATACCAGACCATTGCTTAAATATGATGGTGCTGTATGGGACCCACTTTTTGAGTATCAATTACAACAGCTGCAGGGGGTTCAAGGAAGAGCTGCTTGATTTGTTTCCGGAAATTACGATAGAATTCAATCAGTGACAGATATGATAAAAGAGCTGGAATGGGATTCACTGGAGACAGGAGGAGGGCGAAGAGGGTCATTGGAGTGTACAAGGCGTATATTGGTGATGACGCATTGAAAGATATTGGTGTATGAATTAAAAGTAATGCATGGAAGGGAAAAGATGACCATGACCATAAGTTGGCACTCGATTTCAGGCAAAAGGGTGTCGGAAGATTTTGTTTGCAGGTAAGGAGGCCAGGGATTGGGATAAGTTACCAAGAGACATTGTTGAACAATTTACCAAACACGGTGAAAGAATTTAAAATTAAAAATTGTAGAGGGAAAAGGTAGGTGCGCACATGAAAGGGGAAAAATGGGTGAGTAGAGAAATTGCCACAGGAGCGTGTGCTCTATGGCAATTAAATTTTAAAAAATAAGTAAAACTGAAGCATTTTAAAGTGGTGCTATAGATGGATGCTGAAAATTAAGTGGATAGATTGAGTGGGAAATGAAAGTGTTTCGGAAATTATGGACGAGAAAGGAACTTCTGGAACAGTCTTACAGAAAGAAGAGAAATGTCGGTGAGTCACACCACTCATGCAGGATTGGCTAATTTGTTAGTGGAGCGAATTGTAAAATGTAAGAACTGTAGGAAGCAGATAATTGAGGACTTAAGGTGTAAGGGGTACGTTGAGATAAAGAGGCTAGCACAAGATAGGAACAGATTGAGGATTGAAATACACGCACTAAGAGGACGGCGAGTGAATGGTAATGCCTGGTTCCAACATTCGAATGAACGCCATCATGCAGATTTCCATTTTTCAGGTTTCCCAAAATCACTCCAGATGAATATCGGGATGGTTCCTTGAAAAAGGGCATGGTCGATTGTCACCCACCCTCTACGGCTCTAATCACCTGGTCGTCGACGAGGCTGAAAGCCCGAGGGAAACAAATAAAAAGAAGTGAGCGCGGCAAGGACTTAAAAAATGTTTCTTAATAAAAAATACCAGCAAAATCTGCAGTTCTGGAATCAAACATTGATATTCTCTGAATTCACATTTTAATAGTACGGCATTAAGTTTAATTCAAGTGGACTCGTATTCCTGGTAAATATTTGCGGCAGTATTATATGTCCTTAATATATCTGATTTCAGTTGTTTGCATTGATTGGTAATTTATGGTTGCAGTGTATTCTATATATATATATATATAAAATGGCAGTGTTAGTTGGAATAGTGTTATTCAAAAACCTGTTTCCTGCATTTAACTATACCTTTTTTCTTGAGGGACAGAATAAACCGAAGTGGGTATATTATTTGATGTAATATATCTGTTGAATAATAATGATTATCAATACAAATATATGTATTTGAGTCAACGTGCAGCGCCATGGAAAATCGAGAACAGAATAGATCGATCGACTCCATAGAATAAACAGACGACGCAAGACAACATGGTTGATATGAGACTTTTCGTGATGTGATAGACTGAATAAAAGTATGAAGGACACTACCAGATTGATCACCTGCTGAAATGACTACATTAAAATCACAATTTATACTGTGACAACTGCTACGGTATGTGTACAGGTTTGTAAGTTTGAATATTGAAATTTGTACGGTTGAAGAATAAATACGTTGGTTATAGTTGATTAGAGTCTAAATCAGTAATGAGAGAATAAAGGAGACAAACTACGAAGACTTAGAAGGATAAACATTCCCATTCAGGTTGTACAAAGGTGAATTCAAGCTGAAACCGGTACCTAGTCACAGATGTCTGTGAGGAGCATAAGGAAGAACTACAGTTAAGGCGACTACCTCAATTATATTATCAGTCACCTGTGACGTCGTGCGCGTAGACTTAGAATTATGTTGCTTGAACTGGATGTAGAAAACTGTAAGTTACGTAAAAGGGGTCCCAAAAAGCTGGGAGTAAGGATAATATGATAGTGAAGCAATAACTGTAGCATTCTACCACTGAACCTGTTTCGTGAAAATAACCAAAAACTGACTGCGAGAAAAACGAAGCTTTAGTGACCGATATAACATTACAATGACTTACACAGACTATACGACTATTTTATCATTGTTCAATTAGTTTTCAAAATTTCATGACGAAATATTTTATATATTCCAAAAAAATTATGTTATTTCCTGAGAAATAATGCCGTTGCCATATTTCATCAGGATCAGTTTTGCCGTTTATTGATTAAAACGTAGTAAACAGACAGAGAATCAGAGTTACTTTGGATATTATAATATTAGTGTAGATGACACCCATATATGTCATACACAGAATCAAAATACGTATTATGTTTCTTAAGACCAAACTACGTACGTAAATTTGCCGTTAGCTGTGTGTGCCACCGTCTTTATGGCGTGCGTTATGAGTCCATTCTGGCAACGTTTACGATGTACATTATTTCTGTTGTGTCTGGGAAGACGAAGGGTGTGCTCCATCACTCGGGGCTTCCCCGAATTGTCTTTAAACAGCCATTGCGAGTGTCGGAACGAGGGTCTCTGGTAATTGTGTCCAAGACGCATGGCGAGACGGGTCCAGGCCGTACGTATGCAACACGCGTTCCCTGCCCAATGCACTGCTCACTTAAAAGCAGCATACATTTTTAAAGAGTAGACGGTCGCAATTTGTCTTGGCCGACTTCTGTGTATCGTCTGTGTGGGTAGCAGCAAGTAGAGTTGGTACGAAACGGAGCGAACTCAGGTAAGATGCGGCAAGACGGGGTTACATGGCGACCAGTGATACGGACGTCCAACACTAATGCCTCAATAATTTTTGAATTATTAACTAATGGTTTCTTTCCGAAGTTCTTTCGTCCTCAAGTGAAATTATAGCTCCAGTACGGAATTAAAAAGAGTAAGAAAAAAGTTTTTACTCTTGAGTAGCTAAAAACGGAAAAATAAGTCCTTAAAATTTAGTAATATTTCTTCGTTAATATATGAGAGAGTCAAAACTCCACCCACGCAAAAGCAATCGTGATTAAATTACACAGCAAACTGTATTCTATTATCCATTAAACAGATACTTAGACGGATAGAAGAAAAAATATGGCACCTGACACCCCACCCGTTATCAAACAAACAGACAATTTAGCTTGTTTGTTTTATTTTAATTGCTTTTTACATATTTTTCTAACACATCAAATTCGATATCATTAGACATATATTAAAGTAGTCAGTGTTGTTACCGAATAATTGTGTTTAGAGCTGTAATTAGCGAAATATGAGTTACCAAAGTCGTCGAAAATATTTCCGAAATATATTCTTTAAAACAAAAACAAAAAAATCGAATTAAAACATATTTTAAACAGAAATTG
The DNA here is from genome assembly GCA_031002005.1 of Vandiemenella viatica. Lineage (NCBI taxonomy): Eukaryota > Metazoa > Arthropoda > Insecta > Orthoptera > Morabidae > Vandiemenella > Vandiemenella viatica. The sequence continues at coordinate 266,958,472 of JARYHS010009186.1, forward strand.
GTTTGGATAAATTATGTTGACATTTGAAAAATATATAACAAAAACAATAACAAAAAAATTCTCCTTATTCTATGACGAACAAATCACCTGGTAATTCCAACACCAGTTCATGGCTATCGATGAATTTTCGTAGAAAATGTATTGTATTGATTACAAGAATGATCTGTTTTACAATGCTTATAAAAAAAAACAAGTTTATTACTACTTGATTCATCTGTCCACAGAGCTTCTTTACAATATGATGCGTGAGGCCATCTTTGATTCATACAACTGTTCGTGCACTTCTTTGCCACAGTAGGATATTAACAAACAAAGTGGTTTTGATAATTCTTTCCAAAATGTTCTGTTGCATCATCTACCTCATTTCCTCCATCACCACTCGAAATAATCCCTTTCATGTAGACCACTTTTAAGCTAAAACCAATCACTTCCTTTGATTCGACGGATTTAAGTATCGTTTGCGGGAGTTAATCACCTCTTTACTATTATCGGACAGGCACACAAGATGTATTTGTCATTGAGTGAACTTTCTCGGACACATAAATATCAAGTAGGTCATGAACCGCAATTGATAACACTTATCGATCAATTCACTATAGTTCGTGTCTCCACCCACAACTAACTAGCGTAGACCACTGGTGTTTGCGTGTTGTATTGGCGTCGAGTTGAGTTTTCCATCGTGCACCATGGTGGTTGGATGTCGTTAGCTGTGGTGGTGTGGGAGATATGGTGGTCGATAGTGATCAACCTGCGGCATTTTCTTATTTCGACCAAAGTGTCCTAAAAAAATCTTTGGAATCTTCAAGAATGTTCTTTAATGTACTAAAATATTGTAGAAGGTTGTTAAATGAAGTAGAATTTTTCCAGCTATTAATAAATATAAATAATTTATATACATCATATTTACAATGTGAACAGAATTTGAAGGGACATTTATTGGAGGTATGCTGATTTGGCAAGCAATAGAGCAGGATACATTTTATCCTTGAAATATTTAAGGTTCCTCGCAAAAACATTAAAACCATAAAAAAGTCTTGAGGAACACGAAGTCATGGGCTAGTAATTACAAAATTACAAGAATTATTTAAAATTCATTTACTATCTTTCCCCGATACGGCATCATAGTACGACGTAAACACCGGCCACCTCTTTACTCAGGTGTCCAGTGTGAATAATAAGTCGGAGGAAACGTGCCTTACCGGAGTTTAGAATCTGATTTGTGACATTCACGGAGCATTCAACTTACTGACAGAAAGTATGGGTTGCCATTTGTCTCTGAAACGTGTAATCTGTGTTCTGTACGATACATGTATTATTGTCTGTGAAATGCATAGTTTGTGACGTGGTCGTTGGCGACCGTGGCAGGATTCGCTTCGACGATTGCGAGAAGTCGGCTTAGAATCACATACAGGACGGCCGGAACGAGGAGAACAGGTCACTAACCTGGTCCCGTTGCATCTCCCCAATCCTGTCTGATGGTGCCTCAAGGCGACCGAGAGTGGTGGGTGAGCGGCAACGCTCTGGCCTCCCATTCGGGAGGACTCGGGTTCGAATCTCCGTTTGGCCAACCAGATTTGGGTTTTTCCACTGTCTCCAGGTTTCTTCGAAAGGTCGTGGCTGAAGTCCTTAATATTCCTTACACCCAGTATTCTCCCACCTCCAATGACGTCGACGAGGCATTAAACCAGAAAAAAACACACACAAAAGCACAAAAAAAAAAAAAAAAACACAAACACAAAATACAAAAAACGAAAAACACCATAACGAGCATAGCTATGCTACTAAGTTAATTATAACTTAATTTCGTTTAGGAATGCAGAAAGCGTCTCTTTTCCTTCGCAACACCTTAGTATTAAACCGATACAAACATATTGTTTCATTTTGATGATGAACAACTCCTACCGGGAGCAGAGCTTGTGTTTGCCGAGGGAGGGCCACCTCTTTACAGCCTAGCATTAAGCGCTCCTAACAGCCCGACTACCAGCTTAGCAATAAACTCTGTTTTACGGTCAACGGGGGCTATCTCCAACCTAGTGATGTGCCCTTCTAGTTTGGTTTTTTTTTTTTTTTTTTTCTCTCCACAGAGCTTTATGGTCCCTCGGCTACGCGACTTCTCGTATCACTGAGACGACCGGAAATGACAATAGCGTGTCTTAGACCAGACCTTCTAAAAGAATTCCTTACCACGCTCTCATTCCTTCAAAAAAATAATAAAATAAAATAAAAAACACCCCTCCAATTATACTAATAAAAATATAGAACGCAGTATGAAATTGAATATATTTATTTTTGTTGCTTACAAAATTACAGATTTTAAGTATTCTAGAAAAATGAAATACTTTAAATTTACTGAACTTGTATTCGTTTCTACAAGATTCGCTATTCTTGATTGAATATTAATACGTTTAGAGCGTAAAATAAAAAATAGTAGGAAATTGAATATATTTATTTTTATTGCTTACAAAATTACAGATTTTAAGTATTCTAGAAAAATGAAATACTTTAAATTTACTGAACTTGTATTCGTTTCTACAAGATTCGCCATTCTTGATTGAATATTAATACGTTTATAGCGTAAAATAAAAAATAGTATGAAATTGAATATATTTATTTTTTATTCGCTTACAAAATTACAGATTTTAAATTTTCTAGGAAAATGAAATACTTTAAATTTACTGAACATGTATTCGTTTCTACAATATTCGCTATTCTTGATTGAATATTAATACGGTTTAGAGCGTAAAAAGGTCTGGTCGCATCGAGTTTTCTTCGATACTTTGTTTTTGTTGTATCAAGAGCTGAAAACAGTCTTTCGTAAAAACTTTTTTTTTGTGTCTACCGTTTCGTCGACGTCGAGGTGATTATAGGCGGAAAAAGAAAGGAGATAAGGAACTGGAAGGAATTCGACCACGGCGTATTGAAGGAAGCATCCCGGCGTTCGCCTGGAGCGATCTGGTGAAAACATGGAAAACCCAAATCTGGATACACGAACGGGGATTCGAACCCGCGTCCTCCCGAATGCGAAGCCAGAGCGTTATCCGCTCACCTACCACGCTCGGCTTTCCGATAGATAAGATTTTGGAAAAGTAAATATAATCGCAGCGTTTGCTGTGATTTGCTGGCATACTTTACCCAACACTTTGATTTATCAATTTTATTAAAATCGTATTTGGCAGCAGCACGATTTTTTTATTCCCAAAGTTTTCTCTTGAAGTACTTCATAGAGTAATTACAGGGTTCTGCCGATATTTCACGATTTGGGAGTTGCAACCTAAAGGCGGGACCACACATTTGGCAAACGTCGTCAAGCCGTTAGAAATTGCAACGTAAATACAGGACGTTTGGCATGGCTTGTGCAGGCTTGCTAGCACTTGTGGCTTATTCGATCGAGTGTCGGCTTTTGTGGCACAAATCAAAGAAAGTTTGCGACAACCGCTTGCGAAGCGTCTACACGTTTGTGCGTACTTAGTATCGGTTGTGCACTGACGGTGGATAGACGTGCGTTCCTGTCTGTTGTGATACAATTGCTGCAGGAAAAATGAGCAAATGGCCCAAAAAGGATATTTTACAATTCTCCGAATGCTACCAAGAATAACCCTGCATTTAGAACCAGAAGAATAAAGACCATAAAAAAAGATAGATGATGCTTGGAATCGTCTTAGTAAGTTTTTTAAAAAAAAAAAAAAAAACCTGTCATGGGGATTTAAAAAAAGGGGGTAGAAATTCTTGCTGTCACATTTCGTAAACATTAAAGGAAAAACCAAATTCTGTTCGCTCTGGCTCAGGTATATATTTATTAATTTAGCTGGTATAGTATAGCTTCTCTGAAGTCTGTATTTTCTTTCCAAACCATAGGTGAAATTCCATTCAGCGAATATTCACAATCAGCATAGTTCATCCGGCAGAAGTTTTCAAACTGCCCAGTTGGCTCAAAAAGAAGCTCATTAAATGTTTCTTCTATAAATTCTCTGCAATTAAAAAATAATTGATACAGACATTATAATGTTGTTAAAACAAAAATTATTACAGAATTCCAATTATAAAACAATATAACTTATATTAAATTAAATACATACATGAAGCTACATAGTAATCATAGTTACATGAACGAAATTATATTAATTACTGAGTACGGTTGCTATGGCTTTTTAACATCAAAGATCTTCTTTGCCGTCTTTTTTTATATATTTTTTATAATAACAGGTTAGAGGAAAGGTTATGGCCGACACAACCTCTACGTCCGTCATGCTTGCTTATCCAAAACATACAAGCGCTCTAGCAAGCGTCTTGATGACGATGGTTGACTCCCAAAAATTACGCCAGCATTTGAGGAGGCTTGGGGTTTGCGGCAAGTGCCCAGCGTGTGGACCCGGGGTAACAGCAATTACACCTCGGTGGATACTCACTAAGTATACAAGGTTGGAATAAAAAGGTGGTGAAGGAGAAATAGTACTAGTGTAGAGCTAGGGTGCAGTCCACACGGGCGATGTGGCTAACTCGCACCCCTGACATGTCTTAAACCCCCCCCATGTGCGAACCAATTGTTTAGACGACTATTTGTCCAACAGTCGACGAAAGAAGTATAGGGTATGGACGTTAAGAACTATCTAGACTTATGAAGTGGGGCAAATATGTCATGGTCTCCTTCTATATATAGCGAGATCTTGTATGTCCCTGTTTAACACTCCCTTCAAAATCAAAAGAAACTATTCAAATTGAATATTGTGACCCAATAAGGTTAATCAATTATTTTCTTTAAATTTAATGTAATTACGATGGAACGCACAATCCGGTAGTAAATTTCCCTACACACCCTTTCTCCTCCTTTCATTGTACCCACTTACATTTCTCCTCTTACAAATTTCAACTTTAGATGGTTTCAAAGTTTTTAGGTAAATTATTCATCATTTCTCTTATTCCAATCCCTTACCCCCTTACCTAGGAAAGATAATCTTCCCACACCCTTGTACCTGAAATCGAGTGCCAGCTTGTGGCCATGGTCATCTCTTTCATTCCATGCATACTTTTAATTCGTACACCAATATCTTTCCATGCCTTCATCACCAAGTATACGCCCTTGTACACTCCCATGACTCTCTTCATCCTCCTCCTGTCTTCCAATGAATCCCATTACAGCTCTTTTATCATATCTGTTACTGATTATGTTCTGCGGTAATTTCCAGAAATAAATCTAGCCAGCCCTTCTTTGCACCCTTTCCAACTCATTTGATACCCAAAATTTGATTACCCTACTACAGTACCACATTCAAACAAAGTTTTGTAACCCAATTACTTTACTTCTCTCTTACATCCCCTCATCACTCTCTCCAACAAATTCTGAATTTTGAAACCTTTTCCTACTACCTGTCCGATATGCACAGCGCAGTTAAGATTATTATCAAATGTTATGCCGACATATTTTAATTTCAGGTCTTCAAGAAGCAATTCTTTTCCCACTTTGTAATCATAATCAACCATTATTATTTTTTATCTGTGTATCTAATAAGCTGACTGTTCTTTGCGTTGTTGTTCATCCCGTGTTTACCAACCCAACTAGATATCCTGTCCAGATCACCCTGCAGCTGTTTACTACCCTCAACCGTCCTGGTCTTTTTATATATCATTATGTCATCTGCAAACAATTTAATTTCTGATAGTAAACGATCAACACAAACATTAATTAGAATAATGAAAAGCAACTGTCTCAATACGCTACCCTGTGGCACTTCTATTTTTACTTCCACTTCATTTGATACTGAATTTGCTACCCTAACCTTTTGCTTTATACCTTTTAAAAAAATTTCTACTCATAGCTAATTTTCTCATCAACATCCGAAAATTTTTACTTTATTTACTATCATTTTATGATTCAATCTGTCAAAGGCCTTTGATATGTCTGGTGCAACATCACCTACTTAACTTTCCTTGTATATTTCATCCGAAATATCTTGATTACATCGAAACATAAATCACGTTCCTATTTCAACGAGATAAGGTCTCGCGGTGAGGACATTTGATGTTAAATCTCATTCTGTCTAAAAAAACCTGAAGATTTCTCACTATTATGCTCAGTGTGATGGAGTTTCGCTTTAAATCGTACTCCAGAGATCCAAGAGTGATGTAGCTTAAGAAATACGCGGTTATGACCTGTGAACGATTGTTTTGTCACTTTTACTGTGCTATGAATTTTAGGTTTGAATCCAACTTAAAAGGTCCAGCAATGATCACACTCAAGACATACATCAGATCAGGTCAGGTGTTAGTGATAAACTAATTTATGTCATTAAAACACCGTTTTGTTCCTATAGTCGCGTTCCTTATCATCTGTAGATTATGCGCAATGAATTTCAGGTTGAAATTGAACTTACTAGATCCAAAAAAGATAAAAGTAAAAAAAAATTGCTTCAGAGTAGGTCCAGTGATTATTTTCTCTATGCCCAAAAGTATTATAATATTTTTTGGTACTAAAAGACGTATTTTGACTCTAAAATCTCATGTCTTGTCGCCTGTAGATTCTGTGCAATGCTTTTTCGGCTAGAAGAGGTCCACAAATGATGAAACGTTAAAACTACGCTAGGCCAGGTCACGTGTTTATGATCTGTGACCTAAAACTTCATTTTTGTCCCAAAATCGAACCTTAAGAAACGATACGAAGGTGAAAGAATTTTGAATCTTTTATTATTAATACAATAATGTGACTATTTAAAACCTTGCCGCCGAATCAGACCAGTGAATTGAGGAATCCTTTGTCGACTTGCCTAAACATAATATTTTAATATAACAAAATATCATTTATCTGGCTGCGAGAAAACAGTACGAACGGGAATAGAAGTTAATGATCTGACGTGGTTGGAAGTCACATAAAGGGTGCAATAAATTTCAGAAATATTGCTCTGTTAAAATTAATCTTTAATGATAAAACTGTACGGCTAGTTCACGTTTCTGGCCAATATGCCCAAATCTTACAGTGAGGGTTTTTCCATTTCATCTCTTGATGTAAATATCTTGGTATAACATTTGATAGCAAACTGAACTGGACTGGTCGCACTAGGTAGATGACAAAGAATACTTAATTTACTAAATGGTTTGTATCGGAGAGGTGAAAGAATTGGGTTACAAAGCATTGGTCAGGGCACAGCTTGAATATGATGGTCCAGTATGGGACCCACATTTTGGGTTACAAGGCACAAAGAGTAAGGCAGCTATATGTGTTTGTGAAAACATTGGGTCTCTTTTTTTCCATGAATTATCATACTCTGTATGGAAGCACTTTTCTCTCTCTCTCTCTCTCTGAAAAAAAGAGAGAGAGAAAAACATAACAGGGTTATGACTATGATATTATGGTGATACATTTTCGCGCACGTTCAATATTTAACTGTCACTAATCAAAACTGTAGTCTAAACATGACATCAATTTTTAATTGACACAAACTAATACATACATATAAAATTAATATAATACACACTAAATTTACACAATTTTAGCACATGTAAAATTGTTTGAAGCATAAATGTTTCATGCAGTTCAATAAAAAATATGAGAACTAAATCAGCCATGTTTCAGCAACATCTGACACACTCCTAATGACGTTTTTGCGTTGTTGTCTATGACTAATCGGCATTTTGTTTTAAAGTTTCGAATGATATAGTTTATTTAGTGCATGGCACTTAGGGAAATCACATTCACGCACACAGAGTGTTGCGGGTGGGCGGTAAGGCTGCGGTTCGAATCCCCGTCCGGCCATCCAGACTTAGATTTTCTATAGCTTCCTCAAATCACTACAGGCAAATGCCGTGATGCTTCCTCCAAAAGGTAAGGGCCAAATTCATTCTCGTTCTTTGCCCCCAGGACACGTACGAGTCGTCTATGTTGAATAAAATCGGCGCTAAACTGTATCATTGCCCAATTCCTGTGCAAATTTCGAATGGTTCTGATTTTTCTCCCATTTATTTTATTTTAGATGTGATATCAATGAGTGTTTGTTGTAAGACAGCCCTTGTATTCTTGTCTAAGCCATATTCTTTCATTGTGCAACAGAGGGTTTGCTGTGAATGTGAAGTGTATAAGGAATCATGAGTGTTTAAATGTTGATTACAAATAACTGTGATGAATAAATTAAGTAAAATTTCCTTCGATACATTGATTATCGACTCTAACATTAAGAACAATGCCTGTAATTTGTAGACGGTTATATATATATATATATATATATATGTGTGTGTGTGTGTGTGTGTGTGTGTGTGTGTGTGTGTATTTTAATTTGCGACATTGAACTAACGCTCATGTGGCATTTCCACTAGTCATCTAATTACCCCTTTGTATTTTTATTTAAAAAAAATTATCTTCTATAATTAAAGTGTTAAATTCTTCCCCCATTTACTTTTTCGATTTTCAAATTTTAATTTTAAAATCCTTAAGCGTTTTTGGTAAATTATTCATCACTTCACTTGGTAATTTGTTCAAGTCCCTGACATGCTTACTAGCAAAAGAAAATTTTTCCACTCCCTAATGCATGAAATCGACTGCCTGCTTGTGGTCATGGTTGCCTTTCCCTTTCCATGCACTATTCCTAATTCTTTGACCAATATCCCTCCAAGCCCCATCACCAACATACGCCCTGTATATTCCCAGCACTCTCTTCACCCTCCTCCTTTCCTCCAGTGACTCCCAATCCAGCTCCTTTATCGTATCAGTTACTGTCTGGGTCCTGCGACAATTTCCACAAACAAATCTAGGCTGCTCTTCTTTGCACCCCCTACAAATCCTGTATTTGACAAAGAAAATGTGGGTCCCAAAGTATACCTCCACATTTAACCAATGGTCTGACCAAAGTTTTGTAACCGAGTTCCCTAACTTGTCTGGTAAATCTTCTCATCACACTCCGCAATAAATAAAAGATTGTCACCTTTTTCCTAACACCTGCCCCATATGCTCTGCCCAGTTGAGTTCGTTATCAAACGTTATGCCAAAATATTTACTCTTAAAGCCTTTAACAAGTAATTCTGACCCCACTGCCTAATACTAATTTATCTTTAGTTTTATTATCTGTGTACCTAATAAGCTGACTGTTTTTGGCATTTGTCTTCATTTCATGCATTATTAACTAAATTCAGATTTATATATATATATATATATATATATTGATCATGCAGCTTGCATGTTTTCGAGATGAGATTGGGCCTTTCTCGACCATAACACGCTGTTGGTCTGTCGTTTGCAGCTAATTATTCCACACTAATTGAGTGGAAAGCTGATAGCTTGGCTACCTCTGGCAGGATTATGACACTTATAAAACATATGAGTGATTCTATTAGGAAAGGAACTCTGAATGTTATGCATGGAACATACCGCTATATTCTCCGTATAAGGAACGGTTTGTACTGCCAATTGAACCCTGAATGTAGCGACTGCGGTGAAGCTCGGTCGCTTTTCTGTGTTCACAGCACAGTCGGCTGGCGGTGACTGTTGCCGCCCTCCACTGTGCTCCGGCTAATTGGACTTTGGAGACGGCTAACGAGGGGCGTCGAGACGCCTTCAACCCCCTCCACCGCGTCCCGAGAGGGCGGCGCTGTTCCGGCTAATTAAGCCCTCCCCCGCCGCCGCAGACCGATAAATGTTCCAGTTCGATATTCGTTATCGCGTAATTAACGACGGCGACGTCCGCTGGGGCGATTTCCGTCACCCCGTCGAGATGACGTCGTAACGTCGCAACAAGTGAATCGCTGCCCCCGTCAGGTCTGCAGGGTCCACGGCGATTATCGATCCTCGTCCTCAGTCGAACACAATCTTCGAGTGGGCTTGGTCCCAATACTCACCCCCACCTCTTTTTTTTGGTTCGGCTAATTCATTTCTCTTGTGGTTTGTTTTATCTTGGATTGTCCTGTAGAGGGTTGCCATGTTTAAATACCAATTATTTCTTTTCACCTTCAATTGGTAGCTGAAGATAATGTTTCTCTTCCCTCCCTCCCCCTCCCCTGACGTCATTTCACCATTAGGTGACTCGAGGTTAATTATTATAAAATAATTAGCCCGCGATACAGTTTAAAATTTTAACTGTTTTTATTTCTCGAAGACATACAGAACTTCAAAGATACTGGTCACATGTATGAACAAGCTCCAGTGATTACATTCAACACTTTTTCCAAAGACAATAATGCCATACACTTTCATAGCACACGTAAGATTGTTCGCTCTAAACTGTGTCAAAAAATTGTCTCTGAGTCTCTGTCGCTCACTTTATATAAGCTCCATCGAAAGTTCTAGAACACTACAAAGGCTTCCGACAGATATTTCTCGAACTTTAACAATACCTAAACAATTAAGAACAATCCAAATCAATATATAATCATTTACAATCATTACGAAATGCTCAGAAATTAAAATTATTTAAACACAAAATTATCCACATAAATAATTTTAAACCTTAGTAAATTATCTTTTAAACATTAAAGTTCACCTTAATATTTGGAATTACAAACATTTAGGTAATTCTTTTGCATAGTTCTGTCCTTAAACGTATTAAATAGTATTTACATAATTTGTTTTACGTAAAATAAAATCTATTTACACCGATTTACAGTAAATTGCAAGATAAATATACAAAATCATATTCAATCAAACTCTAGCTTGCTACAAACGCTTCATATAACACAATTCCATTTAAAGTCTCGGTTTGAGGGCTATTACACTCTGTCATTGTCTACCCCTCCTAGTAGACCATTTCGGCAACTTAGTGGAGATAGAGCAGAGTGTCCTCTATTAACCGAATGCACTATAATATTTTCTATGAAATAATTATCGATCTTTGATGCCACATTTTATTATGTCGAAGAACCATTGAATCGAAGATTCTCAAAGTAACTGATATGATAAAGGAGCTGATTAGGAGTCATTGGAGGAAAGGAGGAGACTGAAGAGAATGCACAGGGCATATGTGTTGTGATGGGGCTTGGAGCATATTGGTCAAAGAATTAGGAATAGTGCATGGAAGGGGAAAGGCGACCATGACCACAAGCTGGCGCTCTAATGCGTAAGAGAGTGGGAAATTTTTCATTTGTTCGTAAGGGTGTCAGGAATTGTAACAAATTACCAAGTGATGAATAATTTACCAAAAGCACTTAAGGAATTTAAAATATTAATTTTTAAACTGTAAAAGTAAATGAGCGGAGAGTTTAATGCTTCATTTATGAAAAAAAATATTAAAAAATAGCATAAAAAGGGGTGATTAGACGATTAGGGGAATTTTCACCAGAGCGTTAGCTTCGTCAAAATTATATTAATAGTTATAATATTATTAATATTATAATTGTTTATAATAATAATTATGAGCGTTCAAACTGAGTGTAAAGATCGTGGCAACCCAGGATCTGTACACTCAGTTTGTACGCTTGCAGTGACTCTGTCAGCTGATTGATAAGAGCAGACAGGGTAAACTCCTACTCGGATAAGGGTCGATCATAGAAGTCGACAACGGTTCTGATACGAATATTCATCACGGGGCCCCACCGCACCACCTGACAGGTTATATGGCTCAGTACATTCAGAGATTATTATAGGAATGGCTGAGACGGCTAGGATAAACTATGGTAAACTGGCGGTTACATATTTACACGTTTATTTGCCTGAGAAATGGCTGATGACATACGTGAATATTTAAATCGTTTAACTGGCTTCGTAACAAAAGGTCATGCGTTTCACTGCATCATTAGAGATATGGCCAAGGACTAGGTGCCTCGCATCCAAAATTGAATGGAATATTGATAATCTCCCCGGAGACTATGCCCACATGACTAAGGCCAAATGACTGACCCTCTGAATATCGCAGTAGAGTCCACCTTCGTGTTAGATGTCTGGCGTCATCTTCTAGTCTGCGACCACCGCGTGGCGTCACCAGAGACAAACAGACCTCTGACCCCAGGGTTTAAATAGAACCTCCCCTTCCTATTACCACTGTGCAGACCATGAAGGAAGGAAATATATGGAGGAGAAGTGACGTTAAATTGGTGAAGCAGGCTCGCGCATGCACAGTGGCGGCAACGGCGATATTGCGCTTCCAAACAATTGCGATGTTCCCAGTATATCCCGAAAACTAAGCAAGATATCGAAACATTTTATTCTTTATTTTCGATTTGTCTCGTCGTGTTACATAAGAATCGATCATTGAATTTGACTTTTGCGAAATTTTTCTTCTCCATTTCAACTCAGGACACCTCACTTTTGATACAGTAGCTATATCTCTAGAACTAGGTGAGATATCGAAAATTTTTATTCTTTATTTTTCATTTGTCTCGTCTTTTTAAATAAGAATCCATCACCAAATTTGACTTTAACCAATTTTTTCTTCTGAATTTCAACCAAAACCATTTCACATTTGGGACAGAATATCTCGAAAACTAAGCAGGATATCAAAAAAATTTATTCTTCATTTTTATTTGTCATATCGAGTTACATAATAATCCATCACAAGATATCGGCGTCACCTTTATCCTAGAGTCCCTTTGAGGTTTTTGTACATACTCCCCGTGTCTGTATGGAAGCGGCCATGCCCTTCCACTCCGGCCATGCCCCCCCCCCCCCCAACTCCTCCACCGCCCTGCTTCACTTCAATGCGTGGTGAAGGTCTCTTGCGTCGTCTCCATATATTTCCTTACTCCATGGTGTGGACAGGGCATTACTCCTCGCATTTTACCAGCTTGCAGTAATTACTGACGCTTGGCAACTGACGACTTACGACTTGCCGATCGGCGTGATACTTCAACAGGTCGTAGCACTTTTTTTTTTTTTTTGCTGTCGTCAGTCTTTCGACTGGTTTGATGCAATCCTCCACCCCTTCCTATCCTGTGCTAACCTCTTCATGTCTAAATACCCCTTAGAGCCCACGTCCTTCATTATGTGCTTCATATATTCTAACCTCTGTCTTCCTCTACAGTTCTTACCTTCGACTGTTTCCTCCACCAGCAAATTAACGAATCCAGCATGTCTCAAAATATGACCTACCAGCCTGTCTCTTCTTTCTGTAAGTTTCTTCCACAAACTTCTTTCCTCACCCATCATTTCCACAACTCGTTCATTTCGTACTTTGTCTGTCCACTTAATTTTCAGTATTCTTCTGTAGCACCACATTTCAAATGCTTCAATTTTCTTTCTTTCCGGTATTCCTAAAGTACATGTTTCGCTACCATAAAGTGCTGTGCACCTCACATAGAGTTTTAAAAAGTTCTTTCTGATTCTTAGATCAATATTTGAAACTAAAAGATTTCTCCTTTTCATGAAGGCTTTCTTTGCTAGTGCTATTCTACTTTTAACATTTTTCCTGCTTCGGCCATCGGTTGTAGCACTTTACCATTGCTTAACTATTAACTATTTCTTGCTCGCCCGCCCTGGATACTGACTTGAGAAATACGACATCGATCGCTGGTCGCTCCCCACGTTGTATTAAATTCCAACGTTTCGACCGACCTTCTTCTGGGCCGGAACCATATTGAAATGTGTTTCACACGGTTTACCGAATAAAACTAACTTCCCATCTGGCGTATTGGGTGTTCTGGACGATTTATTCGTTCCGGCCAATAAGAAGAGCGCAAGCACCAAGTGGTTGGGTGGCTCGGTGTGGGTTGTGCATTGAATTGTTCTCGTCGCAGCAAGGCACCATGAAGACTTGTGCTGCCATATCGTTGGAGGGCGTCTGGCAGTATACAGTGCCTCTTTCGTCCGCCTTATCAATAAGACTTCGCAGGACAACAGAGAACTCTGTTTCAACACTCCCACGGAGAGCATCACTAGTTGTGTAAAATATATTTTCGGAGTGAAGATTTTATTACATTAAACAACAGTCTAGCACTTTCTAGAAGATTCAAAAAAATTGACGTGCCCTACGTCGACCACTATTAACCACCATATCTCCGACACCCCCACAGCTACCGCCATGGAACCACCATAGTGCATGATGGGAGAGTCGAGTGTACTACCACAAATAAACACCAATGGTCCGCGCTAGGTATTTGTGGCTACAACTTGAAATATTGGAACACTGGTCGAAACACGAAAATGCCGTAGGTCGACCACTTTCAACCACCATATCCCCCTCACTCCCATAGCTACCTACATTCGACCACCGCACTGCATGATGGGAGACTTGATGCTACTACCCACACGAACACCAATGGTGCTAGGTAGTGAAATATGAGAACATACACGTCTACATAAATATAAGGTTTAGAAGTTATTCCAGTTATCGAAACGTTATCGAAACGACATTTGCAGTTATGTTACTCCTGTCAGGTTTTTTCAGGCACAAGGGTGTGGGAAGATTTTCTTTTTTAGGTAAGGGTGTCAGGGATTGGAATGAGTTACCAAGGGGAATGATGAATAACCTACCGAAAACGTTAAAAGAATTTAAAGTTAAAATTTGTAGAGGGAAAAGTAGGTGAGTGAAGGATAGAGGGAAGTTGGGTATGTAGGGAAATTGCCACCGGAGCCTGTGCTCCATTGCAATTAAATTAAATAAATTAAACAATCAATATAATTAACAATAGGAATCCCAGTACAGTGGATAAAAATGCAGGTAACAGCTATTGTGTAACAACATGAGCTTTAAGTTCCGAGACAGGATTTACCTGGTATAATGTCAAAGCGAACTGCCCCTCTTTGGATTAAGCTTACTAAATTTCACAATAATTTAATTTACGCTGTGAGTAAATCCATATTAACTACAAAACAAAACCTGAAGCGTCAGCAAAAAAACAAAAAAAACAAAGAAAACAGTTACTGTGAAATCCTCCTGTGGGGTTTTCACTTTCGCAGGGAACGGGAAGCGAACATTTCGCACTCTGCGTAATTATTTCGCGCCTGCGATATTACACCTGTATTACTGAAGCACCATCATCTCTGGATCCGACATTTTGTAGAGCGCTGCAATAGCTGTTAAACTAATTGGTAACATTATTTCTGTCGTCCCTTTGACGGTCATTATACTCCAAATTACGACTAATCAATTCGAATAAAATCGTTGCGCGAAAAATAGCAATTCGAACAATTAATCAGAGTATCGACAGTTTTAAAACTTCGAAGGACAGTTGAGTGTCGACGGGTTGCATTCATTTCGAAATCTCCTCTGCGTTTGTAAAGTTTATATATCAGTAATTAATTATTCTTATAATAAAAAGAAATTATCTGCATAAAATAATACAAATAATAATAATGAATATGATACGCCATGTACACTGAGTATTTAGTCTCAACAACCGAAAAAAGTTTTTTAATTTTTTGGGAGGGATAGGAAGTCCTCATTTCTTATTCTACCTCTCCCAGTCTATTCCTGGTAAGAGAAATATTACTTCGACGCATAAAATCATAGGTCATCGTTCTGGAAAGCCAATTAGAATCAGGACTACTGCCGCTTACTGTGTGTGGTTACAATGTTTTCCCTAGTCAAGAAACTGCCAGCTCACTGTATGTTGTATAGATACTTTAGTAGAATTTTAAGTGATTCTTTCTCATTCGCAATCGTTTCTCTTAATTTTTATTCTCTTTCCTGTTCCGTTGCGTTTACATCACCTTATAGCGACTCTCTACAATTCACTACAGAAAGAATAACCCTTTAACAAAGTTTACAGCGATTTAATCAGGAGCCGCTTCTGCATTTTGCAAAACAGCACTCACGTAGTAAAAAAATTTCTCTATTCCACTAACCGCGGACCTTAGGAGACCATCTGTCAAAATTCTATTTTACAACATTTTTAATTGAAAATACCGTCTCTTAACAACTGTTATTTTATTCCTATACGCTCAGACGCGTTTCGGCTTGCGGACTGTGGCATCGTCAGTGAGATTTTTGATACAAAAAATCACATGTCGGTCAGGAAATAGCCTGCTTGTATCAAAAATCTCACTGATGATGCTCCAGTCCACAAGACGAAACGCGTTTGAGCGCATAGAAATGAAATAACAGTTGTTAAGAGACGGTACTTTCACGTACAAATCTTTAACAAAAAACTGTTTAAGAATGGCCAATAATCACTTGAACTATTTTGCAACATGCTTCTTTCAAACCATCAGGTTAACGCTCTGGCCTCGCATTCGGGAGGACACCGGTTCGAATCCCCATCCGGGCATCCAGATTTGGGTTTTCCCAAGTCACTCCAGGTGAATGCCGGGATGCTTCCGTCAAAACGCCATGGCTGAATTCCTTCCCGTTCCTTGTCCCCAGTCACATCCCGCCTCTCATGACCTCGACGTCGAAGAGGCGTAAAGCCATAAGTAAATAAATTGAAACCATCAGACTTTTGTAACCGCCATGAATATTCCGCCTGTTAAACTTATGAGCCTTTATGCAGAATATCATAATAATGAAGTTATCATCAGTGTCAGTGCTGTGTTCTTATTAATCCATCATAACCTTTCGCCAGTCAGAAGAGTTTGTTTTCGAAAATATTCATCTATCTAACGATGCTTGCTCACATTTTGCATCTGTATATGTAACTGCATTAAAAATGCAAACCATCTGATGATGAGCATTTTGCTCGAAATCGGTAATGGTTAATCAAATAAATATAATAAGAACAAATTGTAACTGGTTGCTGCTTTTAATATCAACCCTTGATATCACAGTCGCTGATTGGCACCAATCCATCATGGAAAAAATATTTAAAATGTTCAAGGAGAGTACTATGCATGAAACATTGATTAAAAGTTTGTAGTTGTAGGTATTGATGTGAGCTAGGATGACTGGAGGACAATTTGCAACGGTTTGGTCTGGTTTGTGCAGATAAATTTGTGTGGAAATACTTGTAAATATCTTTAATTATCATTTCAGAGTGTTTCGTGAAGGTTGTGAATGAATTTTTATTCATCCTGATTTTTTGTCACGGGTTTAATTGTTACAGTATTGTTAGAATTCGAGAAACGTCGGTCTGAACCTTTTGAATCATTCCGGATGTTCCTAAACTGTCTATTTAAGCGCGTAGAGATGGCGAGCAGACTAAGTTGTCAGTCAGTAGTGCTCAGACTCAGAACTTTGATGAAATTGTATTTTAAGAATTATTTGTAGTAAATATGGTTTAGTATATTTTTCTTCTAATTAATAGTGAATCTGTGGAAATCAACATTGTTCTTGGAAACATACTATGTAAATACTATTTAATATGTTCAAGGACAGCACTGTGCAAGAAACATTGGTTAAACGTTTGTAATTCGAAGTATTGAAGTGAGTTACGATATTAATCGCGACAGTTTAGACTGATTTATGTGGGTAATTTTGTGTGTAAATATCTTTAATTTTGTTCCTGTGCATTTCCTAATTATTTTGTATTAATTTTGATTGTTTTAATGTGATTTTAATTGTTTAAGTATTGTTAGAATTCCAGAAACGTCTGTACGAAGTCTTTGAATTATTCGAAAATTTTATGTGAAACCTATATAAGTGATCTGCAGACGAGTTTTCAGTTGTTCAGTATTCAGTATTCAAAGTACTGCTAGCAGTAGTTGTTCGAAAGTTATAATCGCTGGAGCATCTGTTTACATGTGCACCTAGTATCTTTGGAGTCTGATACCTTAAAGGAAAATTAACAAATCTAAATCATATTGGACAAGTTATTTCATTATTTTAAACGAGATACCTCCGAGGGTGAGCATAATCGCTGGCACACTTGTTTGTACATAATATCTTTGGATGGAGTTATACCTAGCAATAAGAGTACAAAGGAAAAATAAACTAGTGGAAAGTGATTAAGTTCGAGAGGTTATTTCATATAACCAGCTACCTATGAACGTGATGGATAATGATTTACGTATATTTTTACAAAGTACATTTGGCGACCTATTTTTGTGACAGGATGGGCCGCGGTGTTGTGTGTGGGTCGCGGGGCCAGCTGAGAGCTCCCAGCACAGCACCCGCGATCGATGCACCAGTTGGCGCCTGGCACGGTCGGCTACCAGCGCAGCAGTCGGCCGTACCACGCCCAGCTGGCAGGCCGGCGCGACGCAAATACTACTGTGCCCCAGGCCTGCCAACAGACGAGACTCTCATTACCGACACTACAGCCAGACCTTACAGCTCTACTAAGCGCTAATTGAAACTTACGACACAGTTTTGACGCGTCTACGAAGTATATCATATTTTGAGATGTTAGTATTTACGTCTATATTCCTTAAGTACAATGATAACTGCTTTAATTTAATATAAATGCAATGGACCGTACGCTCCGGTGGCAATATCTCTACATACCAACTTCCACCCCCATCCCCTTTTGCTGCACCCTCCTCTATTTGTCCTCTACAAATTTCAAATTAGTAAATTAGTCATCATTTCTCTTCGTAAATTATTCCAATCCCTGATACCCTCAGCTCAAAAAGAGAATCTTTCTACATCCTTGTGTCTGAAATCGAGTGCCAGCTTGTGGTCACGGTCATCTTTTCCCTTCCACGCATTACTTTTAATACTTACACCAATATCTTTCCATGATTCATCATCAATATACTCCTTGCACACTCCCATAATGCTCTTCACCCTCCTCCTGTCTCCCAATGAGTCCCATTCCAACTCTTTTATCATATCAGTTACTGATTGCGTTCTGCTGTAATGCCCAGAAACAAATCAAGCATCCCTTGTTTGCACCCTCTCCAATTCCTGTACTTGATACGTAAAATGAGGGTCCCATACTACACTACCATATTCAAGCAATGGTCTGATCAAAGTTTTGTAACCTAATTCCTTTACTTCTCTCGTACATCCCCTCATCACTCTCCCCAACATGTGCAGAATTTTGAAACCTTTTTCTACCACCTGTCCAATGTGTCCTGCCCAGTAAAGCTTGTTATCAAATGTAATGCCAAGATATTTACATTTAAAGTCTTCAGCAAGCAATTCTTTTCCCACCTTATAACCAAAATAAACCATTAGTTTTTCATCTGTGTATACAATAAGCTAATTGTTCTTCTGTTATGTTTCCTCCGTCTTGCCACTAAATTAAATTCCTTTTATAGTACAAGAGCTTCCGCGTTACTAAAGACATCTCCAGTATCCTAGATATTATTGTAACTCTGATAAAAGTATCCTATTGTAAATCTGCAAGTGAGCGTCATGTATCTGAAAGTTTGAGGAAGCATCATACAAAATCTACGACACGAATTTGATTGATTTTTCCGCGTTTTGAAAGCTTATGACATAATGAAAATTCTGCGGCATATCTTCCGACTATTTGTCACCGGGGAACGGAGCGGTAAATTATTATTCGATCGTTCCGAGTACAGATGGCCGTCACAGATCACATGGTATCTCAGATGACCACTCCTTCACGGGACACGCTCCAAAGATTACTATTCAAACCTGATACTGTTTTTTTTTTTTTTTTTTGTTGTTATTGTGTTTGACACTGTAAATATTTCCACACATTCTTAGGTGTATTATAAGCGTCAGATCTTTAAACTCCCTCAAGATTACTTGCAATGGTTATTCAATCGTCTGTGTTGAGATAAGCAGATAAGTTCAGCCTTCGGGCTACGAAATGGCAACGTGAAAATTCACAGCTGATTATTAATTTCAGTAATACGCACACGACGCAAAAAATATATGTTTTTCGTACTTAATATGTAATTTAATTACGATATTTAATTTAATAAAATATTCGGATTACATAAACACAATCACAAATTAATTACACATTTAAAAATCTAGATGTTATCACATTTGGTTGATCTAACAGAAAATGGATGTTTCGAAATGTTTAATTCAGAATATTGCTTTACTGCATTGTGGAATCTAATACTGCGCGGTACATTTCATTATAACCGATTCTGTAGAAACATTTTAGCCCTAATTATACCCTTCAATAAATCTAGTAGAAATATTTTGACTACTAAATTGTGTTTTATTTTCCAGTTATTCGGTGATCCTTGGTTTTAAAATCTCAAAAGTTTCTGAAATTTTGGTAAACATTTTATTAGTGATTAGCCTAAAATTTCCTATTCCTTTTGAAACTTCAAAATGTTAGATAGTTTCTCTGCCTTAAAATATCTGAAGCCGGATATACAGTACATGTAACGAATTATGTAAACGTATGAGAGAATTTACGCAGCAGAAACTATCGTCGAGTTTCTGTTTGGTGCGAGTTCTGGCTTTTGTTGTAGATAGACGCGTAGTGTTAATCGAGCAAATGAAGTATGGAGCGTCTTAGTGCACTTGTATATTCTAACGAAACCCGTAAAAAGTAGAGATCGCACCCGGAATGTGAGGTCATATAAAGTACATACTACACGCTAAATTGCTTGAGGATGTATATAATTTTAAATACATTTTATAAAGTGTATGAATTGTTATGAATAGCAATAACAATAGGGCGGTACTAATGAGGAATTGTCATGTAACTCCGCGGCACAAATCGAAAGTAAATAATAACATTTTTTGATATCTCGCATGGTTCCCGAGATATCGACTGTCAAAAATCAGTTAGAGATACCGTTCCGTTTATTTCTTTTTCTTCTCATCGAAGCCGTATTCAAAGTAAGCGTAACCGCTATGAAAAAAACAAAACATCTACTGTGCGTGTCCAGCGTGTGGTTCCTTTTGGTTTTGCAGGTCTCCGTTCTTACCTCCTTTTGATTTTTCCGACATTTTCTTTCTGGTTCAGGCCGCATCCCAACTTAACCACCCAAATTTTGAGATACGATATCTCCTGAATTACGATGGAGTCGATAGACGAATCATACGATGGAGGAATGAGTTAAAAATGATTTTGGTGGAGTGTCTAAAGTCCGTATTTGTACTGAAAGTTCACCGAGCATGGTGGGTGAGAAGAAACGCTCCGGCCTCGCATTCTGGATGACGCGGGTTTTGATCTCCGTCCGGGCATCCAGATTTGGGTTTTCCATGGTTTCGGCAAATCACTCCAGGCGAATGCCGGGATGCTTCCATCAAAAAAACCATGGCCAAATTCCTTCCTGTTCCTGGGTCCCCGTTCTTTCTAGCCTCTAATGACTTCGACGTCGACGAGGCGTAAAGCCACAAACAAACAAAAAATTACTGAAAGTTCAAACCCGAGGATGTGAAGAGGTATTTTTGTACAAGTAATGTATTGCTCATTTGTTGAAAAAAAAAAAAAAGTATCAAAACGGTAGAAGACTGTAAGCAGTTGCAGGGTGATCTGGACAGGATATCTAGTTGGGTTGGTAAACATGGGATGAAGATAAATGCAAAGAAGAGTCAGCTTATTAGATACACAAATAAAAAACAAAGGCTTGATTATGGTTGTAAGGTCGTTCTGGCCTCGCATTCTGGAGGACGGCGGTTCGAATCCCCGTCCGGGCATCCAGATCAGGGTTTTCCATGGTTTCCCAAATCACACCAGGCAAATGCCGGGATGCTTCCTTCCAAAAGCCATGGACGAATTCCTTCCCATTCCTTGCCCCCCCCCCCCCCCCACATCCTTTCCCGTCTCTAAAGACCTCGCTGTTAGAGAGACGTTAAGCAATTTAAAAAAAAAATGGTTGTAAGATGGGAAAAGAATTACATAATTACGTAGTTTTTCTCGGCGTTGAGAATATAAATTATTTATATAGGGAAAAGAATTGTTTGTTGAGAACTTGAAATCTAAATACCTTGGCATAACATTTAATAACAAACTCAGCTAGGGAAATGGGTTACAAAATTTTGGTCAGATCATTGCTTCAATATGATAGTGTAATATGGGACCCACATTTTCGGTAACAAATAGAGTACTTGCAAGGCCGTGCATAGAAGAGCTGCTAGATTTGTTTCGGGAAATTATCGCAGAACACAATCAGTGAGTGATATGATAAAGGAGCTGGAACGCAATAGACTGGAAGACAGGAGGAGGGTGAAGAGAGTAATAGGAGTGTACAAGACGTTTATTGGTGATGAGGTGCGGAAAGATATTGGTGCAAGAATTAAGAGTAATGCATGGAAGGGAAAAGATGACCATGACCACAAGCTGGCACTCAAATTCACGCACAAGGGTGTGAGATGATTTTCTTTCGTGGGTAAGGGTTAGGGGATTGCTATAAATTTCCTAGAGAAATGATGAATAACTTATCAAAACTGCGGAAAGAGTTTAAAGTTGAAATTAGTAGAGGTAAAATATAAGTGAGAAAAGTAAAATGGAAAAATGAATGTGTGGGGAAATTTCCATCGGATAGTACGCTTTATTGCAGTTAAATTATCTATTATTCGTTTATAATGTATCTACTGAAATTATACGATAGGATGATTATCGATAATAGAACTCGGAGTGTGAAACTTTCATGGAGTAGAGATATTTATGTCAAACACATTAGTTTGAAGTTTACTAGAATGTTAATATAATTCAATAGAAGGAAATTACGTAGTGATTCTGATAATAGCCTTTATTTATTTATTATTATTTTTTTTAATCTGCTTAACGTCTCTCTAACAGCGTGGTCGCCTTTATTTAATTCAATTTAATTAAATTGCATTGGAACGTACGCTACGGTGGCAATTTACCTACACACCCATCTTCCCCCCTTTCCTGCACCCACCTACATTTGCCCTCTACAAGTTTTAACTTTTAATTCTTTCAACGTTTTTGGCAAATTATTCATCATTTCCCTTGGCAACTTATTCCAATCCCTGACACCCTTACCTAAAAAAGAGAATCTTCCCACACCCTTATGCCTTTTGTTTATTTAATAAAGCCCGTTAAGCATTCTGGGTTAAAACAAAAAATGACAAACGATAGCCGCCTCGTTAAGATAAATCAAATTATTATCTTCCATTACAAATTAAACAAATCTTCTTCTCGTTTTTTCCAATACTGAAAATTTATTACACACATAGCATTGGAACTCTTACAAACTTCAAATATTTAATGAAACGATCTGCAAGTCAACATTCTTCTATCACAACCGGTAAAAAAATCCATAGATACAGTCAACGATGTTCATTGTATAACTCTTTGACTTAGAGGTCAGCCAACTTAACCATCTAATGCACTTACCGTTCCACTACATTATTTTACTATTATTTACACAATTCATTTCATGATTCAATGTCTCTATGGTTGTCATCTCACAAGTTACAGAATTCATTTCATTACACTTCCAACTGGTACAGTACCACAATAAATTGTTTTCAACAATAACTATTGCATTGTTGTTTAAGAACAAAATGTTGATTTATATTTTAGGGTACCTACGTTATTTCAAATTTTTTCATCTGATTTGCTATTTGATGGGATTACGTTTATCTCCTTCTCGAGACTAAGATAAATTAATAATTAAACTTCTTTGTGCTAGCAAAACTATTAATGGAAAACCTGAACCACATTAGTTGTTATTAGTGACAAGAAGTCAGATAGCATTGTAGAGAGAATCTAAACAACTTTCCTCAAGAATTCCTTTTAAAAGTTAATTAGAATTGATCAAAATTACAAATATATCAATACTGAGAAATGAAAGGAGAAATATTTAATTACGTTAAGAGATAAAAAAAATAGTTTTCTGCAATTAAACATACAGCGAAAAATTTATGTATAAACTTTTGCAGCTTCAAAATAATTTTAAATTGAGAGTATTTATTGCGTTAAAAATGTCTGTCGGGTCACTAATTTCAAAAATTGTCGGTTAGAGCTAACTTTTTTGTGAAATGAAAGGCAGTACGTCACTTCCTGGAAGTGTTTTCGGTGAGTGGAAAACCAGTGTGAAGGTTGGTACTGCTGAAGTGAAAATAACTCGTCATAAATGTAGTTTTGCAGAAAGCCGTAAAAAGTCTTCGCTGAAGCAGAATCACATTACGTCTATTCTCGTGATGTTTGGTTTCATGCTGTTGGCTACCCTGCTTGTACAGTGCAGACGCCAGTTCCAGGTAGCCGAGTGTTTTGCAGTGTTCCAGGTAATAGACTCCTGTCGGAAGTAATGAGGTAACTTTACCCCGTGCTCTCGATGTCAGCGAACGGTTGGTTTGCCTTAAACATTTACCCTGAATCCTGACGCTTTGAGCGAACGAGTCTCGTATTCTTGTTAATGGAGCTCAGTTCTTGCTGCCAACTGTGTGCAGTCAAAACACGCAGAGGTCAATCTCCTCACTAATATAATAACGAGACGCCTAATTAGCAGCACTGTTGTACTGTGAATTCGTGTGTGCAACATGTAAAAAAAAAAAAAAAAAAAAAAAAAACACGGTGTACACATGTGTTGTTTTTTCCTTTATTTCTAAATTTAATTTATACTTTCATGACATTTGAAAAATACAATTTTTTTGCGTTGTTAAGATTAAATAAAGCTATCTGGTGATCTGTATATACAAAATAGCAAAGATAGTTTATATTAATGTGAACGCATTTTCAATACCACTTTGTATACATTATATTATGCCAGAATCATCTCAAATTTTTGTTTGTGTTTTTCCGGTAGTTGATAAAAGAATTTTTTTTTTTTTCCTTTTCATTTCAGCCATCTGTGGATTACGATTACCCAACTTCATTTCCTCTTCTGAGTTTCCTTCCTCCTTCGCCAGTACTCTTTCATTCTCTGGCTCACTCTTGCTTTTTCTTTCCCTGAAAATCCCCTCCTTTTTCTGATTGGTGTTTATTTAGTAAGATCTTTTACCTCCGCAATTTTTCCTCTGAATAATTCGCTGTCTTGGATGTCTTCCATGCAGATTCCACATTTTTGGAGATCCTGATGGACCTCCTTCACACATGGAACTTGAGTCTTCCTGTTCTCTTGAAAGCTGAATATTTCCTTTGCCATTCTTTCTGGTTCCATTCTCTTGATGCGTCCATACAAAGCTAATCTCATTTTTCTTAATCCTGCTTGATACCTTTTCAAACTTTTCGTATAATTCTTGTTTCAATCTCAAATGGAAATTAAATTCGCTTCCTGTCACTTTAGTCCCAGGATTTTCCTTACAAACCTTTTTTCCTTTCTTTTCTATTTCCGTCAATCCCTTTCTGTCTAGTGTTTCTGGCTTCACTACCGTACTATTGTGCTTGTCTTTCGCCTGATGGGAGAGTAATTTTGATTTTATGTCTTTTGACAAATACTGAAAGAACTGTTTCCATCTTTCTCCCCCTACCTTCAAGTGCAGCCTTTTGATTAACATTGGGAGTCAAAATTTCAGCAAAGTATTTGAACTTCTGTGTTCTTTTAATATCACCATATATCCATTGTCCGTGTCTGTTCTTTTGCGTCCATGTTCATGTATTCCGTTTTCTCAAACGATATTTGTAGTCGTTCTTTTTCAGCTGTTTCCTTCAAGACTTCTACCTGTTTGACTGCAGTCTCCAGATCTCTTGCAATGAACACAATGTCGTCCACAAAAGCCAGTCATTCAAATGTCAAGCCATTCGTCTGGTATCCTAGTCTAATTCCGTTTAGGATGTTTGACTGACACATCACTTTCCGCCAATACCTGATGACCTTTTCCAAGACGCAGAGATTTTTTCCTCACTACAGGGGTTTTACTCCAACATAACAATAAAAACTTGGAACACAGAATTTGAGCTCCTCAAAATATTTCTCCAGATATTTCGATCATGTATATCTTCCTCTCCTGCATCAAATATTCTCATTATTCCGATTTGTATACTTTGGAATCAGGCAAACATGGGCAGTCCTCTTTCCTCTTTCCTTCAAATTCCCATTCCTGTACCAGTTTTGGTATACTAGTGTCTTCCATCCTTCTAACATCGCCATTCCATTCAAATCTCTTTCGTTCAATAATTTCACACATTTCTACTTTCACTTACATCAGCCCTATTACTTCGCTATTTCTCACTTTTTCTTTTCTTGATATTCTTGCCGATCTTCTCAAGAAATCCATTTCTAATCCTTTCAATAATATGTTTTTGGTTAGGAATGTTATTAACATAGAAATTAGGTTAACTCAGAAATTTCTAACCCCTCAATCTGCCGCTACCGAAGTGACTGTTGCGCGTGGCGGGTTGCTTACCATCACGGTAGGCGCAGCGTTGATATAAACTGGGTCCCTGCCACCCGCGGACCAACTTTTAACTTAAATTTTAAACAAACGATTTGTTTTAACATAAAATTGGTTTGCGGTGCAGAATAAGGTGAAAAATTCTTTCCACTGATAGCTTTTTCATCGTGTAGGCTTTGTGCTACCTAAGAAAAAGGTGTGCTAGTAATAGAAATAATATAGAGCATAGTTGAAAATATGGGGATTAAGCAAAGTAAAGAAATCTTAACTTCATCCATAATTCAGTCACGCGACTGTATTGATCATTCAAAAGGTATAATAAAAAAAACAGCCTTCAATCACCTGAATGCAAAATTTTATTGCACTACACAATGCGTTTCGGACCCTGCGGATCCATCTTCAGGTGTCTGTTGCATTTACATTGGTTTTAGATTTGTCCTAAGCGAGATATCCCGAGCAAAGAGTATTCCAGGTTTTTTACATCATATTTTCTCATTTCCTTTCATATTAATACGTGTTCATAACACTTATTTCAAATCGTTTGTGATACAGGAATACACTTTACTGGACACCTAAAACCCATGTAAAAACAACACACACCTGAAGACGGATCCACAGAGTCCGAAACGCATAGTGTGGTGCAATAAATTTGCATTAATGTGACTTTATACCTTTTGTCTAGAGAAATCTTAGGTTGGTGGCCCAGAATGATTCTAAAGAAACAAACGTATTTATGCCTATCATTATTTAGCTATGTCATTTGTTTCAGTCTACGTTGTATTTCCATTGATAAGTTGGTCCTTATTACAGGACTTTAGTTTTTTTTTTTTTTTGTTTTTTTTTGCTGTCAGATTTTATTCTTTGTGGCTATACACCCCGTGACGTCTGGGTCATTAGAGACGACAGTGACCTGGGAGCAAGGAACGGTAAGGAATTCTGCCATGGCGTTTTGAAACAGCCGTATCGGCATTCGCCTGGAGGGATTTGGGGAAACCATGGGAAACCAAAATCTGGATGCCCGGACGGGGATTTGAACCCGCGTGTCGTCTGGAATGCGAGGTCAGAGAGAGAGAAACCAGGAACGTGTGATGTACACTTCAAGTTCTTTCTACCATACTTAAACGTTTATAATTTTCTGATAATCTAAATTTTCTCACAGGACTGTTGTTTGAATAATAACTTATTTTTCTGTGTAGCTACTATTCGAAACGTATTTCACTTATTGTTGCATCACAATTTTTAAATATATTTTTTCTAAATACTACATTTACTGTAAAGTGACGACTTGAAACATTTCTGAATATGTTTTTTCAAGCAATTATCGTTTGAAATTTATTAGTGATGGTATGAATAGTAATAAATATGTATTGTTTCTACTTTCATCTTTAGTAAAATCTGAAAGAGGTCATAGAAATGTTTTCCAGAAGTCCAAAAATAGGCCTACTAGGTTTTCACTTGAAAGCAAATTTAATACTTTTGCAGTACATCAAAGTTTAATATACTGTTTTCATTGTTGCCCTCACGATAGATCTATGACAGTGAAAAATTAACCGTTTATTACGAAAAGAAATCATTTTGGTTCATAACATTGTGACTTACACAATAGACAGCAGCTAATTAGAAACGATAAGAAATTAATAATTTTTCCTAATTCTGAAAATCTGTGGCAATTTTTTGTGATTTTGAACTATTTATCTCTTAAATTTTCTTCTTAAGAAATTGGTTTCGATCTTTGGGATTTCTAAATACACTGAAAATTAGAGAATCTACTGGAAAACCTGTTAAAGTAATTAATTTTTTCCTTCAATCGACTTTTGCAGTATCTAATACTATTTTAACTGTTCAGCTATTAATTTTTTAAACTTTGTTGATAGTTACGGAAAATTAATAATTACTGACAAAATTAGTAGGTAACATTTAAGTACACGCTTGAACCGGAGAAAAATTATAATTGTTGCATAGATATTATACAACAGTTTCTTTATAAAACATTTCGGTCGCTTACAAACAAGTGAAAGCGACACTCCAGCTGTACATGATCTCTGACCTCAGTCTCTATAAATACGGAGAAACTAATAATTACAGTGGAAAGAAAGAAGAAACTATTAGTCAACCGCTTGCTTGGGAGCAAATAGTAACTGCTAAATAGAAGTTAGACAAAAGTCTGTTTGTGAAATGTTGTGGTGGTATGAAATAAACAAGTGAATGTAACGTTTTAGCTACAGTATTTGTTTGTTTCCTCTGGTTTGTTGCAATCGTCAATTCCTTCCTCTTTTGCGCCAACCACTTCATCTCAACGCACCCCTTAAAACTCAAGTCCTCAATTATCTGCTTCAAATATTCCAATCTTTGCCTATTTCTACATACCTTACTTTCGACTGTTCCCTCCACGAACAAATTAACCAATCCAGCATGTCTCAAAATATGACTAACCAACCTGTCTCTTCTTTCTGTAAGACTCTTTCACAAACTTCTTTCCTCGCACATAATATCCCAAATTCAGTCGTTTCATACTTTATCTGTCCACTTAATTTTCAGTTTCCTTCTACCACCATATTAAAAATGCTTCAGTTTTTCTTCTTTCTGATATTACTGATATTCCACACATATATTTTTTCTGAATCCCAGACAAATATTTGAAACTAAAGATTTCTCTTTTCCAAGAAGGCTTTTGTTTTTCGCTAGTGCTATTCTACTTTTAACGTCATATATGATTCTGAATATAAGATTCAAGACGCTGTTGTGACGTCATTTGTAGGTTCAGAAATGATATCTGTTACACGAAGACTCAGGAAATAGTATTTTGGAAGATCTCGCACAAAGATTTTAGCGGCATGATGTGTAAAGTTGCTGCGAACGAAACAGTGTATAATTTTCAGCTGCTAACGTTGGTACTGCCGGAACAGAAGAAGCAGTCTGCGATCTCTGGTTTACAGGCTCATCATATATTTTTTCTCATTATGGCGTCAGCCACGTTATTTCTAAATCCCAGATAAATATCTGAAACTAAAACTTTCCTCTTTTTTAAGAACTTTTTTTTCGCTAGTGCTATTCAACTTTTAACGTCATATATTATAGTGGATATGAGACTAAAAACGCTGTTGTGACGTCATTTGTAGGTTCAGAAATTATATCTGTTACACGAAGACGCAAGACATAGTATTTTGGAAGATCTCGCGCAAAGATTTTTGCGGCATGAAGTGTAAAGTTGCTGCGAACGAAACAGTGTATAATTTTCAGCTGTTAACGTTGGTAATGCCGGAACAGAAGCGGCAGTCTGAGATCTCTGGTTTACAGGCTCATTATATCTTTGTTCTCATTATGGCGCCGGCCACGTTGCAGCGAAAAGAAGACAGATAAGGACGGGCCGAGCCTACGGCACGAATTTTCTTTTTAATAAAAGCCCCCCGGCCGACATGTAATTGCGTTATTTTATTTGCCGGGCGGCGAGCGCGTGCAATTATATGCGCGAATTACAGCTGTGTTGGCCAGAAATACACTTTCATAATTTAACAGAGATTTAGTTTCGAGTGTAATTAGAGACGAAATTAAGGTTGTTCATAAAAGTGTGGCCGGCAGGCTGGTTATGCGGAGTCGCTTTATGGCCCCAGCCCACGTCACTAATTCCTCCGCGTAATTTTCTTTGCCTTAATGTTTATGCACTGCGCTATCTAACGGACGACGCGCGCACTAAACGCATTCCTCCGACAAAACACGCGCGCACCGCGTCGCGTCGCGCCGCTTCACCGACCGCAGCGGAAAAAAAGAGCAGCGCGAGGCGCAACAAAAGACTGTAATGAAACAGGCGGAATGTGTGTGCGCGCGGGGATCAGTTTAAACCGTGGGCCCGGCCTCATAAGGGCTTAGGACTAGACGCGGGGGCCTTTATCCGTAGCATACAGTTAAAAAAAATTAGTTACGGTCATAATTAAAAGTTCGGCGTGATGACTTTATTTCCTCATTCTGCATATCCAATATAAGTATACGGTTTTCATATTACTCGAGCTGTTTCAAATGTCTGCGCAAATGACACGCAATTCAGAGATCTATCTAGTAGAGAGAATTTTGCACCAAAAGTAATTTCTTCTCTTTACCTTCCCTCAAAGTCCTGAAGTAACAAAGAATATGCAGAGGAGCTGCTAAGTCGTGAATTTCTCTGGTCGAACTTATGACTTGTTTATATACAAACAGTAAACCAGAAATTGACCCTCTTTTTCTTGTCAAGAATTTACGGTAGAGCGGAAAAGGAACAATATCATACAACAACATTTTTTGTGTGTTTATTTTGGGTTTTTATTGGTTATTTAGTTTTTTGTTTATATCCTCTACAGTCCCGAGGTATCATATATGATACCTCCCGGATTTATTTTTTTCTTGGGCCACTGCACAGCTGAACCTTTTCTGGCCTATCGTATCACCTACAACAGTGGTTCCCAATTAGTGGTAAGCGTACCCCCAGGGGTACGTGAGGTTTCTTCAGGGGGTACGCGCGGTAGTCTCTTGGCTAAGGTGATCACTAAAATAATTGAAAAAAAAATCCACTTTTATCAGCCAAAAGAAACATTACTATCACCCAAATATATTTTAAGATAAACTGTGTTTGTGTCAATTATATTATTGTAATCCTGTGGTTGTGAGAAGCACTCTACTGGGATGAACGAATTCATTTATTTATCATTTCTGCTGTAAGGGGTACGCGCGGTTGAGCTCCTTCTTGCAGTGGTACTCGGGAAAAAATAATTGGGAACCACTGATCTACAACATATATCGCGCTTCTCACAGCTCATATGTTAGATCTTCTGCTTTTGGCAGCCCTGGTTGGGAACTTGGGATCCTGCAGCTGTACAACATGGCTCGTCGAAATAAAGGTAAAGACATATATTTTTTCCATAAAATAAAGTAACATGAAGCAGTAAAGTTGTGTGTATAATTTTCCTGCTTGACTCCCGAGGTATCATATATATACCGTCTATAAAAAATTAATTATTGTTTAAAATTTTTTTATGGCCATTCATGGTTAACTAGCATTAACACAAAGTAAATAACACAATAGTAGTTCTCTCGCACTTTTATTATGAGCTCGGGACTGAAGAGGGTTTATATATATATATATATGTTCCTATAAACAAAAACAAAAACAAAAAAACAAAAACATGAATGGTGACTCAATGCCTGAGATCTGCAGACGTATAAAGCTGAGCTGGAGGGGATGCGTAAGAAATTCCTTAGTTTTTAAATCTAACATGCCAGTACATCTTTTTAAAAAAAAAAAAAAAAAAAAAAAAAAAAAAAAAAAAAAAAAAAAAAAACGCTATTCGAACAATGTGTATCACCAGTCCTCACATGTGTCTGCCAGAATTTGACCCTAAACAGTTACATGAAGCAAAAACTGAGAACTGCCCAGCGAAGTATGGAAAGAACAATGCTGGGGTTAAACAAGAAGAGACAGGAAAAGGGCCGTGCACATACGTTAAATAACCAAAGTGACAGACATCTTAAAGAGAGTCATGACCCAAAAATGGTAATGGGCCGGTCATATTGGTCGCAAAAGAGATGACAGATGGACTACGGCAGTTCTGGATTGGACACGAAGGAACCTGAAAAGAGCAAGAGGAAGACCTTCGGATCGCTGGGATATAGACATACATCGAGTTACAGGCGTGAACTGGAAGAGGGTGGCTCAAGATCGATCAGCCTGGAAAGAACTACAACAAAACTATGTAGAATTAAATTGTATTATATAGCTCATTAGCTTAAATAGGCTGCATCCTCAAATGGGGATTGATAAAGCTGTAATAATATATATATATATATATATTACTGTCATCAGTCTCTCGACTGGTTTGATGCAATCCTCCATCCTTTCCTATCTCGCGTTAACCTCTTCATCTCAACATACCCCTTACAGCCCACATCCTCAGTTATCTGCTTCTTAATATCTAATCTCTGTCTTCCTATACAGTTCTTACCTTCGACTGTTCCGTCCATTAAAAAGTTAACCAATCCTGAATTTCCCAAAATATAACCTACAATCCTGTCTCTTATTTGTTTAAAACGCGGAGTACTTTTTTTTTTTTTAATCAATTTTTCCTACTTATGACTCAAGTAATTTTCACCGTTTCTTTCCTTGGGCTTTAATTATTTTAATTTATATTAGTTCCGATGGAGTGCACGTTCTGTTGACAATTTCCCCATACACTCATTTTTACGCTTTTTTATACCCACCTACTTTTTTACTAGACGAATTTTAATTTGAAATTCTTTCAGCGTTTTTGATAAATTATGGGTCAATTTCCTTGGTAAGTTATTTCAATTAATGAAGAATTCTCCTACAAAAGAAAAATTTCCTGCACCCTTGTACCTGAAATCCAGTGCCAGCTTTTGGTAATGATCATCTTTTCGCTTATGCTTTACTTTTAATTCTCCCACTAATATCTTCCCACGCCTCATTCCCACCATACACCTTGTCCATTCCCACGACTCTCTTCACCTCCCTTCCGTCTTCCAATGAATCCCATTCCGGCTACTTTATCATATCGGTTACTGATTGTGTTCTGCGGTAATTTGCAGTGACAAATCATGCAAACTTTCCTTGCACGCCCTCGATCCCCTGTATTCCATACCAGAATCTTGGTGTGGAAGCTTTACCTACGGCTTAGTTGATGTTCTGCTTAACATTGCTGTGTACTGCAGACTTAAAAGAATCATCCTGCTAGGCCAGCGAAGCCTTCAATTTGAAGTTACGCTCAAGCGATTTCGTTTCGTTCATTAAGCGCTTCACGTTGCGCGCTTTGGAGTTCAGTTCCAGAGGCGGTTTACTAACAGGTTGCAGTAATGAGGTACTGCCAACACTTCGGAGATAAATGCCTGGCAGCCTGAGAAAATCCTGTTAATTAATTTACAGCCTGATTGCCAGCAAACATTTCTGTAAAGAACTTCTTAATTATTTTATTAATTAAATTATCGCAGTTTCCTAGTCGCAGAAGTTATGAGAAATTACAGTTTTTAATAGAGTGAGTAATTAAGTAGTTAATTGATCTGAGCACGGAGAAGGGGTATCATTAGTAGTACGATAAAAGTTTGCTTCTTGATTCTACTTCATAAAACCACGAGGTGTGCACTGAAAAGCGCGAAGATTGAATGGAATCTAGCTACATACGTCTGGAACAAGAGAACGTATAAAATGTTACGTTAGTGCTGCTGAACTGAGCTAATATATGAATCGCGACATATTTTGGAAATAGCAAGGAACAGACGATGCTTGTAACCGATCAAAATGACTATTGGATAATGTCCTGGCCAACGGTAATACTAGTACAAAGGAACTACTATGTAGACATGTTGCCAACCTCGTTCTTAAAAAAAAATTACTAATATGCTGTTCTTATCTTATGCATTAATACGTATTTTTTGAACACAGTTACATTCCATCTTTCATTAAATAATGGACTTTATCCTCTGATGTAAGTGTTGTTTTTTTTGTTTTTTTTGTTTTTCTTTTTTACTTAGTTTAAACTAAACATGTCTTTAATATCTGTAATATCAGGCACGGTCTGCTTATCGGATTGTAATCGTGAGGCTCAATAGAAGCAAATTTCCTAAACAGTCTTTACACCACCAAAATAAATTATGTGCACAGTAATTTTGTCAGTGAACTGATTGAAAACAACGTTGGCGCCTTTCACGTGAATCTACTTTTTGGAAAAAAATGTTTAGTTTAGTGTAAATTAACTCATTGTGTTACAAGAAGTAAATGGTCACAGTGTGATCAAGAAGTCTCTCTCCTCAACACAGGGGATACTTCAGTATTAACCGTCATACATTTCTCGTTCTAGGGGTCCTTCCTCAGCAGGGATCTATGGAAAAAGATTAATAAGTAAATAATTAACAAAAAGTCAACATACGATGGGGTTGGAATCTCTCAAAAGTCTGAAAGCATTCAGCACACAATACCATTGACAATGCCTACATATTGCAGCCTATGGTAAGGACTGACTGAACTTCATGCTTCTCCATTGTCTCTCTCTCTCTCTCTCTCTCTCTCTCTCTCTCTCTCTCTTCCTACCTGCTCTTCACTATCAAATATGCCTGGTCTTCCCTTTTCTTCTGTAGACCATCAGTTCTCAGACGCAGGTATCTATGAATTTCTTATGAATTAAGTGCACTGATGTTGAAGACAGATAAACATTGATTAATTGTAAACTTGTATATTTTTTGTATGAATGAGTATTCTTTTGATGGATGAAAATTGTTTAAAATCCATTACAAAGAGTACACTTTTTGAAACGTTAACTGAAAAATTGTAATTATGAATGTTTTAGGTTTTGAGTAAGATTTTCGGCTTTTTGGATTGTTTATATTTGTTAGCTTTATGTTTGAATGCGTGTAAATATTCTCTAGTTTCATTTAAAAATATTTCATCAATTGTTTTAACTAATTTTGTATAGGTTCTGATTGTTTTTGTACTAATTCAATTGTTTGGAGCTATTGTGTTCAATACAAAAGCGTCGGTCGGCGCTTTTTATGTTTACATTTTGTATTGCCTATTTAAGCTCATTATATCGCCAGCTGTTGAAGTTATCGCTTGAGTCCGCTGCAAACTATTCCAACATGACGCTGAGTATGTAACGTGCTTCACTTTCTTTGGAGGAAGTTGACGACTTAAGCGTGTATGTATATATGAAGATTTCAGGAGAATTAAGGTGAAATAAAAATGTGATTAAACGCTCTTGTTATTTCATCAGCTACCAAATCGTGCAGAATTACCGTACTTTGGTGAAGTACCATTCACTGACGGCCTGACGGCAGGAACCTGTAAATCTATGGACTGATTAATTAGATAACAGCGATATTCCGTGAAATCTACATCGAACTGCGCTTTCACTAGACTGCTTGTGCGCTTAAACGGGGAATAAGATATGTCATCAGCAATAAGGAGTGCCAAAGTGTATGAGAAGTTCATTGAAAAGAGGACACGTGACAGTGTGGAAAAAGGGTTAAGGGAAGAGCAGTATGGCTTCAGATCAGGGAGACCGACCGCACATCTGATATTTACTATGAGACAGCTGCAGGAAAAACATTATGAGTATGGAAAGGCTCTATTGTTGGTATTTGTCGATATTGAGAAAGCATATGATTGTGTACACAGGAGTAAGGTATGGAAGGCCTTGGAGAATAGAGGAGTTCCCAAAGAAACAATCAAGAGAGTGACGGAACTGTACCAAGGAAGTGTGAGCTATGTGAAAATAGGGGAAGGAAGATCAGATTGGCTGGAACAAAGGAATGGACTAAAACAAGGAAGTGCCCTATCACCACTACTCTTCATTGTAATCATGGTTGAAATAATGCAGAGGGTGGCAGCGAGGATGGGAGAGGAAAACATTAAGGTGATGGCTTTTGCGGATGATCTGATGATCTGGCCAGGAGATGAAGAGGAAGTGCAGCGGCAGCTGGATGTATGGACAGACAGTGTGGAGGAATATGGCCTGAAATTTAATGTAAAGAAATGTGTGTATATGGTAAGAACCAAAAAGAAGAATAGGTTAACGCAGGGAATTGTGATGGCAGGGGAGCAACTAAAGAAGGTAAACAGGTTCAAATACTTGGGGAGTGTATTAGAACAATGTGGAGGAAATGATGGCGTGGTAAGTGAAAGAGGAAGACAAGCAGAGGCGTTCCTAAGGAGCATTAGAAGCCTGATATGGAATAAAGAGGTGCCACAGAGAAGCAAGGGAGCCAGGCACAAGGGTGTAGGAAGATTCTCTTTTTTAGGTAAGGGTGTCAGGGATTGGAATGAGTTACCAAGAGAAATGATGAATAATTTACCGAAAACTTTAAAAGAATTTAAAGATAAAATTTGTAGAGGGCAAATGTAGGTAGGTGCAGGATAGGGGGATGATGGGTGTGTAGGGAAATTGCCACCGGAGCCTCTGCTCCATTGCAATTAAATTAAACTAAATCTATCATACATACTATGTGCCTATCTTGACTTATGCTGCTGAAACGTGGACAATGAAAAAGCGGGACATCAGCAGAGTACAAGCAAGCGAAATGAAGCTTTTAAGAGGTGGAATGGTAGTCACTAAAATGGACAGAATAAGGGATGAAGTGATTAGATGCACCATAAAAGAGGAACCCCTACAGGAAAGGGTAGAGAGGACCAGACTGAGATGGTATGGACATGTCAAGAGAATGGAGGTTCAGAGGATCCATGGTAAACGACCCAGAGGAAGACCAAGAGATGGATGGCTGAAAGGAGTTGAGGAGTGTGTACGGAAGAGAGGAGAGGACTGGAACAAGGTGGTGACAGAGAGGTGGTGGGATGAAAGGAGGCAATGGAGAGGCTTGTGCATGAAGCGGACCCGGCCAGAGGCTGCAAACTGTTGAGGATGATGACGATCAGCAATAAGGCACAGTATTGGCATTGCATGACTGGAAATACTGCTATATAATTGTGAAGATTTGTTGAGAGAAGATTTGACGGTGACGTAGTAATGGACGGCTGTATTTGTGTAGAGTGAGTTAAGTAGCGCCGTCGAGGTGGCTCCACCCGCAAGCCGCGCCGGGCCACCTCGGTTGCCTACACACCCAGGCGCTGCCAGTCTCTCATTCTTTCTTTCCGCTCCACTCTTACTCCGCGGCGCAAACTTTGTTTCGCGAGTTTAAAGTTGGCAGCAGTGGCGGCAAGTTGCGCTGGCGGCTCTGATGAACAATCTTTATTTCCCCCTCCGCCCGGCGCGCACAAAGAGAGAGAGTGCCGCCCGCGCCCGCCCGCGGCTGTCTTCTACTTTCCTCTCTCGCCGCGGCGGCAGCCTCTTGGAATATTACGTCACGCCGGCTGCAATCGTCCAGTACAAAGAGAGAGGGCGCTCAAGTCGAACAACATTCAGTGCTCCTGTTTCAGCGAAACTACCTACACAGTTGTAGTCAATACGTAGTGCTGCCAATTCTACAGATTTATCAGTATTTTGTTTTTTGTTTTTATGTTTTTTGTTTCTTTGTTTTTTGTTTTTTACTTATGGCTTTACGCTTCGTCGACATCGAGGTCATTAGAGGCTGGATGGGACTGGGGACAAGGAACGGGAAGGAATTCTGCCATGGCCTTTTTGAAGCAAGCATCCCGGCATTCGCCTGGATTGATCTGGGTAAAGCATGGAAAACCCAAATCTGGATGCCCGGACGGGGATTCGAACCGGCGTCCTCCCAAATGCGAGGCCAGAACATTAACCGTTCTCCCACCACGCTCGGTGGTTCCTGCATGTACGGAATGGAGAATTTCGATCTGCAACAGTAATGGAATACCACAAAGGAGGCACACTACGGGCCGATGTGTTTGAAGCTGGCTGTAGAATGCTTCACAGTAGGGGAGTGGGGATTATTACACACGTACGCAGGTGACGTAAATAGTGTAGCATCGCTCTGTCAATCGAACATTCGAGAATGTTAAGAATGCTGCGCTCTGCGACGCGCGCTACTAAAATTAAATTTTACTGCCGCTGATAGAGGGAATTTTGCAGAGGAATGATATTCGCGATGAATATGTCACTAGTGAACCAAAAATGTGGCGCACAAAGGGGGAGAGATGACGGGAAGACGGGCGCAGTGGAACAGTCACTTGACGTGAAATACCTGGGGGAGGGGGGGGGGAAATAACTACGTTTCTGGGATATAGCCTCTGCAGGTTTGCGATCGGGAGTGTTCGATAAATCCACAAGTGCATTTCCAATTTTATCGAAACGCGGATGTCTGATGAAGACGATAGGGAACGTTGCTGAAACGTCATTTTTACGGCACAATCTGGTTACATATCCACGAAGACTACATTGAAACTACATGTCACAAATAACTCTGTTACTATCCGTTTCCTTCGTAAGGTTTCAAGTATTCCCACTACTTGTTTGGTGATAGTCTACAACCCGCCTCTTATGACCTTATCCGTTTACGAGACAAAAGGCCGTAAAAAAAAAAAAAAAAAAAAAAAAAAAAAAAAAAAAAAAAAAAAAAAAAAAAACTCCATTCAATTACTTTCCCTACGAATTGGTGTCGAGATTCATTGTTCTGTTTGTATTTTTCCCCTGTATACCCCGAAATTACTAGAAAATTGGGACATTTCCTTATTATTTGAAATTCAAGTTCAAATATACAATTGAGATTTTGAGATATTAACTTAAAGGCGAAAACGGTTTGTTTGTACAAATACACTCATTTTCATAGCAACATATGATTCACTCGCATCGGCTAATAAGTCTCTAAGGAACGATTGCGCTTCGCGTACTCATGTCGATTCCGGAAAGAAGAAAATTGTGAGTTCACTTTACGCACCGGTACTGACAAAAAAGTTCATCCTTTAGATCGAGGACAAGATGGCTCCGTCATGCCTTTTTTTTTTAGCCGAGTTATTGAAGTTTTAAATTGCTTGGATAGAAACTGTAGCTCATTTTGGCGTGGTTGCGTTCGCGCTCCCAGCATAATCCAAATATATCATTACCAGCATCTTTATCATTAGCCAGTGGAATCATTAAATGATGTCGTCTCTTGTAGTCATGATTTCAGGTAGACCTTGAGTAGTTTCCTCCAGGTCGCACGATCTTGGGTGACCTCTGCCAGTTACCTCCGACAACTCTGCGTGTGTCCTTGTCCCATCAGTCTGGTGGTCTTCCTCTGGTCTGTGGTGATCTCTTGGGCTCCACTCTAAAGGCGCGTTTCCACGATGTCTTGTAACGAAGGTGGGACGGGACGGGACCTCATTAGCCGAAGTGTAGGGACGAGCGCGGGCCATAGGTTAGCCCTCGCTTACCTCGCCGCCACCTCCGCACCACGTTGCCTAGTGTCGTTTGGCACAGAGCACTTTACAGCAACAGAACGGGTCCGCACCACTGCTGCAAACCGATGGCAACAGTGCACCGCTACACACGCCTGTGATGTTTACCGACACAGAGTGGGTAGCTGCGTCTCGTCTCCGCTAGCAGAGGCGGCCCTGTTCCCATGGCGTGTTGCTGAGTATTCGTCCCGTCCCGCCTTCGTCTGGGGAACTAAGCTTGACACTGCTTTCGTCCGTCTTTCCTCCGAGCAATATGGCCGCTCCACTGCCACTTGAAGTAGGCTCTCTTTTCCGAGATGTCTTTGATCCCTACGACTGTTCTATTGTCGGATGCTCTCTTCTCGTGTTTTCTATTTAACCCTGTGATTGACCTCAACATAGCTCGCTGGGCTGTTGTAAGATTTCCTTTCACAAATTCGTTTAGTATCCAGGTCTCACGGCCGTAATACAAAACAGGAAGAATGCACTGGTCGTTTAAATTGGTCACCATATTATATTTGCGGTGAATACAATGCCTCCCAAATGCTTGCTATCCCAACTTGATGCGACGGAAAAAATCAGGTCTTACATCTCCCCTCATGTTTACAAGCTGGCCAGAATAAATGTACTCACCAACATTTTCTAAACATATACTCTTTAGTTGTTCTTTCCCTTCAATGGCCAGTTCGCAAGACAGAGCCTTTGTTTATCAAAGGTTCGTGTTCAGGCCAACTGCTTTGCGCTTGGAGTCAAGATCGGTAACTAGAGTCCGCCAATGTCATTAGCCACAAGCGCAATATATTCCGCGAATTTAAAGTTTTTAAGTCCCCTGCCATTGATACTAATTCCTTTTTATGCCCATTCTAGCTTTGACATTGCTATATCCAAAGACAGCTCAAAATAATTTTAGAGAAATGGGATCACCTTATTTAACATCTCTTTCGATGCGAAAATATGTCATCCATAATGAAGTAAAAAATTAAGTGCAGATTTTTAAATATTAATTCTCAAATTTATTTATTCCCAGCTAAAAACTTCGTTTTTTTTTTTCTTATGGCTTTACGCCACGTCGACGTCGAAGTCATTAGAGGCGGGAAAGGAACCTGAAGGAATTGTTCCATGTCATCTTGAAGAAAGCATCCCGGCACAGTGCTGCCAACCACTTGGTTTTGAATATCCAAAGATTGCCGCTAAAATTTCCGTAGAGTAGGAAAAAAAATCCTCAGACTCGCTAACTAAAAGAATACTTTTTTATTTCCAGGTCTTTAAAATTCGAAATACAAATTAATATTCTACATCGAACGTAAGAAATATCTCTGAACATGTTTCATACAGCGTCATCTTTTTTTTTAGGGACTATACTTTTTTGTGACATTTAGTAAATTTAGCATATGCCGGCCTCGGTAGCGTAGGGTCTAGAGTGCTAGCTCCGCGTACCGAAGGTCGCCGGTTCGAGTCCGGCCGAGGGCATGGGTGTTTAGTGTTGTGTCTGTGAATGTCTTGTCCGTGTTGTAGTGTCCTTGTGTCAATACTTCATAGCAGCAAATCACATTGAGCTGGCTGTATGGCCCAGTAGCCAAATGGCATTAAAAAAAAAAAAAAAAAAAAAAAAAAAAAAAAAAAAAAAAAAAAAATTAGCATATCTTCTGTAACAGGAAATGTTATAAACTGCTTTGACTCTCGGATATTGGTTAGGCCTTCTCGGAAGGCACTGCTTTGAAAGTCGTGCCAATGAGCGTGTCACCGTGCATAAAGAGTGCGCCGACAGTTGTGCATTACGGTCTTTTAAGGTTAAATTCAAATCTATAATCAAATAAAAAATGAGCTTTATTTCAATCGTTAGTTCACAAGAGCGGCTGCAAGGAAACGATTCACAATTATTAACAATTCTGTACTGCATTAACACTATAAGCTCGAAGTTTAACAAAACACCAATATAAGGAAAAGTCATCAAATAGTAAAAAATAACAAAAATCCCTAGATTTTTTAACGAAATCCGAAAATCCTAACTTTTCATAAAAATCCGTAGTTCTAGGGATAAATCCGCAGAAATGGCAGCACTGCCCGGCATTCGCCTGGAGTGATTTGGGGAACCATGGAAAACCCAAATCTGGATACCCGGACGGGGATTCGCACCAGCGTCCTCCCGAATGCGAGGCCAGAGCGTTAACCACTCACCCACGACGTTGAGTACCATCAAACAGAATCCTAGATATGTGTTCTCTTCTTTCTTCCTTGTAAAATAGGACGAAGTATTTCGCGATATTCTCTGGTAAGCAGTAGTGAAAATAAGAAATATACCTGTAAACAAGAGGAAACATTGGACAGAGACAATGGGAAACTCGTCCTTGGAGTGACACGTAATCAGATGGGGTGACGTTTAGGGAAATGTACGAGCAGACAACCTTTATTGCGTCCCCTGCCGCCGAGAAATGAAATCTGCCTTGCTGATTCGCACGGAATGTGTCCACTGTCTCCTCCTGAGGAGGGCCGCGCATTTTGTATCGAAACAACCGCCGCGGTCGGCCATACATAAATTCATGAGCGTCGGTGCTCGGCGAGTCTGGTGGCATTTTAAACAGGCTTTGCGCGTCCTGGGGAGCTGTTTACAGCGCGCGAAACGGGACTCGAGAGAACTAAACACAGCTCCGGAGAACAACACGACGTTTCGTCCGCTTACTTTGCAGTCTTCCTCAGGAGAAAACTGTATCGTTGCCTCAATCTACAGTACTTGTATCTCGATACATATCGACTCTTTCACCATAGTTGCCTGGTTATTCAATCGGTTAAAGCTCCTTGTAACGCCGCAGTGGGAGTTATATAAATATCTGCAAGCTTGTGAAAGTATGATATCGCAGGGTCGATGAGCAATATCGCAGGACTTGAGTACGGGAGCCGATTGTTGGTCTGTCGCGAGAGTACGTACGGGCTGGACGTGTGGAGATGAGACCGGTAGTGAACAAGTTTAAAGTGAATTGAAATCCACGAGCATCGTCGCGTAATATCCGGGATGTTTAAGAGAAACAGTGTGTGGAGAGAGGATATGCTGTGGGAAGAGCTAGGACTGAATCGCGAGTGAATATTAACTCGCGATTCAGTATTTTCAGCGTTGTTATATCAGAGTGTGGAACAGAACTATGCTTTAATGACTGTTCATGTGAATATTTACTTGGGCCACAACTCACTTTACGAACCTACCAACTTTGGAGAAGAAGTTTTAAAAGTGCCTGGTGGCTAGCGCTGGCGAATGTATGTTGAGTTTAATACGACTTTTGTGGTCCGTGAGTAACTACCTGTGTGTGTCCGGTTTCGTATGTAGCGCGTAGTAGAACCTGAATATGACTGATTCAACCTTTCGTTAGGCATAGACCACTGCACTGGCGACCGGGTGAATAGAATCTGCAATCGTGTAAGGCTCTACTGGTAGCTTTTAGTAACAGCATATGAAACATTAATTTTAAATTAAGCTACAACCATACAAGTGTCTTTCAACCTGCTTTGGACTAGAAGGTCTCCAGTGCGAATCCATGACTAGACTGGTATTTTATGGGTTTTAAAACTTTTCTTTAAGTCTATCAGTAATTTGGTTTGATCATGTGAAATACTCTAGGATTCTCCGTGGTTCGAATTCCAAGTTAATCTGTACCTAACTACCTTTACGTGGTGGTTCTCGCATTCAAGGGGACGTGCCTTCGAGGCCCCGTCGGGGCATCCAGATTTGGGTTTTCCATACCTTCCCCAAATCACTCCAGGCGATTGCCGGGTTGCTTCCTTCAAAAGTCCATGACCAAATTCCTTTACGTTACTTGTCCCCCATCCTTTACCGACTCTAATGACCTCGACGACGACGAAGCGTAAAGCCATTTAAAAAAAATCTAGGCAAACTTGCAGAAACTGTTACTTGGCAACAAAACAACCTTTCCGAATTTTCCAACCAATAATTCAAAACGTATTATTATTATTACGTTTTTACCAGTTGCTGCTCATTGTTTTTAATACTTTTACTTGGGACACTGCCAGCACTCTCTCCACACTGCTTCTATTTTCCAGTGAATCCTTTACCAGATCCTCTGACATATGAAATACTGATTGCATTCTGTGGTAATTTCCAGAAAAAAATCTACCAGCCCTTATTTGCACTCTGTCCAATTCCTGTATTTGATACTCAAAATTTCGGTCACATACTGCACCACCATTTTCAAGCAATGAATTTTAAACCAAATCTATCGGTCTCCTGGAACATCTCCTCAACACTCTCTCCAACAAGTGAAAGACTTTTAAAACTGTTCCTACTACCTGTAAAATGTGTCCTGCTCAGTTAAGCTTGTTATCAAATGTAATGCCAAGACTTTTCATGTCTTCAGCAATCAATTCTTTCCCCACCTTATAATTATCATTAACCTTTTGTTTTTTATTTGTGTAACTAATAAGCTGACTCTTCTTTGTATTTATCGTCCCATGTTTACCAACCCAACTAGATTTTCTGTTCAGATCACCCTGCACCTGTTTTCAGTCTTTTACCATCTGATAATTTTTTTCCAAGAAGGTGCTTTATTTTGCACAGAATGCAACCATTCTCTTCGAACCCCAAAATATGGGTACCATACTACATCATCATATTCAGACAACGCTCTGATCAACGTTTTGTGCCTAGTTCCATTACTTCACTAGTACATACAATCATCACTCTCTCCAATAAATTAAGAATTTTGATACTTCTTCCTATCATCTGTGTCCTGCTCAGTTAAGTTCATTATCAAATGTTATGCTAAGAGCTTTACATTTCTATTCTTCAACAAGCAATAACTTGGAAAATCTATAAACAAAATCAACCTTTAGCTTTAATCTCTGTATTTAATAAGCTGACTCTTCTTCGCATTTATCTTCATCCCATGTATACCAACCCAACTAGATTTCCTGTCCATATCACCCTGCAGCTTGTAACCGCCCTCTAACCCAGATTTTAAATTGAGCTGTATTTTATGAATTATTTGTAGCAAGATAG
Organism: Vandiemenella viatica; assembly: GCA_031002005.1. Lineage (NCBI taxonomy): Eukaryota > Metazoa > Arthropoda > Insecta > Orthoptera > Morabidae > Vandiemenella > Vandiemenella viatica. Next base: position 267,002,186 of record JARYHS010009186.1, read on the forward strand.
GGGTTGAGTTAATATGATTTTATGTGTTTGTCTTGCAATTTATTGCAAAATTTGGTTCAAATGGTCTTAGTTTTACGAAAAGAAATTATGTAAATACTATTTAATATGTTCAAGGACAGAACTATGCAAGGAAATTTGATTAAATGTTTGTATTCCAAGTATTAAGGTGGGCTACGATGTTTAATCGATGATTTACGACAGCTTAAAGCGATTTATGTGAATAATATTTTGTGTAAATATCTCTCATTTTCATTTCAGTGAATTTAGTAATGATTGTAATATGTTTTTAATTGTTTAAGTATTGTTAGAGTTCGAGAAACATGTGTCGGAAGCCATTGTAGTATTCTGGAATTTTCTATGAAATTTGTATAAGCGATCGACAGAAACGAGTTTTGAAACATTTTTACGCGAACAGTAAGGATCAGTTTTTACGTATGCAAAGAGTTTTGTACTGTAAGAGTGTATAGCAGTATTGTCTTTGAAAGCAGTATTTAGTGTAATCGCTGTAGCTAATGTTTCATGTGCAACCAGTGTCTCTGGAGTCTGGTGTTTTACGAGAAATACAAAAATTTAAAGTCTGAAAGGTATCTGGACTAATTATATCAGTCGTTTAAAAAACCACGAGATTCCTACCAAGCTGTTTAAAACCTTCTCTTGTTTTGTTCTTTTACATAACATTGTAATATCTGCAATAAACCTAAGTTCTGCCTGTAAACCATCAACACAATCATTCCTTAGAATAATGAATAGCAATGGTCCCAATACATTTAATTTAATTGCAATGGAGCATAGGCTCCGGTGGCAATTTCCCTACACACCCATCTTCCCCCTATCCTGCACCTACCTACATTTGCCCTCTACAAATTTTATCTTTAAATTCTTTCAAAGTTTTCGGTAAATTATTCATCATTTCTCTTGGTAACTCATTCCAATCCCTGACACCCTTACCTAAAAAAGAGAATCTTCCCACACCCTTGTGCCTGAAATCGAGTGCCAGCTTGTGGTCATGGTCATCTTTTCCCTTCCATGCACTACTTTTCATACCTATTGCAATATCTTTCCATGCCTCATCGCCAGTATATGCCCTGTACACTCCCATGACCCTCCTCATTCTCCTCCTGTCTTGCAATGAATCCCATTCCTTGCCTTGTGCACTCCCATTTACAATTCCATCTCGTTTCATACTGCATTTCCTATTCTCAGTCTTCGGTTCCTGGTTTTTAACACCACCTCTATCCACAAGCCAATTGCTCATCCACGTCAATGCTTTTTCCTTACTCTGTAACAAAGCGGATTTTGAAAAACAGATATCGTATGCTGATGGTACGAAACATACTAATAATTGTCACGGAGTACTCTTAGATGGCGGAATAAAATTATTGTGCAGTGAAATTGATATATAGTAATGTAATGCTCCGTCTTACGGTGGGGGAAGCTATGGAGAAAATGTTCTGACACCTTAAGATTGGACTACTGGACGTACTAGTTAACACAGCTTCTCTAACCGGTCACAGACATTACTGCCAGGAAGGCAAGAGGGGCCTAGCCAAGCTGGACTGGTTGGCACTTACTTGTTCCGCTTCACTGTGTGATCCTCCGCTCACTCCTCCAGGATGCAGCTGCTCTTCATGCCTACAAACCTAACTAGAAGTATAACCGATAATCAAGATGCGAAGGGTAGTATCCGATTGAAGCACAGTTCGTAACTCAAACCCGATTTATTCCAAATGGTTAGTTATTACACACTGATCATGAATCCTCGCGATAGCACTCCAGAGCGTGCACGGTACCAGTTAACTTTAATCTACCAGGTGCAAGAGCTTTAGGTCTTTTGCGACAATTACTATGAATGGCTAAGTTCGGTGTTGAGTGATGTGACATGGGCAAGTGCTGGCATCGCCGATCACTCGACGTTCGTGCAGCGTAACGCGCTCGCGGATGTTGCTGCAGACAGACTGACTCCTTTGACCTTTGGCAAGACTATATAGCACAGCACGAATGTTCTCGAAGGCTCAAAGTCCCTCGAACAGTCTCCACGTGCCTGTCGTGCCTATTCTGCAAGATCATCGATCATCCAGAACCTTCTGGAACGGCGTTGAACTCGGTGGCTGTCCTTTGCCCGACACCCGATATTCCGCCGACACTGCATCAGCTTTATTTCCGCCGAATGCGCGTCTGGGCTGCCGTTGCACGGCGATGTACAGCTCAAGGCAGGCTAACTTCAATACTATTTTATAAATCCAATGTATATTCCTAAATACCTCAAAATAGTCCACTACATTTCCTCCCTCTACAAAATTAAGCTTTGTCCCAAAGCTCTTTCACTTATGAACTTGTTAAACTTTTATGCAAAACAAAAAAAAAGAATGCTAATGGCACGCAATGGAATACCATCGTGGGGTTACAAAGTCATCGCAACAAAATTAAATGAAAGTTTTGTATAAACGTAGTCCAATCCTGGGTAAACAAAACAATTATTAGTAAAGGTTATTAGTAAAGGTATTACATGCTATGTACATAAGTTTTGAAACATCAACATTGTGTGTTAGCAGTTTGTTCATTACTGTCCTTTTTGATAGTGATTGGTACTGTCATCACAATTTCTTCTGCTGTAGGTATTTGTGTAGTTGTGTTCAAGGTTGCGATTTTTTTAGTTTGACGTTTGTACAGAGACAGTATGATTGATATTATAATAGAAATTACTAAGACTGATGTAAGGCTTATAGATGTTACCAATGTTTTATGGTTAGTCTGCAAATGCATTTGTGTTTCTACTTGTGCTATGAAGTGATTATACTTTATAGCGTCTCTAGCTTGCTGCAAATGTTTTTTAATTTCAAAAGTAAGCAACGAAGGGTTAGTTTGATTCAGTTGTATTAATTTAGTACTATGGTACATGTGTACATTGAAAGTAGGTAAGACATAATCAGGAAAAGATAAGTTAACAGGAATTGTTGTTCTATGCAACACTGGAATGAAGAAATTTTCACCTATGAATTCACAATGAGTTGCTTCCTCAATTATACCAGATCCTACTAGCTTAATTCTAGTGGTAGTTTTGTTTAAGTTTTCGCCCCAACATGTGGCTATAATTTCTTGAGAATGTATCATTGAAAAAATCCAATTTTGATTAACTGATGACAAGTATGGACGATCTAACATTACAATTTCTCTCTGACACAAGTTTGAAAAGTTGTTTGAAAAAAACATTGAAGTTTCACATGTAGGTAAATTTCTATCATGTAAGGTTAACAAAGGACAAATGGTTATTGCAGAATTATGACACTTATCTAAATCATGGTTATTTAATACTGCGTATGATCTTTGATCCGGTGTTATCAACAATATATCATGTGGTTTCCATTGAATATGACGATCTGTTTGTTCCCATGATACAGGAAAAGTATGAAGAGAGTTTCTACTTAGTACAGAATCTGTCGTTCCTACTGGAATATCGATAATAATTCTTAAATAGTTATCCATAAGTATAGCATTGACTGTTGCAATCTGATAATAATAAAATATATTTTCTAAATTACAAGGAAATAACATATATGTTTGAGCTCCTAAATATTTTTGAATTAGTTGTAAATGCTGTAAGAAGATTTTTGGACTGAGTAAGATATCACTGGTTTACCATCTGCTGCTTGAATTAAGGCAATTCGTAATTTCGTAAGTTCAATTTTTGTATCAGATATTGTGGAAATTAACTGCTGAATGAGTTGGATAGAGTATAATTGTTTGATGAAAACTTTCTCTAGTTCTTTCAAATTTTGATTCAAAGTAGTTTGGATTTCAGAAACTTTAGACATAAATGTATTAGCTAATTTAGAGATAACAAAGGTTGAGTTAGTTACTGCATTTTCTAAGTTCTTTGTTAATAAAACTTGTTTGGACACACTAATTTCCAAATATTGAGTAATGGTTTCTAATCCTACTAATCTAGAATTTAATTTCTTTAAATCTTGCTCTGTGACGACTCCAACAACGTATTTCAGTACGGAGCCTCCTAGATTTACTAAACCTCGTTTAGATCTATGTGTTCCTTTAGGCAATAGTTCCTAAATACCTCAAAATAGTCCACTACAGTAATTTAATTATCATATTCAGTTCATTGCAGGTCTCTACAAGTTCTGGCAACTACCATACGGTTAAACACGATTTACATTTTCCATGGTTTCACCAAATCACTCCAGGCGAATGTCGGAATACATCCTTCAAAAGGGCCATGGCCAAATTCCTTCCCGTTCCTTGTCACAAATCTCATCCCGCCTCTAATGACCTCGATGTCGATGAGGCGTAAAGCCATAAATAAAAAAAAGGTTACCCACGATCTTTGTTTTGCCGCATGACCGTAAACAGGAGATCTAAAGCACCGTCAACTCCCTACCATCTATTACCGAAATTATTACGTTAATAAACTTTTACTGCAATCGAGTCACATAAATAGAATTTACTAGTACCACTGTTTGAAAATTACTACTGTATAACACAAATATCTGTGTTTATGCAGGCTCGTGAAATCGTCCACAAAATCTTCGATCAGGACAAAATGTAACTATGCACTGCAAAACACTGCAGTCTTCGTTAAAATCACAACAGGCCTTTAAGAAGCATAACAACAGTAGTATTCAAGGGTTGAGTTGTTATAGAAATACTCGAGCCAGTTGCACAAACGTATGTTGCAAGAATACACAATCAGCTTACAAGATTGCTCACTTGTTGGCTATTCCAAAGACAGGAACAGAATTTTACTCTGTGTTTCTGTTTTCGTAGACGAGCTCTCTTAAAAGCAAGATTGGGTTCTAGAGTAAACAGTATTAACGAATGAACAGCTGAATAAACAATGGTCGTGGAAACCACTTAAAATTCCCCATCACCCTCTCTCCACATGAGAACACAATACTTAGTCGAAATTAAATCTGAGCGGGGTAAATAGTAGCATAGACCACTGACCATTTTTTTTTTAAATCCACTTCTTTCCGAATGTGACTGTAGAATTTTACCGTACAGCCACTTGATCTGCGGGATGTAACTTACTTCTCAATTGATAGTAAAATCTGAACGCTTTTAGGTTAATTTTTCTTATTATATTTTTTGTACCATAGGCCATACATTGTTCCAAACTCAATCGAAATCTCACCGGAGACTGTGTTCAACGAAAGAAGCAACCAGACGAAAGGAAGTTTTATTTTTATTTTCATTTTTAAATTTCTTACCTGACTTTAGTCCTGCGTCCCTTCACTGAAAAATCTTTAAACACTACCAAAATCCGTTCAGTTGCTATGCATGAAACCCGATTAAAGAAACGCAATTTTATTCTCGCAGTCGAAGTAATGGGATGACTATATATATAAATCTAATGCACAAAATTTTGGTCAAAATAAGTCTCTTGTAGTTATTGAGATTCAAATGGATTATAACGTGTAGTGAAAAAGTTAGGAAGCAAAACCCAAACATCAAATAAAGACTTCCACAATATGAATTTCTGGCACTAAAGACGAGAAAACAGTTTTATAGACTGCGACATGATATGCTTTTGTTCTCTTGAGTTTCCGAGTAGGGCTGTTGATATTTTAAAAAATATCGGATTTTCGATATATCGATATTTTCAAAAATATTTATATCGGATTCGATATATCGAAGAAAAAGTATCGATATATCGACCCTATTATAAAAATAAAAAAAAACAATGTTACAAAAACAAATCATTTTTAAAAAAGGTCGAAGTCTTGTGGCTATTTAATGATGAAGAGTTGTGAGATATTTTTCTGAATCAAGTTTTGATTTTCTGAAAAAAATAGTTTTTCATGACGTTACGGATAAATCATATTTTTTAAATTGTGATTTAGCCATTACACTACTACTTTACTAAAAGTAAAGGCATAATGTTTATGATTTACTCCAAGACTTGTGAATCCAGAAAGGGCATCGAGGGAAATCTTGGTTTTTGTAAGTTTAAAAGCTCTATAATGCAACATTGTAGGGGTATTTATTTAGGTTGATGTTCTATTATCAGAGTTTGCATAGTGACCAAGTCACTTTTTTTTACAAGTATTGTTTTATGTGGAATTTAATTTCGTTTTGTAGGTTGATAGCTTATTCTGAGTCTTCTTACTTTTTTGGACCAAATGTTTGCACCTTAGCAAAGATTGTGTATCAGAATTTATCAATATTCCTGCTTACATCCAATTTTCATGTCAAAATACTTTCCCCGACAACGGACGCTCATGTAAAACAACGGGTTCGAGTCCGATATCGTGTCCAACAATGCGTTTGGCAAACAGTTAAAGTGATGACATCAATGCGTTTGGCCAACAATCAAGGAGGCGATTCTCGTCTGATTCTCGGGGTCTGGCTGGCAACAATGTTTGATGAGGCGGCAATCTCAGTTTTTCCCCGGCTTGAAAATATCCTAGAGCCTCTACTGTCAAGGCAGTTCCGTTGGCGTTAACAAATTGTTTTTTAAAGGCACCAATCTATAATAATAAGTTTTTAGCATAGCGCTTTGTAAAGGCAATCCAAAAGTGGTAGATTCTTTTTTTCAATTTCTTATCTTAATAACAAAATATAACAAAACTGGCTGTGACATAATTTTGGAGCTCAATTCTTCTGTTGTTATGGAACAAGAAGCGTATCCAATTCGCGCGAAATATTTAACTGTTGAGTGCCAGATACAGGCTTATAATTTCCGGGACATTTCTGGGTCTAAAAAGTATTTTAGCGGTATGTTTAAAGAGTGAACGAAAATGCAAATTACTAAAAATTCTATTTTAGGTAAATATGCTATCAAACGTATATATAGCACCTCTTTTAAGTTTATTAATTAAACTATGGTAGAAAGTCAACATCAGGTATTATGAATCAAAAGGAAAAATTCTAAACTTAAAACAAAAATTAACCACCTCGTTAGGAATTTTTTACTTTGGTACAAAATCAACATCGGGTATTATCAATCAAAATCTCAAAAATATTAAACAAAAACTGAACACTTCTGTTAGGCTCATTAATTAAAATTAGGCAGAAAATCAGCATCAGGTTTTATCAACAAATAAAAAAAATAGCATCTATCTTTTGCTAAATTAAAATCAACATCAATCAAAATAGATCTTAATCAACTACTTTTAAAATATTTATTATTAGATTTTGCTATTTTCATAAATATTTCTCCGTCACTGCTTTGCAAAACTGATAAATTGAGTTTGCAGTTCAGCCTTGATCAAATCCATGAACGTTCTGTTTCGCTCTTATTTCATAAATTATTCAACGCACTAAAACTTGTCTCGTAAAAGTCATTGCTTGTTGGAATTGAAAAAATAAAACCATTTTTTTTTTAATATTCAAAATCATTAAAAATGCTTATTATAAAGAAATTGGCCCAGATTTTATCGTTTGGAAAGTCTTTTGGAAGAACCTGAAAAACACGTTTCAGACATGTGAACTCTGTATAAAGGGAGTTAATGTTAACTGCGTCTAGAATTTTCAAAGTCCCAGAAAATTCAAAATATTTTCCTGTCAGTTTCAATTCCTCTGATTTAAGGGACATTCCATCCTCCCGCTGCGAGCATGGGATACTTGGCTTGGCCTCATGGCCACCGTGGTGAACTGAGTTTGAGAAAAAAACTAGTACACGGAAATTCCAGGACAGTAACGCATAATTCCTGGACACGAGATCAGACACAAAATTCCGGGACATTCCCGGATTTTCCGGCTATCTGGCAACCCTACCCATTCCTGGTACATTACGATTAGTTTCTTAATGCTAATACTTTTGCATTGATTGAAGAGAAATTTTAAAAACTTTTCAAAATGTCCAGACAAGAATTCTAATGAATATTGAATGAGTTATTTTACCTTCGTTTTTTACTTCTCCGCATGCCCGCCGCTAGCTGTTTGAGCGCCCGCGTCCAATAGCGATTATGCCGCCCCCTGTCCAACTACAGCCAGTGGTGGATATAGGAAATTCCCGAACCGGGTCAAAATACTGTGAGATTGCCGCCCCCATTGTTGCCATCCCGAGTCTCGCCGCCGACCGCCCGAAGCAGCTGTTGAGCTAAAAAAAAAAAGAAGGGTCGCCCGCTACATAATATGCTGCCTTACACGCCCGCTTACGGCGGCCCTGCTTCTCCATGTGCTCGGATCATAAATTGTTTCATAAAATTCTATCTATGAAAATGTATTGCATCTGCAACACAGGTAATCGTTTTCCCTCCAATAATAACTTGGAATATTCTACGAGGAAAACGGAAAATAACAACTTATTTTTTAAAAAATATCGGACTCCGATATCCAGATTTCAATATCGATATATCGATATATCGTCCTAAAAATATCACTCATAAATATCGATATTTTTTAAAAAATATCGATATATCGATATTTTATCAACAGCCCTATTTCCGAGGCCGATGTCGCACTCTTACCTGGAATTTTGGCTGTTGATATTTTTTAAAAAATATCCGATTTTCGATATATCGATATTTTAAAATCAGTATCGGCTGTCGATATATCGGGAAAAAGCATCGATACTTTCATAAATGCAATTTCATAATAACAAATCTTGTAAAAATAAGGCTGCCCACTTATAAACAGATGTGTCATATTGTTCCTAACCAAGTTTTCACTTTCGAATCTTTTCTTTTGGTGATGATTATTGTTCATTTTTTTTAAAACAAATTACCATTATGCGTGCCATAATTTTCATAAAAATTAATAATATTTATAAAACTCGAAAGAGGTTCGAGGCATATCTTTTTTCGTGCGTTTCTAAGATTGATAAGCAATACAGTTGAGGCATTCATTTAGGTAGAAGTTTAGCTATCATTATGGCCAAGTTAGATAGTTTGTTTTCATAAGATTTTTAGTGGTATTTCATTTAGTTTTGTATATTGATAGCTTATTCTGAGTTGTCTTACTATTCTTCTTCTCTATTTAGAAACTATTTTTTATTTACACTTCCCACTATTCCAACTAACACATTAATTTCAAGTTGGACTACACTGGATAATGCGCACGCTCATTTCAAACCATAGGCCCGCGTTCGATTCGTGCTGGGCGAGCGGTGCCTTGCCTGAATTGTTGTCATCATCTGAGTAGACTTGGTTCCTATAACTTCCAAATTAATTATAGAAACGCAGTAAGATTTACTGAAGCTTGTTGATCTCAATGCGTAACAGAAATCTGATGGACATAGTGTCATCCAGAGCAAACTGAAAATGATAACCGGGCCCGGATGGAATTCCAGTAAGAGTATTTTCAGAATATGCGGCGGAAATCGGGCCATTTCTGTCTGATATATTCAGTAAATCAAGAAGTACCTTCAGACTGGAAAATCGCGCAAGTAATTCTGATTTTCATGAAAGCTGATCGAAGTGATACTGGAAACTATCGTCCCATATCTATAACATCTGTTTGCAGTAGAGTTATGGAGCATATTATATGCTCGAACATTATGAAATTTCTAGACGATAATAATTTGCTTACAACAAATCAACACGGATTTCGGAAGAAAAGATCATGTGAAACACAGCTGGCCCTATTTACACACGACGTAATGAAAGTTATTGATGCAGGTTCACAAGTAAATGCCATTTTTTTAGATTTCCAGAAAGCCATTGACTCTGTGCCACACAACAGCCTTTTAACGAAGCTTCGAGCGTACGGTGTATCGGATCAGCTTTGTGAATGGATAAAGGATTTTCTAACTGGTCGGTCGCAGTATGTTGTCGTTGAAGGAGAAAGTTCTTCTAATCTAGATGTTACATCGGGGATACCTCAAGGAAGTGTAATAGGACCACTTCTTTTCTTAATTTTTATAAAAGATCTCGGAGACAAAGTGAAAAGCCTTTTTAGATTGTTTGCTGATGATGCGGTTATTTATAGGGAAGTAAGGAATTTGGCCGATTGCTTAGAAATTCAGGGTGATCTGGATATTATTTTGGCATGGTCCGCTGAGTGGCAACTTACGCAAAATTGTAAAAAGTGCAAGACAATGAGCATAACTAACAAAAAGGATCCAATTGTTCAGAAATACGAGTTAAACAATTCAGTTATTGATATGGTCGATTCTATGAAATATTTGGGAGTAACAGTACAAAGGAACATGAAATGGGACTTATACATTAATTCGTTAGTAGGTAGAGCTAATTCTAGGCTGCGATTCATTGGTCGAATATTGAAAAATTGTAATGAACAAACAAAGGAGATAGCGTACAAATCTCTTATGCGTCCACATTTGGATTATTGTTGTGCCATTTGGGATCCGTTTCGTAAGGGGTTGATCGAAAGTATAGAGAAAGTACAGAGAAGAGCCGCTCGATTCGTGACCGCTTGCTACAGTCCTTATGAAAGCGTTATAGAACTGATTAGTATACTAGGCTGGGAGTCTCTGGTAGATAGACGACGCACGTTTCGTTTAAACGTATTGGTTAACATGTGTACTCCCACTTTCACTTACGAGTGTAGTGAAATACTTCGTCCGCCAACCTATTTGAGTCGGAATGACAGGAAAGATAAGATTAGAGAAATAAGGTGCCGCAATGATTCTTATATGAATTCTTTTTTCCCTCGTACCAATAGGGATTGGAATACACAACAAAGAGATTAGCTTTGGTGCTGATCACCCTCTGCCACCCACAATTTTGTGAATTGCAGAGTATGTATGTAGATGTAGATGTAGATTTTAAAAAAATTTGACTCCGATATCCAGATCTCAGAATCGAAATATCGATATTTCCTCCAAAAAACATTTATTCATAAATATCGATATTTTCGAAAAATAATTTTGATATTTCGATATATAGATATATTATCAACAGCCCCACCTGGTATTCGCGAGGGCTGGGGTTTAAATTTCCGTCCTACTGCCCTGTCAACGTATCTCAAGTCGAAGGCTGGGATAGTTCCTTTCAAAGATCACGGCTGACTTCCTTCCCATTCTTTCCTCTTGCGCTATTTTGGCTTAAAAGAGCCTCCTAGTAGCTAGGAGGAATGAAATTTAAAAAAAAAAAAATAGTGTTACCAATACTATTCATGGTTTACCGTAGTTCCTCCACACAAATAAGGGTACGGTTCCTTCAAATGTCCTTGACCAACCTCCTTCCCGTTCCCTATCCCGTTAGGTAATGAAATATATATGTAAAGTTACCAATATACTTCTAAATACCATAACAAAGTGACTTTAGATGTTTCTCCGCAAATCAAGAATTCAAGCAAACTGAGTTTTTTTTTCCCCAATTAACAGACTGTTTCCAGTGTTCAGCTATAAACTTCACACGCAATCGTTCGAATTACTCAAATTAGGTGAGCGGAAATTACAGTCGGAAATCCGAAAGCAAACAGTAATTGGATATTTCATTAGTCTGGCGTCCTTTCTGGCTTCCAATTACATATTGCTCCATAATTTAAGCCGTCCTACTAATTAAAGAAACGTATGCTGTGCCGATTTAATGCTCCAGGTCATATTTATTAAATTCGTTACGAGCATAGTTTAAAAGCGTTGACACAGGGTTCTCACTGCGCTAGATTTTGTGCAGATTACATAATGCTACATAAAGGGATAAGACCGGTAGAAGATTGTAAACAGTTGCAGGGTGATCTGGACAGGATATCTAGTTGGGTTGGTAAACATGGGATGAAGATAAATGCAAAAAAGAGTCAGCTAATAAGATACACAAATAAAAAACAAAAGGTTAATTATGAACATAAGGTAGGGAAAGAATTACTTGTTGAAGACTTAAAATGTAAATATCTTGACATTATATATGATAACAACCTTAAGTGGGTAGGACACATTGCTCAGGTCGTAGGAAAAGGTTTCAAAATTCTGCACTTGCTGGAGAGAGTGATGAGGGGATGTACGGGAGAAGTAAAGGAATTGGGTTACTAAACTTTAGTCAGACCATTCCTTGACTATGGTAGTGTAGTATGGGACCCACATTTTGAGTATCAAATACAGGACTTCGAGAGGGTGCATAAAATGGCTGCTAGATTTGTTTCTGGAAATTTCCGCAGAACGCAATCTGTTCCCTTTAAGGGCCCCATACACACAGCAACTTGTTGGCCAACTTGGTTGTGTTGTAGCTGAAGTTGGTGTGTGTATGGGTAGGTTGGCAGACCAAATGACAAGTTGGCCAACCAAGTTGGCGGTTTTCAAACTCTTTTGATATTTGTGGGCGGGGCCTATTGTTGTGCCAACGTGTTGTAGTGTGTATGGGCAAGTTGTCCAACCTGGCTGCCAACATCAGTCCGCTCCGGTTTCTCATCGAGGCAGTGCTACTGATTTATGCTAATAGTAGTACTGTGATGGATACTGTTCAGAACAACGATGCATGGAACACCGTCATCGAAGAGTTTCACAGTCTACCCATACTGTGGAAAGTGAAATCTGATTTATATAAAAATAAAAATTCAAGAATGAAGGGCTGGGAAGAATTACTGATTGATTTCAAAGAAGTGGAAGTTTTTGTAATCTTCCGGTGCAGTTACTTTGAGCTACGACAGAAAATTTGTGAGTGAAAATTTGGAACATTTTTGGAGCCACTTTTTTGCCCAAATTTTTCTTTTTCTCTCTCATTTTCCGCACTGGCAGCAACGATAATTGTGCACAAAGCTATTTCTTCTAGTTCCAACATTACTGGTAGCCGGCCTTGGTAGCGTAGGGGCTAGACGGTCCCGCGTGCCGAAGGTCGCCGATTCGAGTCCGGTCGAGGACATGGGTGTTTAAGTGTTGTGTGTCTGTGTGAATGTCCGGTCCGTGCATACTTAGAAGCTGCAAAATATATATAAATACTGGATGTCTGATTCACTGGAAGCGACGATAATCGCATTGAGCTGGCTGTAGGACCTCCGTTGCCAAATGCTATTTTAATAATAATAAAAAACATTACTGGTATAAGTAAACACCTTGTTTTCTGTATGCTGGTTCCCTCTCTACTGATGTCGGCCAACTGTGTTGTCCAACTTGTTTTTGTGTTGGCCAACCAAGTTGGGAGTCATGGTTGGACAACAAGTTGCTGTGTGTATGGGGCCCTTAACAGATATGATGAAACAGCTGGAACGGGATTAATTGCAAAACAGGAGGAGGATGAAGGAGATCATTAGAGTGTACAATGCGTATAATGGTGATGAGGCGTGGAAAGATATTGGTGTAAGAATGAAAAGTAGTTCATGGAATTGAAAAGATGACAGTGAAAACAAGCTGGCACTCGATTTCAGGCACAAGGATGTGGGGAGATTCTCTTTTTAAGGTAAGGGTGTCAGGGATTAGAATAAGTTACCAAGGGTAATTATTAATAATTTACTAAAAACGTTGAAAGATTTTAAATTAAAATTTGTAGACGGCAAATGTAGGTGGTTGCAGAAAAGTGGGAAGATGGGTGTGTAGGGAAATTGCCACCGGAGCGTGTGCTCCATTGCAATTAAAATCAAATTAAACTGTTTCTCTATACTTTTCGGCCAGAGATAAAATATAGGGAAACAACAGACATAACTACAACAAAATATTTGAATTCCGTAATAAATTGCCTTTTTTTTTAATATCTGCCCATTTCCCTGTTTAATAAGTACTTTCGAACTAAACAGAAATTCATCAACGGCTAAAAGGCTATAAGCAGTTTTTAAATTTTAACATGTTTTCGTTAACTTTTTTTCCCCAATCTCTTTGAATTTTAACGGTTAGGTTATTTTTAATGGAGTTGAAGAATATTGATTAAGAATCCGTGCTGCGACGTTGATGGTTGACGTAAATTACCAGCTTCTGTTTCTAATTTTTTTTTTTTTTTTTTTTTTTCATTGATGAACAGCCTCTTCTGTGTCGTCCGAAAGAGTGGCTTCTGCAATTGGGGTAGTACGACGGGGGAACATATAAAGATATAAAACTGAGAGTTCTTTTGAAGTTTACTTCAGACGAATAATGGTTTGATTAAAAATATATAAAGTTCCATACTTTCTGCATGTGTATTTAATTTTCTTATATATAATTTTAGATAAATGCCGGCTTTAAGCAATATAGATATATCGATATTTTTCTGGATATATATCGATACTGTGTGTAAATATCGGTACAATAATTATGGATATATTTTTTTCATTGCCCACCCCTATCCTAGCGCAGTAAATCTCCGCGTTATATTCGGTGATGAACTGACAAAGAGAAGTAAGTTAAGGAATATTAGTTACTCATTTAATTATTTAGAAGTGCTCTGCCTTTACTAATGTAATTCGGGTATTTCACCCTGCCGACGTCGAGTAGATTAAAGCCGAGGAACGGGTGGGAAGTCGACAGTCGTGAAGGCAATTTACATAATTCAAACCTAGATTCAGCTGCAACAGTAACAAACCAGCTATGATGGGAATTTCAGTTATTGAAAAGAAAATTCATCTTGTCTTCTAGGAGCACCGCTACGCATTTCTTTTTTGTATGTGAGAAATCCTACTTAACTGAATGATTGAAGAAGTTATTTAAACTGTCAACTAGTCAAGTTGTGAATTGCCTTCCTTAATATATACGTCAAGACTCAAGAATAGTCGAGGAATTCCTTTCAACCAGAGAACCTTAAAGGTAACTTTTTTGATTATACGTTTTACGATTAGTTGATGTCAAGGTCGTTAGAGGCCGGTAAGGACATGAAAACAACGAACGGAAAATTTTTTTGTCATGGCTTTGGGAGTAACTACCCCTGCATTTGCCTGGAGTGATTTCCGGAAACCATAAGGTGACTGGTATTGTATCAAGACGGCGAGGCATTTCAGAAATCCCCTTCTTTTAGCCTATAGATCTTTGGTCAAAGCTAGGCGAGTTGTATCAAGGGAGATGGCGTTTGGTTGTTCATCCAGATTTCCAGTTTGTGCCTTCATTTTCAAATTTTTCCTTCTCAAAGCGAGACTGGGTTGGCCCGCGATTCCCTCCGAACAACATCCCCCGCCGGCCTAAGTTCTGCGCGGTTGTGTGTAGTTCGTCCGAAGTTGTTCCGCGGCGGTCGTCTCCATACCGCACGCAATTTACATCTAAATGCGAAATTCCGGCCAAGTCCTCCCCCGGTCTGTCCGCTCGAGCGCGCCTCTGAGGGAGGGCAGGGGGGGGGGGAGGAGGGTAAGTCTTGAGCTATGGAGATGTGCCGTGGGGCCAGCCCAGCCACATCCAGGTAGGGCTGCGTCCACGAATAGCCAGCCTGCTTCTCTCCAATCTCGCAGCTACGTGATGGTTTCATGTCTGTTATATACTCAGACCATCCTTTTCGTAATTGCACCGAGGCTTAAACAGTACGTTTTAGCACTACTACTTGTAATTCGGGAGGACCGAGGTCAAACCCGGTTCGGCCATTCTGGCTGAGGTTTTATGTGGCATTCTTCAGTCACTGTAGGCGAATGCTGGAATAGTTCCCTATAAGGACACGGTCGATCTTCCATCCCCTTTCCCTCCCCGCAGGCTGAAAAGAGTCTCCTGTGAATCTCCAGCAGCCAGCATTCAGCTGGGAGGATGAAATTGCAAAACAAAAAAAAGTTATTGACCAAGTTAGGAGGAGAATCCTCCTCTGTAACATTTGTGAGGATGTGGTTAAACCCTGTCAGGTCATTCTGACTGTGGTTTTGCGTGATTTCCCACAGTCCCTCCAGGCAAATGCTGCGATGGTTCCTCCAGAAAGCAACGGCCAACCTTTTACCCCCCCCCCTTTCGCTCCCCTTTAGTTTAGTTCAGCCGAAAACGGTCTTAGATACCCTCCAGCAGCCTGCCTCCCAGCTGAAGCCTGGGAGGAATGAAATCTGTATATATAGAAAAAATCGATATTTCCGAGTTAGGAGGAGGGCAAGATTGCCCTCCTATCTAATATTCTGGAGGACGGGGTTCAAATCCCGTCCGGCCATTCTTACTGGGGTTTTCCTCAGTCACTTAAGGCGAACGCTGGGATGGTTCCCTACAAGGGCACGACCGATTTCCATTCCCGTTTAGCTTAGTCAGCAGACCACCTCCCAGGATTTATCTGGGAGGAATGAAATTTGTGATAAAAAAAATCCGTTATTTAATTAGTGACCTCAACGATATTCCAGCAGTGAAAGGAAAGGATATTAAAACTGAATTTTATCATCTTACTTTATGCCGTGTAATATTACCTTTATTCCTGTTTCAGGCTGCATAGATTGCGATCAATGCAGAATTATTTTCAACTCCCATGACTCTCTTCACCCCGCTCCGGTCTTCTGCTGAATCGCAACCCAGTTGCATTATCACATCATTTACTGATTGGGTTCTGGAGTAACTTCCACAGACAAATCTATCTTCCTTCCTCCGCACCCGCTTTAACTCCCGTCTTTAATACACAAAATGTGGTTCTCACACGCCCCGTTCTATCAAATGAAGGGATGCATCCAAGTGCGCACCACCCAACCTATGTATAAGCGACTGGTGGTAATTTGAAGTCAGTTAAAAACACACCATATAGCGCAACATACAAACGCCTGTAGAAACCGAATAATAATTCAACCTTTTTCGAACATCAGCCTCTGCTGGCGTCAACTAATTTGTTTTTAATATTACGATAGTAAAATAATAATAATTTCGTGTAGTATTAACGACTAAATTTCTTACCGTCTGCTTAATTTGCATCCTTTTTTTTATCTTCTTGACGCCAAATTAACATGAGACATACCTTATTGGACTCCTCGAACATGGCTTGTACCTTGTTTGAAACCTCATCAAAACCAACAAGCAGTTTTTTGGTGTGTAACGTTTATACAAACAGAGAAATAATATTTAAAAAAAAAAAAAAAAAAAAAAGGTTCATTTCTTCTTTGTAACTAGAGCTGCAATAGTAACGATAAGTTGTGTACCTGTATGTATTCGTTACTAAACCAATGAGTTATCATTACTATGAAATCGTTCTCGTTACTTTGGTACAATGGAACGCTAACATGAAGGATTGTGTCGAGTCGTGCCGCGTACGGGACGACTTCGTTACTATCGTATCGTTTCGTTACTCGTTACTTTCGACACAATACATCACTAGTATGAAGCATCGCATCGAATCTCGTCGCGTACTGCTTACAGGATGACTTCATTCGTACCTTGTAAAGCTTAATAAATTGTTCATTTAGTAAAGTGTGTAAAACTGTAAAATAAAAAGAATTTTAGAATAAATGCATTTCATA
Organism: Vandiemenella viatica; assembly: GCA_031002005.1. Lineage (NCBI taxonomy): Eukaryota > Metazoa > Arthropoda > Insecta > Orthoptera > Morabidae > Vandiemenella > Vandiemenella viatica. The sequence goes on from JARYHS010009186.1 coordinate 267,019,331, forward strand.
AATGTTTGTAACCAATATAATCTCACTAAGGTATGATCAATAGGAAACAACAACCATCTCAAATTATCTATTTAAAAATTATGTACAGTAAATTTTAAGGGAACTGCACCAATTTCGGTACCTGCCAGAAACTGGTACTTACCTGTTGAAATTTACATCAGTCGCTTCGTCAACATGTCCTCTTCACGTTTTGCGATCGTACATTGCGGAAAAGTTTCCAGGAATTTAATTAAAAATGCCGAAATATAACATGACGCACAGCCGTTACATGCCACCAACGTTGAAAAAATCATTTACAGTCTCTTAAAATGTTGATTTAATCCTTTGTTGTAATGTTTTCATGCCTTTTCAGCTCTACTCCTTTGTAAAAAGTCGCACAAAATTGACAAACACGCAATATTTATCCGAGTTATAATACGGTGATGACCGCCATCTTACATAGCTACGAGCAACCAGAGATAATCGATTGCTTCCATTGTAAACAAATACGCCTTTCCGCGTTGTATGCCGCATAGCCAAAATTTCTTAATTTTTTATCACTTGGTCCAGGCCGTATTTCAACCTAACCACGATTTCTATGACAAAACTAAACTGTTTAGGTTGAAATGATCCCTGTACCGATAATTTTTATGTTATTTTAGCAGTGCTGAAAGCATTTAGCAGTTGCTCAGTCTTTCATATTTCTGCATTTTTAATTAAATTCCTGGCGACTTTTCCGCAATGTATGATCGCAAAACGTGAAGAGGACATGTTGACGAAGCGACTGATGTAAATTTCAAGTTAGTACCAGTTTCTGGCAGGTACCGAAAGTGGTGCAGTTCCCAATTTTAATATCAAACAAAAGCAAAACTACAAATAACTCTTTGAGTTGTCAAAATTACTTTCCTCGTGAAAAATATGAAACGATATTAATTACATTCAAATAATGTGGGGCAACATGTTTGTACTCACACATTTTCGTTTGTGACGAAACGAAATCAAATCAAAATTCACATAAATACGCGAAGCAAGATGTTCAAATGTTGGTTCTCTCGTTCAGATTCATTTAGTCGCTGGGTGAACCGTTCCAGTTCCCGCATGGTGCGTCGTATTTGTTCGTCTATGTAATCAAACTGACATCCACAAGACAAACGCAAGAAGCGAAACGGATTTTTGACTAATGATTCTGTACTTCGCGTCAGATGATGTACTCGTTACTGACAAGGGGAGGGCACGACCTTGGGATTTTATTTTGGGATGAGACTTTGTGTAATAATTGTCCCCCTTTAGGATGTTTACCTCCTGCAATCGTAAGACGCAACGCTCAATAGATTCGGAGAAAACGGCCTTTAAAAATTCAAGCCCAGCTTATAACTTAACTTAGTGAAATTGTGGTCAGGCTAGCAGCGCAACAGCCCAGTCAGTAACGAGCCTGCGTCATGCCTCGGCGTTCTGGGTTCGAATCTCGATTTGGTCTATTTTTTTAATTTTTTTTTATATCAACCAACCTTTAACTTAAAATACTATAAAACTATAATAGTTACAATATTTTATTGTTTAAAATACACTATTACGAATGGTTATGATAATAATATTTATTCATAAATAAAAAACTTTCATTGTTTTTTTTATTTAATTTTTTATTGCAAATGTGAGCTGGGATGATAATCATCATAAAAACATTTAAAACAATCGACCACAATTAATGAAAGCGGAATTTTTAATAGAACAACGGTAATATCCGAAATAAAACTTATAACACTGTTAATAAAATAACTTAAAACTTAATTATATTTAAAGAATATTGTAACTTTTATAGTTCTAAAGTGTTTTAAGTAAGTTATAGGGTAGTTAGTATACTCATGTTATTATTTAAAATTCAAATTAAATAAACAATAACATTGAATAAAAAGTTGTTTAATTGTAAAAAACAAAAATAAAAAAAAAATAAAATAGACGGAATCGAGATTCGAACCCAGAGCGCCCAGGCATGACGCAGGCTCCTTACTAAATGTTCTGTTGCGCCGCTAGCCTGATCGGAATTTCACTAGTGTATAAGCTGGGCTTGAATTTTTAAAGGCCGTTTTCTCCGAATCTATTGAGCGTTGCATCTTACGATTGCAGGAGGTAAACATCCTAAAGGGGTACTATTATTACGCAAAGTCTCATCCCAAAATAAAATCATAAGGTCGTGCCCTCCCCTTGTCAGTAACGAATACATACGGTTTCCTACAGATCTATTTGTAGCTTATTAACGATGTAACTAGCTCACTTAACAAAATCGCTTTTCCTGGTAACGGGTCTATTGTATTTTCGCGTCGTTTTGAAGTGACGGGCTCCTTACTGCAGCCTTAGCTCCGCCAGCGACCTCGATGGAGAAGTTTGTTAGCGGTGACTTTTCTCGCTGGTGCAGCATTCGTCTGTTCTGGGACGGAGCCTCTTGCGAGAGCTTATTTGCATGTCCCGCGGCAGGGGCGGATCCAGGATTTTGTTTTGGGGGGGGCTTGAGCGGACTTTGGTTTGGGGGGGGCTTGGCTTGAGTGAATTTTGGTTCAGAGGGCTTGCCTTCAGTGGATTTTGGGTTTGGGGGGGGCTTGAGTCGGGAAAAAGGTAGTTTTTATAGCCTCCTCGGGCCTCAAATCCGTAGAGCTAAAAAAAAAAAAAAAAAAAAAAGGTCTCAAAACTACATTGTCGGGGGTGGACCAAGATACTTTTGGGGGGGGCTTGAGCCCCCTAGCCCCCCCCCTGGATCCGCCCCTGTCCCGCGGGGTATTTGCATGGTAACCGTGTTACCCAACTGCCGCCTCCTCGCATACATTGCTCGCCTAAGCAGCTTAACAGGAAGCCTCTACACGACGATCAGTTGATTGCGGAGCTGACGAATGTTTCGCCAAGATCGGAGGAATTCGCGGGTGCATCGTCGCAAACATTTTATGGGACTGAAGTTGTTCTAGAGAAATGTCAAATTTCCCGAGTTGAAAAGTGTCCGGAGTGTTACAGTGTGGCGGATAATGATCATCATCACCTTACGATGGCCGCAGAAAATGTGATCGAAACGCTGTACATAACATTCAGAATTCCGCATTATGGACTTTTAAGCAGATGAGGTCGCGTTTTCAAGCTGCTTTACATTTTATTCACCTACCAGATGCGCCCACGAATTTGCCCACGAGATACCTGAGATTTTTTTATCGGTAACTCACATATTAACTGCCAAAAAATGTTCGATTGGTACAAAAAAAAAAGGTAAGGGAGAAGCACTGATTTTTTCCATTCTTTTCCCATCTTTTAAAAAGTACCTGGGTGACCTATCTTCGCTTGGCATCTTTCGATTTCTCTTCAGTATGCAAGATTTTGAGTAAAGTCTAATTAAAGGTTAACGTTTTTCTTGAAGCCTGCCTAGGCATTTTTAAGAAAACAGTATCTTGCTCTAACCAAAGAGAAGCTTAACTAACATCAGTAGGATTACTCGTAACTGAATCTTCTACGAAATGAGGATAGAGCCGTTTACGAGATAGCAAACACAAAAATTGATTGTCTTTGCGTAAAATCGTGTAAAAACCTTGAAAAGCAAAACGTTATGTACATATCAAATTTCTTCCAAATCGTTACAGCCATTTCCCAGATCGCCCGGTATACCACCTCATAAATTGCTTTAAAAATGCTGTTATTATGTTAAATAGAAATCCTATTGCCAATCAAGGGTTAATTACTGGTGCAAGATTAGTGGTAATTCACTTAGACGAGTACATTATCAATCCTATAAAACTATGCTTACACCTTCTGATCCAAACGTGTCTTTCCAAATGATAAGAAAACGATTCACAATAATATGCTAAAACCCAATATACGGAAGGATCTTCACGGTACCAAGATGGACAACCCTTAAAAGCGCGATTTGGCAATATCTCTCAAGTAGCTAAATTCAGATATCTAGGGGAAATTATTCAACCTGCAGGACTAAATCGTGAAGCAAACAACGAGATAATAACTAAATTACAAAAAGCCTACAGAATCACCTGGAACAGATACAACAAAAAGTCAATATCCCGAAATGGCAAGTTAAGACACTATAACATTGTAATCAAACCGGAGGCATTATACACATCGGAAACTTTGATTATTGGAGGCAGATCATTGATTAGAGATATTGAAAAGTAAGAAAGGAAAATTTTAAGAAAAATGTTTGGCGCAGTTTGTACCGGAGGAATTTGGATGAAAAGGAAATCAATCGAACTATATCAGCATTCGGAAAAAAATTCAGACACATTCAGGAAAAGACTAATTAAATTCTACGGCCATATTATCAGAATGAGTAATAACAGACTAACAAAAGGAATTCTAAACCTAGCCATTTCAATGAAAATTAAAAACAACTGGCTACTTGAAATTGAAAAGGATCTCCGGGAAATAGGAATAACAGACGACATCATACAGGACAGATGCTGATTTAGTAGCATGGTCAACAACCACCAGTTTTCCAACAGCCAGTATGTTAGAAGAAGGAACACTTGGACGGAAGAACGAAGGAAAGAGCACAGAGAAGGGATGAAGAGGTTTCGGGAACAGAGGAAAAACACGATTGCTAGATGAGTTCACTCGCTTAATAAAGTATAAGGTAAGACGCTTCAAAGCGCAGGATTGTATTTATCAGAACCTGTTTTTTCGTATGGAAACCTGTACGTGGCTTTTTAACGAATTCGTAGAATCAGTAAACTTTATGACTGTGTAAAAGACACAACAGGCACAGCCAAAAACTACAGAGTCTAACAAAAGTATATACTAGATGGTTATATGTAGTACTGGTTTGTCGGCTCTAATAAGGGTTGAATCAGATTATCACAGCTGAGCACTGTAACGTATAGAAACAGTGATAACCTTTTAAATTTCAAAGCCCTGAGAAACCTTCTTTCGCTTCTGACCTAAATAATCGATCAAATCTATAAATAGTGTAAAACATTCCATTTATCTGCGGCAAACAAAGTGACATAGAAGCGCAAAGTAAACGGAGGGAATTTTCAAACTAATTTAATTATTCAGAAATTTAACGAAGCTACTTACTGCTGCTCAAAGTTTTGCACGGGCTCGCATCTCAAATTAAATTTAATTCAGCAGTGATAAAGGGTTAAAATAAACCTGAAGTGATATTTTACATTACAGAATGCTTCATCAATTCAAAACGTGCAGTGTACTGCGAGGGAAGTTAAGTATATCGCCAGCAAAATGAGGCCTCAAAATGTTGATTTTCACTCAACATACACTTCATAAGTTTCAGATATGATCTTATTTTTCACAGTGCTATTTTTCAATGGAATCTGCCTTTTTTTGTTGCATGACCCCTTCATTCCGATTTATTATCTTATTACAGAAGGAAATTTCTTTTCACCGCCGATGTTTTTGAATAAATATCAAAATATATTTAGTACAAAGATAGTATCAAATGTGATTTTTTTTTTCTGCCCGTCCTTTGATAATTTTATTCCTTTTGTCGACACATAAGTCTAATAACATTTCTTGACTGAACTGATTTTTTAATTAATCCATCAATGTCCGATACTTTCACGCTTTCATTTCCAAAAATTTTAATGAGAATACCTTGTTACGCGCTTTTGCACATTTTAAATTAAGTCGACATTTTGTTATTTTTTAAATAAAAATGCTTGTATTTGTTTAATATATAGAAAATAAATACAAAACAATTTTTTTACATAACTCTCCATTAGATGAAACTCGTTCTTATTTTTATAATACAGCGGTATTTTTAGTTCCTCCTTCATAAAAAATTATAGGACTTCGTCTTCGGAAAATTTTATCTTACTTAAATATTTTTGGACATGTAAAAATAAAAGCTAGTACACACTAAAAGATCTGTTCAACACATAGGGCAGTGAAGATCATTTCCCACAATTTTATTTTGTTTCTTCTATTTATTTCATTCGTAGTACTTTTGTAAAGCATCTAATAATTTTTCACTTCATTCAATTTCGAAACAGTTTTAATATTTGCATTTCAATAAAACAGTTGACAAAATGATTGGTGGTAGAAGGTACAGTTCTAAAACCGCATATATTCCAGGACTGAAGAGATTTTGAGGGTAAGTTTCAGTATACTGAAGAAAGGCACAAGTACGGTGGAGTCGAAATCGGAATAGTTCAAAGAGATAAGAAGAATGGGAGAAGAAATGTTTTTACTAAATATGAAATTAAAAAATAGTGTAGAACCTACATATTATAATAGGGAATCTTCACTTTATCCATTATAAATGGACTTATGAAAGTCTGTAACTGTTTCCAATTGACTGGTAAGCTAATAATTTTACTGCAACACAGTTACTTTTGATGATGTCTAATTAACGCTGTGCGTGACGCGCTTGGAGAATTGATTCTCATTTTCAAACGCAATATTAGTACATTTTTAATGCATTTTTAATGTGCGAAGTGTTTGTGTCAGTTTCTGCTGGACATTAGTAAAACTTTTGTAGTTTTCATTTTTAAAGGTTTCTTAAAACTCGCCACCACAGAACCTCACACGTACACATTCTCATAACATTAAGTATAGATATTATGTGATGTACACTGTTTGAAAGGTAACGTTATACAGACAGTGTACATCACATCACATAATACCTATACTTAATGTTATGAGAATGAGTACGTGTGACGTTCTGTGGTGCGGTTTTTAAGACACCTTCAGAAACTAAAACTCCAAAAGTTTTACTAATATCCAGCAGAAACTGACATAAACATTAAAAATGTACTAATATTGCGTTTGAAAATGGGAATCACTTCTCGAAACGCGTCACGCACAACGTAAATTAAAACAACATCAAAAGTAACTGTGTTGCAGTAAAATTATTTGCTTACCAGCCAATAATAGGGAAGGTAAGAAGTTAAAGATACCGGTACGAAGAGAACAGTGTTAAGAGACAGCAAGTGTGTAAGAAACAAGTGAAAAATTAAACAAGGAATTAATAGCAGCAAAGGAGGAAGCTAAAGATAGGTTTATGAAGAATATTATCAGTGCTGGAAGAGCGCATCTGAAAATTTCTTTGGCAGTGTTAGAAATGTGAGGAGCAGGAAGGTGTATTGAGACAATTATAGATAAGGACAGAGAGGAAGATACTGAGGATATGGAGATTGCACACATATTAAGTAACTGGTTTGATGCGACTATTAGGGTCTACGATTCTTGAAAGGGAGGGTGTAAATCAGACAACGACCTTGTTGACACAATAAGAAATGAGCAGACTGAAAAATTTGAAACTTATTGTGAGGATATTATGAAGGGACTAAGAGAGCTAAAACAGCATAAAAGAGCTGGAGTAGATAATATTGTTTCATATGTAACAGGGTATGACATTGTAACTTATTCTAAAATGTTATATCGGGTGAGTCTGGATACTGCACCTGCTGTTTACCTGAGGACTGGAGAACGGAGATTGTAATAAAGGTCCATAAAGCAGGAGTGACAAAGATGATCGAAAATTATCGGCCGATCAGTTTAACATCAGTGGTAGGTAAATTTAATTTAATTACAATCGAACACACGCTCCGTTGGAAATTTACCTACATACACAACTTCCCCCTTTCCTGCACCCACCTACATTTTCCCTCTACAAATTTTAACTTTCAACGTTTTCGGTAAATTATTCATCATTTCCCTTGGTAACTTATACGGATCCCTGATACCCTTACCTAAAAAAGAGAATTTTCCCACATCCTTGTGCCTGAAATCGAGTGTCAGCTTGTGGTCATCTTTTCCCTTCCATGCACTACTTTTCATACCTACACCAATATTTTTCCATGCCTCATTGCCAGTATAAGCCCTGTAAACTACCATGACCCTCCTCATCCTCCTCCTGTCTTGCAATGAATCCCATTCCAGCTTCCTTATCATATCTGTTACTGATTACACTCTGCGATAATTTCCAGAAACAAATCTAGCAGTCCCTTTTTGCACCCTTTCCAACTACTGTATTTGATACGTAAAATGAAGGTCCCATATACACAACCATATTCGAGCAATGGCCTTACTACAGTTTTGTAACCCTATTCCTTTACTTCTCTCGTACATCCCCTCATCACTCTCTCCAACAAGTGCAGAATTTTGAAACCTTTTCCTACCACCTGTCCAATGTGTCCTGCCCAGTTAAGCTTGTTATCAAAAGTAATGTAAGATATTTACATTTCAAGTCTTCAGCAAGCAATTCTTTCCCCATCTTATAGTCATAATTAATCTTTGTTTTTTTATTTGTGTATCTAATAAGCTGACTCTTCTTTGCATTTATCTTCATCCCATGTTTACCAACCCAACTAGATATCCTGTCCAGAACACCATGCAATTGTTTACAGTCCTCTACCGTTTTGATCCTTTTCTATAGCTTTATGTCATCTGCAAACAATCTAATTTCAGATAGTAAACAATCAACACAATTATTCATTAGAATAATGAATAGCAATGGTCCCAATACGCTACCCTGCGGCACTCCCATTTTTACTTCCACTTCTTTTGATACCACATTTCCTACCCTAACTTTCCGTTTTATAGCATTTAAAAAACTCTTCTGCCCAGAATATCACTTTCTCAGCCACTCCAATAGTTTTTACCTTATTTATTACCATTTTATGGCTCACTATGTCAAACGCCTTTGACAGATCTAGAGCTGCACTATCAATTTGGCCTCCCTTGTCCATTTCATCTTAAATAACTGGAGTGATTAATGTGCAACCACATCAGAAAGGTCTGGAAGGAAAGTATGTGGTTTTCAAGTCGACAACATCGCTTTAGGCAGGGATACTGATGTGAATCTCAATTAGTGGGCCAAATGCAAGATATTTCGGGTGAATTGGACATGGGAGGCCAAATTTATAGTTTCAGGTCTTTGACAGAGTCAGCTGTGGAGTGGTGGTAAATAATTTGAAAATTATTGAAGTGTATAGAGGAGTTATTTGCTGTCTTCAAGAATTATTAAAAGGTAGAAAGTAAAGTGTTAGGGTGGGAAATGCAGTATCAGAAGTAGTGAAAATGAGTGTGTTTTGGGATCATTGTTATTCATTATTCTAATGAATTATTGTGTTGTAGCTGCCTCCATTAGTGTCCAGAAGAACAACACTAAAATAGGACAGTCTGTGTATCGATCCAATGAGAGACAAGGAAAAACAAATAATTAGAGCAATTATTTTGGACGATAGAAATTTCTAAGACGACAGATATCACTTAACAGCTAACTATTATCTCACAATAACTTTTCAATTTTTGGATTCCCACTATAGCAAATTACCATCAAACAGTGCATAGAACAATTAGAGTTACGAGCGGTTAAATGCAACCTTTTCAAGAGTCTATTATCCCCTCATAACATTAAACCAGACCCCAAATTATCGTATCAAGAAGGCACATGATACCGGAATCAACATCTACAAGAATTAAAAGAAACTAATGATAGTCAGTACATAAAAGATTCAGAAGCCAAGATTCATACAAAGAAATCTAAAATTATTGAAAAGTCCATTTAAAGGTTGAATGGAATATACACAAGAAAAACTATTAAACACGAAACTACCTAGCGTATTTTAACAATAATCTATATATATATAAACATGAATGTATGTATGTTTGTTTGTTTGTTTGTTCTTCATACAAATCCACAGTTTTCATCCTATCTCGATGAAACTTTGCACACTTATCCTTTGAAACAAGGAGAAAAATTCTGTCTACATTTGGTTGAAAAATTATCTGTATAAATAATACATGTTGTCTCATAATTTCGAAATACTACTGAATGGCGATAGACTGACGCGTTGGATATGGACGTCTGTATACTGCTTTTTCCGTGTATCGTTCAGACAGCACAGTGGTTAAAGCACTTGCTTACAAATGTTTTTGTAGTGGTCTCCGGTTCAAATCTCCGTGGAGGCTAAGATTTATACTAATTGTTTTTGATCGTAAGAGTCACGCCTGGGCAGTAGGTTATTCGGATTGAGTGTTAAACTGTAGATATCACAAAGTTAGGGGTGCAATGCGAGGCAAATCGTGGTTAGTCTTGCAATGTTGTAGGTGTACACTTTCTTACGTTATAATGATTCCTCAGGGGTTGTTCGCAGTCAGAGAGAGAGAAAAACAAAGAGAAAGAGTGTGTGTGTGTTGTTTGGGTCCAATCCTTCGTTACCAAAAACTTTCTATATTCAATTCGGGCAAAAAATTCTTAATCCACGCGTACGAAGTCGTGGGTACGAGCTAGGAATTGATAAAATTGCGATGTAGTACCCGCTCCGGTGGCAATCTCTCTATACACACGTCTTTCTCTTTTCCTATTGCAATCACATTTGCCCTCAACTAATTCTTACTTTAAATTCTTTCCGTTTTTTTTTTTTTTTTTTTTTTTTTTTTTTTTTTTTTTGGGGGGGAGGGGTAATTTATTCATCAATTCTCTTGGTAATTTATTCCAGTCCCTCACTCCCTTTGCTACAAAAGAAAATTTTTTTCACACACTTATGCCTGAAATCAAATGCCAGCTTGTGGCCATGGTCATTGTTACTCTTCCATACACCTCTCTTACTTTTCCCACCAATATCTCACCACGCTTCATCTATATCTATAAAACGAAAACCGGATGTATTTGAAGTATAAAAGCTCGGAACCTGCAGAGCAGATTTCGATGGGGTTTTCACCGTTTTAAATATTAGAATCTCAATTTAAGTGTTTGGTATGTCTTATGCTCCAACGTAACATAACGCCGGAGTGGTAAATGAAAATCTTAACGTACAGCCTGAAACAAACAAAAAGCAAAAAACAAAAACAAATACGATGCTTACGTCATACATCGTAAAAAAAATAATAACCATGTTATAGCGTGTAACATTTACTTTCTTAAATTTTGGTTTTCGTCTTTACACCCCATACATAGCTATATCGAATACGAAGAGGAAACTACGTAAAGTGGAAAATATTGAAATTAATTTTAATGACACAATGTTTCTTGATGTTACCATCTGAGGCCACACTGCTGCAATCTCTGATGTTGTGAAATTTTAATGGCTGTGTTTATTAAGGCATATTTGATGGGTCTGAGCTTCATGCTGAACTGTTTAAAACCTTTAGTGAATACTCTTCCGAGAAATTCGTTGCTTTTTGAAATTACGGTCCCTGGCCGCACAGCAACAATCTTTGATATTTGGATGCGAATTGAATTCTCGCTGTTAATAGTAATTAATGCTCTGTTTAAAACCTTTAGTATTGAGAAAGCTATTTTTTAAAATTTATTCATGAGCAATTCACCACATTTCCTGAAAAAAACATTGTTTCTATTGCTGCACGAATTGCTGTGATTATTATGATAAAACTTAGTACACATGTTCCTGATATGGCTAAAAAATATTGCAGGAATAAATCAACCCCAACCCCATTTCTTTTCTGCTACACAGGGAATTAGCCGTTTAAATACGTATAGAAAAATGGACCGACTGACATAAAATTCACAAGCGACAAAAAACTGGCAGTTCTACCATTATCCTCGCCCCAAAATCTTATGACGAATTCTTATAGAACTCATCGAAAAAAAATCTAAAATAAAGAATAACATTTTTTGATATCTCACTTTGTTTTCGAGATTTAACATGTCAAAAATCAGTTATAGTTCCTTGTGCTTTTGGTGACGTTTCTTCTGGTTCAGGCTGTATTTCAGCCAAACAACAACCACTAGGAAGAAAATAAAACACCTATAGTGCATTTCCACCGTGTAGATATAGTGGTTGTGGTAATACAATATCTCGAAAACTAAGCGAGATATAAAAAACATTTATACTTTATTTTCGATTCCATCATCGAATTGCGGCTCCTAGAATCCCCAAAAAACTTACCTCTTTTATGAGCTTCAATATTCACAGTGTGTGCAAATCGATCTAGATCATACCGGGCAACGCCGGGAACTCTGCTAGTCACCAATATAGGCCTTGTAGACTCCCATGACTCTCTTCACCCTCCTTCTATCCTCCAATGAATCCATTCCAGCTCCTTTATCATATTAGATACCGATTGTGTTTTCTAGTAATTTCAAAAGACAAATCTGGCTACCCTTCTCTGGACCCCCTCCAACTCCTGTATTTGACACCCAAAATGTGGGTCCCATATTCGAGCACTGGTCTCATCAAAGATTTGTATCCCGTCAACACTCTTTCCAAAAGGTAAAGGATTTTGAACTATTTCCCTACTACCTATCCAATATGTCCCGCAAATTTAAGTCTGCTATCAAATATTATGCCGAGATATTCACATTTCGAGTCTTCTATAAGCAGCTCCTTCCCCAATTTATAGTCATAATCAACCTTTAGCTTTTTATCTGTGTACCAAATAAGCTGACTCTTCTTTGCATTTATCTTCAATCCATATTGAATCACCCAGCTAGTTTTCCTATCTAAATCACTCTGCAGCTGTTTACAGTCTTGTATTGTTTTGATCCATTTTTATAATATTATGTCATCTGCAAACATTCTAACTTCTGACAGTAAACCATTAAAACAATCATTCATTAGAATAACGAATAGCAATGGTCCCAATACGCTACCCTGTGGAACTCCCTTGTTCACTCCTACTTCTTTTGATACTGCATTTCCTACTCTAACTTTTTGCTTTCTAGCATTTAAGAATTCTTCTACCCAGCAAATCACCTTTTTATCAATTCCAACAGTTTTTACCTTATTTAGCACCATTTTATGGCTTACTCTGTCAAAGGCCTTTGAAAGATCTAGTGCTACACTATCAAGTTGACTTCTCCTGTCCATTTCATCAGAAACATCTTGCATATAGCCTACTAACTGAAATTCGCATGAATATCGTCGTCTAAAACCATGTTGCCGACCTGAAACCACATACGTTCCTCACAGACACGTCTGATACGGTTGTATATTAATCTCTTCATTATGCCGCTAAAACTGTGCAGCAAGTCTTCTTACTTTTTTCAGCTTCTACCTTCTTGGTACATCACACATTAATTACTAACCGGCGTGTTAGCGCAAGGAGCCTACATGGAAACTGAGCACTCGTAGGAGAACTTCGCTGAGGATTTCGAGCAGTTATTAAATTTCTGCGCTTCAGTGATCTCTGGTGCTCATGAACCAGAGATGTTTTTGCTCATTACTGGATACTTTTCCACTTTCCGTCCTCAATCACACACGCTGGTAGGCAACTTCAGAGGAGATCTTGGTCAGTAACTAACACGAGGAATGAATACGGCCCAAGAGCCCGACACACACCGGCGTAATATGCTCTCGTGCGGTCAGTACGCTCCTATGAAAAGAGATACAGTTTAAGGACTCAAACAATTCATTATGGGTCTATAAATGAGTCTTTCGACTGGTTTGATGCATTCCTCCATCCCATCCTATCTTCTGCTAACCTCTTCATCTCTACATACCCCTTACAACCCACGTCCTCAGTTATCTGCTCCATACATTTTAATCTATGCCTTCCTCTACAGTTCTTACCTTCGACTGTTCCCTCCACTAACAAATCAACCAATCCAGCATGTCTCAAAATATGACCTAACCTGTCTCTTCTTTCTGTAAGACTCTTCAACAAACTTCTTTCCTCACCCATTATTTCCAAAACTCGTTCATTTCGTACTTCGTCCACTTAATTTTCAGCATTCTACGGTAGCACTACATTTTAAATGCTTCAATTTTCTTTCTTTCTGCTATTCCCAAGGTCCATGTTTCGTTACCATAAAGTGCTGTGTTCCACACATGGGTTTTAAAAAGTTCTTCTAATTCCTAGATCAATATCTGAAAGTAAAAGATTTCTCTTTTTCATGAAGGCTCTTTTTGCTAGTGCTATTCTGCTTTTCAGATGAGTTAAGTAACCTATAACCTAGAACGAATAGTTAGGTCTCAATTCACTATACGTGAAGATACTAAACGCTCACTTCGTGGATATTCCGGCATACTGAGTTATCACCTCAACTGCCAGGAATTACACCAGCTGAAATGGCATTGCACATAAAAACAAGAGCTGACAAAGTCCCAATAGATCCTGCCATGAAGAAACAGATGGAGAAAGAGATGATTGAAATGGATAACAACCTTAGAAATAATCCTATCCTTTCTAATCCATTTAGTCATGAAGAAGTTGAGAAAGCCATCAAAATGCTAAAAATGAGGAAGGCTGCAGGGTTAGATGGCATTTTCCCAGAATTCATAAGATATCTCGGCAAGCAGGGAAGAACTTGGCTCAAGAACTTCTTCAGTGATATCATGGACACTGGGATAGTCCCCCCAGAATTTAAGATGGCTCACACCTTGACGATCCTCAAACCAGGCAAACCAGCAGATGATGCTTCAAGCTATCGACCTATTGCTCTACTCAGTGTTTGCTATAAGCTTCTAGAACGCCTCATCCTTAACCGTATACAAGGAATAATAAATATCATAACACCAACATATCAGGCAGGTTTCAGACTAAAACGGAGCTGTTGTGAGCAAGTATTAGCACTGACATCATACATTGAGGCTGGATTTCAGAAGAAGTTAAAAACATCAGTAGCCTTTGTCGATTTAACAGCGGCATATGATACAGTTTGGCTGGATGGACTCCTACTTAAACTTAAAAAACATATACCCTGCAGGAAACTAACATCACTCCTGAGGAATATGCTGACCAACAGATATTTTAAGGTCACCGTCGGACATAAGACAAGTAAGTCATTTACAATAAAAAATGGATTACCTCAAGGGTCAGTACTAGCTCCATTGCTCTTCAACTTGTACACCAGTGACATGCCAGAAACAACCGGCAATAAATTCTGCTACGCTGACGACTTAGCCATCGCCGTCCAAACTGCCACATTAGAGGAAGGTGAGAGCATTCTCTCTAACGACTTAGAAACCTTGAACACATATTATAGAAAGTGGAGACTTTGTCCGAACCCAATGAAAACAGAAGTATGCGCATTCCACTTGAGCAATAGAATAGCACATCAGCAGCTCAAAGTGAACTTCTGCCACCAGAGGGTGAAACATAATTTCCATCCTAAGTATCTTGGCATCACCTTAGACCGCTCCTTAACATTCAAAAAACACCTCGAAAACACAAGTCAAAAACTGAAAACACGAAACAACATCATGAAGAAGCTAGCTGGTACTTCATGGGGAGCTGATGCGAACACACTACGGACAACCGCTCTCACCATGGTTTACCCTGTTGCTGAGTACTGTGCTCCAGTGTGGCAACGTAGTACTCATACTAGAAAAATCGACGTCCACCTGAATGAGTGTATGAGAGTAATAACTGGCACCCTAAAATCCACCCCAGTCCCCTGGTTGCACCTGATCAGCAAAATACCACCTCCAGAGATAAGACGCCAAGAAGCAACGGCACGTGAGTGGATAAAACTACACCATCCTGATCATCCACAGGATCTCCCAATCCACGAGGTTCTAAATAACTTACCACCCACTCGTCTTAAATCAAGAAATCCGGTATGGCAAGATGTATTTGACTTTGATGTCATGGAAAAATGGCGACAAAGCTGGAACTCCACATCTGTAAAACATTCAGATATTAAAGATCCCACAACTGGACTTCCAGGATTCCATCTAAATAGAGACCAGTGGGTCAAACTAAATCGCCTAAGAACAGGCCATGCGAAATGGCATTCTCCTGCATGTGACTGCGGTGCTCCTTCCCAGAGTGTGGAGCATATTATCAGGGAATGCCCTCTACGGAAGTATGATGGACCATATGAAGATGTTTTTGGAGCTACAAGTTCCTTCTTAGAATGGCTGGAAGAATTAGACATCAGCTTGTGAACGCTACCAACGTTCTTGTCATTGTATTTATTTATTATTGTATTAGTTGCTTGCCATACGACAAATAAATAAATAACCTCAACTGCAGTCATGGCCTTATTAACCTGTAACTAAAATTAAAGTCACAACCAAAATACTTCCCTACAAATAAAAATGGTGTTCCACATTAACAATGGTAATACCTTCTAAACCCGTAAAAAATGGCGGGTTTGACGAAACATTGTGGCAAATTCATTTCCTCCCTATTGTGGTGTGACAGCGTCACCCACAATGAATATAATTAAATTGTTATTAATTATATTCATAAATTTTTATGATATTCAAATTTATTAATTTATTAAAATCTAGTGACATGTAAAGAGCGTAAATAGTGAGGGTTGTACGGATAGATTAAACATATGTTAAACCAGGGCAGCCGAAAGTATAGTTTCTGTAAAGCTCAGGGCTCAGAAAGGTAGTGAATATTGAAGGCTGGAACCGCCATTTTTCGGACGGTTGAGAGTGGAACAATGGGGACCTCTCCGACCGGGCGGCGCCACAGCCTCACAACGGATATCTCCCGTTAGCGGGGCGCTGACCTTCCCCACCCCGGCGACTGTCCTGAAGGCCAGGCAGGAAACGCGCGGAGGGAGGCGGCGAATGCGAGGCATGATATCAAACACGTGATGACGGAAATGTGTAGATAGCCAATCATGAACATTTATTGGGGTCTACAGTACTAATTCAAGGGAGTTTTGTTACATGTGGAGTGGCAACTTTCCGAAGAAGAAGAAGGAGCCATCTTAGACGACACTTGCAGCCTGGACGAGGAGATGAACAGACGTGTCAGCCGACACGCTCTCGTCTGATGATCATTGTACGATTGTGATCATTCTTGCTTTGGGAAGCGAGATGTTGAGTGGCATGCCTGCCATTTTCTGGAAGTTATCCTAATAACGCGGTCGTATCCGCTTATTTAGCTTCCATAGCTGCAGTGACATTGTATGTCACGCTCCATCACGTCGATGACTTTATGGTAATGTACCGGATACTGACGGTCACTATTCATTGGATTTTAACGGACTTGTGAGCCCTTAAGCGGTTCTGGGATAAGACTCCGCTCCCGTCATTCACTACTGAGCTAGCTGGTTTTATATTTCACTTTAAATTTTCAAGCATCTTGTTATTTGTAAATTCTTTTGATGCTTTTCTTTCATTTTTATACGGCGCCCCTGGGATTTTCCTTTGTTACAGTAAATTGTTAGCTTCAATTTGATGGCCTGTGTTGCCACGTTGTTCCATGTTAACTTTGCTGTTTTTATTATTTGTTGAAATATTTCAATTCAGTTTTGTTTGCTTTCACCGGCGGATTGTAAACGGCGGGTATTGCTTGTTTTTGCTGATCTAATTGTGTGTAACGTAAAGTTAATTATTACCCGGCCTTGTAAAAGCCATAAGACCCAATAAATGAGGTATTGTTTTGTGTCTAATATTCATGGTTCTAGTTCTGACCTTCACCCTTCATTATATTTAAATGTTTTCATTTTTCAGAATTTAATAATAATTCCCCCCTCCCTTTTTTATGTAATTGATATTCACATTTGGTTCACCCCGAATTGTATTTATTACAATTGGCGCTGCCAACCTGGGGATCCAACAAATTAATTTCCCAAGTCGAAATTATTTTGAGAAAATTTTACAAGTCTTAAAAAATCCATGGATGTGACCTATGTTGATTTATTTATTATTTTAGAATAAGTTTTGTGTTGAAATTTGTGCCATGCTTGAATTAAATTTAAATGTATGAATTTTGTTTCTTCAATCAGTTGTTCAAGTAAATGTTTTTGGTTCACTTACATCAAGCATGATTAAAGTAAATTTCGAGTCAGTGCTTTCAAAATTTTAATGCATGGTAGAATTGAAATTTTCTTTTATGCTGGTTTTGCTCATGTGTTGAGGTTTTGATATCGCATGCAACATCGTTGTTTTTCCTTGTTGTTTCTTTTGGATGGGTTTATTTAATGTTGAGGGGATTTATGCGCGAAATTTGTTTAATGCTGTACCATTTTGAGTTAAAGCGTGCCGGTTGTATTTTATTTGTTGTCGATTGTTTTAATTGTTCGGAGTTGAAATTTTGAATCGTACGATCAATCTATGAAGTTGAGATCGCGCACCATTAATAGGGCAGATCAATCAATTATTCATAAAATTTCCGAGCAAACTAACGCGATGGATCAAACACCGGAAGTGCGCGAAATACCGCTGGCGGACGAAGAGTGCATTGATACTCCAAGTACGCGCAGCATTCATTCAAACACATCATTAGAGGGGGGGCAGTTAGAAGTTTTCCCCACCCCAGACAATGGAAGTATTCAAAATCCACCCACGCAACCAGATCAGGAAACACGTGGTGCGTCACAAAGCACGGCAGAATCGCCCCTACCAGATTGGCAATTTCAAAACCTGCTAATTAACATGGTGGCGGAATTAAGTAAACAAGTAGCTTCGCAAATAGAAGAAATAAGTAAGCGTATAGATGCTCAAGGTAAACTTTTTAAAGAACATTTCGATTCGATAAACAAACTTTTTGATGCACAAGAGAAACTCTTAGATGCGCAGATTTCACAAACGAAAAGTTTGAATGATAAGATAGATAACGTTCGCGATGAGATCTGTAAAGACATAAGAGAATGCAGAGTTGAAGTGCGAAGGAGCGTTCCAGCAGTGGAAGAGCCTGCTGATGACGTTCGAATAGTTTGTACTTCAGTGGAGAATGCGAACGGAGGAGTCGCGTTAAAGCTGAACACCAGTGTGACGGAAATAAGTCATTCTGCCGCCGTTGACCTTGAAAATCACGAGCAAACCGATGTAGAATTAGAGCATCCCCACTACAATCAATCTGAGGAAGAATTGCAGATTGCGAATGAGACGTTTGATGAACTCAACACTCAGCGTCTGATAAAGGAAATTTGCTGCTTAAAGGCAAAAATTTCTGAGCTCAGGAATTTCGATTGTTTGCGTGGTCATTGGCCGAAAGAAAAGGAACGTCAGTCAAGAAAATACAAGACATTCCTAGGGCACGAGGCGAAAGATTTGCAGTACACGTGCTTCCTTCAAGCCAGAGAAGTGTCCATAAAAGTTTCATTGCTTGGAGAAAAGCGAAACGATCCGCCGAGTTCGCGATCTCTAAACATCGGGTGGAAATTTTCCGTCCGCAATTTTGAGTGCAAAAGGGATCGATTTGTTCACTCCTTGCCCTCAGGAAATTCACGCTTACAAATGCGGGATTTGAAGTGTTTTTCTGAGTGGTTTATTGAAATTGGTCGGAGTGAGATGGTTTGTGACGTGGCACCGAGTACGCAAAACCTCGTGGTCAGCCGTGTCGGTAACCTGAGTAACGGTACACGTGCCGGAACCACCAAACCGTCTGCCGAATCCGCTACCAAACGCCTGCAGCTTTACAAAACGGTGTTTCGAGAAATTCCGTTGGCTGGCAGGTCGATACAAAGAGAAGCTTGGAACCTTGTAAGTCCAAAGTTTCGAGCCACCCGAGATTCTGTCGGATGCGATGAAGACGCATTTTCCGCAAACAGACTCATTTGCCACAAGAAGGTCCATGGACGACTCAAGTTCACCTTTTAGATGTTGTTATCGAGTTATTAAGCATGCCGAAAAAAGGATGACAAACGGGCGAGGTCTTGGACATATCGAATTTTGGAGTCGTAAAGAGGAAACGTTCATTCAGCGTTGAATCGCTGATTCCGCAGATTCACCCTTACAGCCGTGTAGAAGAATTTTACTGCCTTCATGAGCGAACGAAAAGGATTTGATGGTCACCGCAAAAATGTTGAGAAGTTTGTCAACATAGGCGTCTAATGAACGTAGAAGATGACCGTTTTCTTTCAGTCATTATCAGATAATAAAAGATATGGTATGCGTGTCGCGCAATCTTCAAGCGAATCAATACGGCATACGGTTATTAAGTACGAAGAAACCTTCAGAGTTTGGTTTGTACATAAAAACTCATCCTAATCAAGGAGAATACTTTGGTCCAAACAATGAGCTGACTGCTCTATCAATTTATTAAGAATGCGTTGAACTAAATAAGTTGCGATTCTTACCCATTTGGTCATCTTGATACGTAAGTCCAAGGTTTTATAAAGGTCGTGTTCCATAAAATAGGTTGCGATGCTTCCTTCGGCTGTGTTAATGAATGAGTCAAAGGGTTTTATGCATATGTTTGCCGAGGCAAATATGTTCGACTGTGGGATTGGTCCACATCGTTCGGCAGTCTCTCGTTAAGTACCAGTTCTTCGTTGAAACGTGAGAAAATTTACTGATCAAATGAATAGAGGAATTCTTAAGCACTAAGTAGAGCCGTAAATTCCGTGATGCCACGCGAGATACCAAATAGTATACCTGTGATAATGATACTATAATGACTTGCACAACAATTAGCGGTCCTGACAATCTAACAAGACGCGCAACATGAAGCAACGGGGTGTAGAAAATTTATCAACGGACACACGCTGAATAACGAACAATTTACGGCAGCGACTGACGTCGTCTGTAAATGAATATATAAACAATTTAAGAGCATAGGCATGAATTTGTAAATATAGTTTAAAAATCCATGAACATTTAGTTAAGTTGTAGCATAGAACATGTGTTTAGGAAGTAAGAGTGTCAGTCCTGAGACAAATAATTGCGTAACAGCTTAGCGCTAACACAGCGAGGGCAGGTAGGGACTCCCAGCTGTTTGAGGTAGCAGCTGTGCCGGTAGCCAGTTTTCCTGGAAAGATCGCTATCAGGTCAACCGAGGAGCAGGTAGCCTGAGCGGCAGCTTAACGGTACGGCGCATGCTGACAACAACGGAACGGACAAAGTTGGAACAGCTGATGGTCTAGTTTCGCCGCTATGATGTCATCGCTACGATTGAAGGAAGTGGGGAGGCACGATGTCGTTTATTTGCGAAAACTGTCCTTTAAATTGTATGGAATTCCTGTAAATTCGCGGAGAGACTTATATCCATTAGTTTTTCATATTATGTGATTTCGACATGCTTGTATCGACCATGTTAATTGACATTCGGTGCATTATTTATTTTGTTGTTGCTGAAATCCAACTTCAACACATGTGCTGAATTTGCATAGTCCATTGTGAATAATTAATTGAATTGTCTAGCTCTATGATTAATATGTTGTGCTTACATTTCTTTTGTTGAATGAACAGATATAATTTGTTGTTTGTTTGCATCTTGTACCTATCAATGTTTTATATTGTTTTCCTTCACATGTTAGGATAGTGAGGGTTGTATGGATAGATTAAACATATGTTAAACCAGGGCAGCCGAAAGTATAGTTTGTTGTAGATTTAATTTTCTGTAAAGCTCAGGGCTCAGAAAGGTAGTGAATATTGAAGGCTGGAACCGCCATTTTTCGGACGGTTGAGAGTGGAACAATGGGGACCTCTCCGACCGGGCGGCGCCACAGCCTCACAACGGATATCTCCCGTTAGCGGGGCGCTGACCTTCCCCACCCCGGCGACTGTCCTGAAGGCCAGGCAGGAAAACGCGCGGAGGGAGGCGGCGAATGCGAGGCATGATATCAAACACGTGATGACGGAAATGTGTAGATAGCCAATCATGAACATTTATTGGGGTCTACAGTACTAATTCAAGGGAGTTTTGTTACATGTGGAGTGGCAACTTTCCGAAGAAGAAGAAGGAGCCATCTTAGACGACACTTGCAGCCTGGACGAGGAGATGAACAGACGTGTCAGCCGACACGCTCTCGTCTGATGATCATTGTACGATTGTGATCATTCTTGCTTTGGGAAGCGAGATGTTGAGTGGCATGCCTGCCATTTTCTGGAAGTTATCCTAATAACGCGGTCGTATCCGCTTATTTGGCTTCCATAGCTGCAGTGACATTGTATGTCACGCTCCATCACGTCGATGACTTTATGGTAATGTACCGGATACTGACGGTCACTATTCATTGGATTTTAACGGACTTGTGAGCCCTTAAGCGGTTCTGGGATAAGACTCCGCTCCCGTCATTCACTACTGAGCTAGCTGGTTTTATATTTCACTTTAAATTTTCAAGCATCTTGTTATTTGTAAATTCTTTTGATGCTTTTCTTTCATTTTTATACGGCGCCCCTGGGATTTTCCTTTGTTACAGTAAATTGTTAGCTTCAATTTGATGGCCTGTGTTGCCACGTTGTTCCATGTTAACTTTGCTGTTTTTATTATTTGTTGAAATATTTCAATTCAGTTTTGTTTGCTTTCACCGGCGGATTGTAAACGGCGGGTATTGCTTGTTTTTGCTGATCTAATTGTGTAACGTAAAGTTAATTATTACCCGGCCTTGTAAAAGCCATAAGACCCAATAAATGAGGTATTGTTTTGTGTCTAATATTCATGGTTCTAGTTCTGACCTTCACCCTTCATTATATTTTAAATGTTTTCATTTTTCAGAATTATTAATAAATAATTCCCCCCTCCCTTTTTTATGTAATTGATATTCACATTTGGTTCACCCCGAATTGTATATTTATTACACACTAGCGTATAAAATATATTTGTTATTAAATAACGCTGATACGCTGGTTTTGTAATGCTGGGCATATTCGATCACAGTTTACTTCGCTACACAGCTAGAAATATTTACACGCGAAACTAATGACGTCACTAATATGGCATCGGTGAAAATTAAGAACATCCTAAGCGCACTATTTCGCTCACCTGGCTGAAGAACGGTGACGTCACAAGCCGACTTTCGCTCGCAAATTAACAGCAACCAGTGATATTATTACATATTATGTTCACAGTTTAATAGCTGAACAACT
Organism: Vandiemenella viatica; assembly: GCA_031002005.1. Lineage (NCBI taxonomy): Eukaryota > Metazoa > Arthropoda > Insecta > Orthoptera > Morabidae > Vandiemenella > Vandiemenella viatica. Next base: position 267,041,941 of record JARYHS010009186.1, read on the forward strand.
GCTGTGAAATTAACTGTCAGAACACATTCATTAAGTTTGTATATAGTAGCATATCATTCATTCAAAAAAAAAAAAAAATGATAACCTTGCGACTGAAAAACGTTTAACTACTTTTCAAAAACATGTCTATAATGAGAAAAACATGAAAAACGTGAAATACTCACGGTGTCCTCTGTAACAATGAATGCCAATTGTCGTTCCAGACTATGCTAAATTTCAGTTTAATAAAAGCTTCTGGCATTGTTGCTGCTTGACCAAAGATTATACATTAAGATTTATTTTCTTTTTCTACTTATTTTACTGACCACTTCCTTTAATGGTGTTTGTTCGTGTCCACTGTACGTGAGTTATTAGGTTATTTAAATTGGACATCAGACTTGAGATATGTATTCAGGCAGTTCATTTCATCTGAGTTGCTGAGCCATTCAGTAATCTTGAATCTGTAGTAAGTTCTCTGGCCGCCACGGGCACGATGACCAAAGATTACATTATGAATGTTTGGCCCGCACAATAGAGAAGAACGTAGTGCTTTTCAAGCGATTGTTTCTCCGCTGGATGATCGAACTCCGTTTAAACTAAACAGATATTCTTCAAATTTTTCAGAGGAAACGTTTGGAGTCAAATACAAGTTTGTATTTCAGGCAGTTCGAGTCGAGCAACCACGACCGTCGAAATAATTGTACCACAGCGCGATCGTCCCTGTCCGTGTTTAATACGTTTATTAATACCTCAAACTCAAGAGATTTTATTCAAATTCTGCATTGGGAACCCTTCCGATTAAACACAGGTTAAGTTCGTATTTCGCCAGCTCAGTTCAACCTGCAACAACCTTTGAACCTAAAAAAAGGTAACTATCCGTTACTATAAACGGTCAGTGGCTTACACTAGTTAAAAATAAACCATAACACCATATGTTACATCACGCAGTATTAGTTTAATGTGTACTGTTAGAGAGCAGTGGTAGTGAAGTGGTAAGGTGCTTGCCTCTTGATAAAACTCCCGCGTAGCTCCGGGTTCAAACCACACTGGGAGCAAAAGTTTTATGAATTGTTTTTCATGGTTTGAGCCAAGCCTAGGATTTTGTAGTAAGGATACCATATTCTGGCAAATCTTTGGCGATAGAATAGTGCCCTAAGCGTTTACTTTATTCAGCATATACTGGTTCCACAGGCAGTTTTTGTCTGATCTAAACTAATAATATTATATATGCGAAAATAATTGACCGTCTTTTTTTTACGTTTTTATGACTATATGTGTATAACGATATACCGAAATACTTTGTATCATTAGCAACGAAATATAATACTTTTTCCGATATGAATAAATCAGACAGGTTCGACGGTAGAATGGTATGTCGACAGCGTTCCCGTCATATTATGCCGACATATCTTAGGTAACTTTCAGCCTTGTGTATCCAATTCTAGAAATCAAATTCTAAATCCACGCGTACGAAGTCGCGGGTAGCAGCTAGTTAGGCTATAAATGAGTCACTTTATAAATGAAAAACTTTTTAAGATTTTGCTACATCATTTGAGTTGAATGTTTATTCATACATAGGTCTACTGATAAAATGCACGAGGGTAATTCGGAAGTTAACCTCCGTTTGGCTATAAATAAAAAACTTGGATAGTAAAAAAATATTTTATTATAAATATCTTAAAACTACAGCTCTTAAATATTTTTCAACTTAGTCACCATTTAAATTTAAACATTTGTCATAGCGTTTCACTAATTTACGAATTCCTTCTTCATAAAATTTAGCCGCCTGGACACGTATCCAATCTTTCACAGCAATTTTAAGCTCGTCGTCGCCATCGAAGTGCTGCGACGCACTTCTTCATGTGAGTGAAGAAATGAAAATCACTAGGCGCCAAGTCGGGGCTGTAAGGGGGATGATCGGAAACGTTCCATTTGAATTGCTTAAGAAGCTCTCGAGTCTTACGGGCGTAGTCGTGCCAAAACACAACACCGAATGACAGCTTACCGCGACGTTTGTTTTGAATGGCTCGCTTAAGTTTTTTCAAAGTTTCACAGTAGACGTCTGAAGTGATTGTGGTGCCACGTTCCATAAATTCAAAAAGCAAAACTGCCTCGACATAACCTTCCTCGTTGGAAACGTTTAGCTGGCTTTCTTCCGCTTGCATGTAGAATTGTTATTGACCCAGACCATCGACAGTTGTTTCGTTTCGGCGTTTACGTACGCCACATCCGTTTCGACACCAGTCACAAATCTCTTCAAAAAATTTTCTCCCTCAGCGTCGTAGCGTGAAACGAAGTTTAAGGCACAGCCCATTCGTTTGGTTTTGTGGTCCCCTGTAAGCAATTTCGGTACCCACCTAGCACAGAACCTCCTGTAGCCTAATTTATCGGTGATAACATCGTACAAAACCGTATGAGGAATTTGCGGGAATTGTTCAGAAAGTTCAGAGATTGTGAATCTTCGATTTTCACAAACTTTTTCGTCAACGTTCTTGACAAGGTCATTACTCTCAACAGAAGGTCTACCACTCCTCTCTTCATCATGAATGCTTGTTCTACTAGTTTAAATACTAGGACCCATTGCCACACAACTCCTTCAGTCATAAAGTACACAATTGACGATGAGTGTCTGGTGCTAAAACGTTTTGCGCCAAAAGAAATCTTATTACAGGCCGCACTTCGCATTCTGTGGGATTTTCTATTGCAGCGCTCGTGTTTTAAGGTTATAACAAGACAATGCGCAACAGAACGAGGTTCCTACTGTCACAGCTGAATGCATACTGTATCGGGGAACACGCAGATGTGAAAATCGCGGAGCTTCCTGCACGACTACTAGCACCACGCTAGAACGGAGGTTACTTACCGAATTACCCTCATATATTTACGAATATTTCAAACAAAATACTGGAATGCATTTCTATAACATATTCTTTCAAGGAGTTAAATACCCGCAAGAAATAACTGCCAGATGTTAGTAACGAACTACAAGGATAGTTAATTAATTTTCTCTCACGAAGATCAATTACTAGATGGATTATTTCAATAGGTAACATTTCTGCAGTTATTTTTCAGATTTTATAATGGTCATTTTATTTCCCTAGAAATTTAACCTACTTTTTGGATGAGCTGTTTTGAATATTTTAAATCTCTGGTGTAAAAGATGTTGGGAAACTAACGAACAAACAAACGAGATAGCGTACAAATCTCTTGTGCGTCCACATTTGGATTATTGTTGTGCCATTTGGGATCCGTTTCGTAAGGGGTTGATTGACAGTATAGAGAAAGTACAGAGAAGAGCCGCTCGATTCGTGACCACTTGCTACAGTCCTTATGAAAGATCACAGAACTGATTAGTAGACTAGGCTGGGAGTCTCTGGTAGATAGACGACGCACGTTTCGTTTAAACTTATTGGTAAACATACGTACTCCCACTTTCACTTACGAGTGTAGTGAAATACCTCTTCCACCAACCTATTTGAGTCGGAAGGACAGGAAAGATAAAATTAGAGAAATAAGGTGCCGCACTGATTGTTAAATGAATTATTTTTTCCCTCGTACCATTCGGGATTGCAATGCACATCAAAGAGATTAGCTTTGGTGCTGAGCACCCTCTGCCACCCACAATTTTGTGAATTGCAGAGTATATATGTAAATGTAGATGAACCACGTAAACCGAGTTCAGTCAAAATATAATGATTAACCAGTGATAATAAATCATTTCTTAATCTGGCAGAATAGTTTATTCTTTGAAATTTTTCATTAACTTCCTACCATACACGCCATAACGACAATTTTTGCATTTTTTAATTCTTGTTGCAGCTTGCTTATATGAACCCGGAGTATTACAGTGGACATGATATAGTGCCCTGAGGAACACAGTATTCAATAGTCACGTGAGTCGGAGCAAACGCCGTTGATGGTCACTCGTTGTTGCTAAGTCATGAGATACTGCTCAAACTATATAACTCATTGTGCCATAATGTTTCAAGGGGAATGGATAAGAATATTATGTTTCACTAACGCGAAGATCTCTTACAAGTGTGAGAAATCGCTAAGAATACACTCAGCAGACAAGAAAACTTCTACTGTGTTCATTTCACGCATTACTTTGATTAAAGATTATTTTTAACATCTGAAAAATTTTGTAACTTTTCCCGATCCATGCATCTGAAAAGGAAACAGAATGATCAGCATGTTTATGTGTTTGCTCGAGAAACTCATCAAATAACTTCTGTCTCTTCGATCCTGCCACAAGAATTTAATATCACAAATATTGACCAAAATGCGCAGATCTTCAGTCCATTTTGATCATCGTGTGTCTCGTCCTGTGACGTTATAAAACAGGCTTTCACCGAGTGTGGTGGTGTAACGGTTAGCGTTCTGGCCTCGCATTTGAGAGGACAGCGGTTCGAATCCCCGTCCGGTCATCCAGATTTGGGTTTTCCATGGTTTCCCAAATCACTCCAGGCAAATGCCGGGATGCTTCCTTCAAAAGTCCATGGCCGAATTCCTTACCATTCCTTGCCCCCCATCCTTTCCCGTCTCTAAAGAGCTCGCTGTAAAAAGACGTTTAGTAGATTTTTTTTTTTTTTTTTTAAATACTTGCTTTCGTTCGCGGGTAGATATCTTTCCACACCTATAGACAGACAGATGTCGCTATTGTAACAAGTTAAGAGGTCAGGATTATTGTGTTTATGATTCTGTAATGGTTTAGTGTGTTTTAAATTAAAAAGCCAGAAAAAAGATTAAAGTACGAATTACACTTAAATCAACATATTAATTGTTTTTAGTTTACTTATATTCGATCGTTGTAGAAAGAAATATATCCGCTCATTACGTCGTTTTTAAGATTATGGGCGTTTTTATAATATCAATAGTCAAATATTCCACTTACATTTTTGGGGGATCGCACTGCTTTAATTGATGGATTACTACCGACGATTCGGCGCCCAACCTGGTGCCTTAATCGGGGTTTCCAGAATCGGAATATTCTGGAAACCCTGATGAAGGCACCAGATTGGGTGCCGAAACGTCGGTATTAATCCAACAATCAAAGCAGTGCGATCCCCGAAAAAAGTAAGTGGAATATTTGATTAATATGACGCCTGTTGAAAGCGTAAAATGTTGAATAACAATACTATTTAGTTAATCAATTGCAAAGAAATGAATTGCGAGAACAGTTCATTCATCCCGCCATATTGGCCGGCTCAGAATCTGTTTATATTCGATGATGATGTTTTCGTTGTACTCTGTGTCCAGAGATGTCGCAGTCGGAGTAAGGTGGGAAAAGTGTACAGCATTAGAACATTATTAAGGTGATGTGCGTATTTAATGAGGATTCTACTTATTTAAGCAACCACGAAAAATGAGTTCCCAAAACATTGCATTAAACCTGTTATTTTGGACGGTCGTAGAGATTAGCGTATTTATGAAACGTATGAACGTCGCACCTCTCTGTGCGGATCGCTCCCCCCCCCCCCCCACTCCCCCTCTCCTGGTGGTGACTAATCCCCCGGCAGTGTGTGACGCCGCGCCGTGTCCCCATAAGTCATGGGGACGGCGGGCGGCCTCTTTATACTAATGGACGCGATGCATAATACATCAGAGGTGGGCCTCTACGGGCCGCCGAACAAACAAACAAACAAACAAGTCGTCTTCATCGGTCGTTTACCACTCCGGCCGCAAGAAACAGAAAGGGAGGAGCGGCCTCATCTTCGGAGAAAACAGAGAGCAGCTAGGAGCAGCCTACAAGCAAAACTATACGGATCGCATGCGAAAATCAACCTTAATGACTTTTAAGATGGCGACGCATTCAATAACGTAATTTACATCTATCTTCCTCTTTGGTTTCACCCTCTTTCGGGTACGAAAAATCAGCCACTTCTTTACATGCTGTTCCTTCCTTTGCGCCCAGTATTTCTTCATCCTCTCGGACCTCCTTTTCTCTCCTCTTCTGAGATGATGGGTTTTCACTTTATTTTAGATTTTTCTTGGAACCTTATGTTTTCATCTTTAAATCTTATCTGCGCTGTTCTATCAAGTAATGATTTTTCTGTAATTTTTAAATGCTCTTAGGGCTTTTCCAATTTCTGTGAACCAATTAGGCTTAGCTATGCGGTTCTGGACAAAATCAAAATTTTGTTTGTTTAGTCTACCAGAGTTCATTCTGAGAAGATGTCCGTAGAAATTTAGTCTCCTTTGGCGCATAGTATCTGAGAGTTTTTCATTATAGTAACAATACTTGAATTAAAATATTTCTTTTACTTGACAAATAAGTATAGGTATTCGAAGAGATTTTTTTTTTTCTTATCAATTTTTTTGTTTTGTTTATTGCTTTCCTTTGTTCTTAATTCCAATCCCAGACTCCCCTAACTACAAAACAAAAATTTGCATACTACCTGAAATCGAGTGTCAACTTTTTGTCACTGTCATCCTTTTCCTTTCTTAAACTGCTCTTAATTCTACCACCAAACTGTTTCCATGCTTCATCACCAACCTACGCCTTATTCCTTCCCAGTACCCTCTTCACCCTCGTCCCGTATTCCAATGAATCCCTTTCCAACTCCTTTATCAGATACTGAACGCGTTCTGCTGTAATTTCGACAAACAAATCCATCTGCTTCCATTTGCGCACCTAAAAGCAGAAGTAAACGAACTGCACGTAAAAAGCAATCTTCAAAAATAGTAATAATAGCCTTTAAGACAGCGACGTATTGAATGTCGTAATGTACTTTGCGAGTTACACAACATCACTAATTGTTTAATTTATTATTAATACATAATTTTGTCTTTAAGTAACTACGGTCATATAATTATATTAGCTTTGACATTAAACTTTTTCAAGATCTGAGAAAGTTAAACCGGACCGAAGGGAGTGAAGGAGGATCTTTGGTTACCAAAACAGTTTATGAGAAGAAGAAATGATTAAAACGATCCAATCCTGGCGGGATGGATATATAATAAAAAATTGGATATTAAAGAAAATCAGGCAACTTTTTCCCTCTACAAATTTCAACCTTATATTGCTTCACCGGTTTTGTAAATTATTAATCATTTCTCTTGGTAACTTATTACAATCCGTGACCCCTTTAAGAATGAAAGAAAATCTTCACACAACCTTGTGCCAGAAATCGGTTTCCAGCTTGTGGTCATGGTCATCGTTTCCCTTCCACGGATTACTTTTAATTGATACACTGATAGCTTTCCTCGCCTCATCATCAACATACGCCTTGTACACTCCCATGATCCTCTTCACCCTCCTCCTGTCTTCCATAGACCCCCATTCCACCTCTTTTATCATATCTGTTACTGATTGCATTCTGCGATAATTTTTACAAACAGATGTAGCAGCCATTCTTTGCAGCCCTCCAACTCCAGTTTCTGACACCCACAATGTGTGTCGCATACTACATTACCACATTCAAGCAATGGTCTGACCAAAGTTTTGAAACCCAATTCCCTCGTACTTCCCCTCATGGCTCTTTCCTATAAGAGAAGGACTTTGAAACCATTTCCAAACACCTGCCCAATGTATTCTGTGGTATTAGTATGCTTGCAAGAAATTCCTTTCCCACTCTACAGTGGTAATCAACCTTCAGTATCTTGATCTGTGTACCTAATAAGCTGACCTTGCATTCGTGTTCATGCTATATTGATCTACCATCGCAGATATCATTTACGGGTAACCCTGCAGCTGTTTACAGTTATATCCAATTTGGACACAACTGTATACCATTATACGATAATCTAGTATTACCTGAAAACTGCTGAATTGATTTAGCCCGAGTTTTCACAGTATCAAACATTGATGTGTCTCATTATGCTGACACATATGCCACTAAACATTTTATTATTATGATATTTCATCTGGCACTGGAGCAGATAATTAAAATCTATTCAGTACCTGTAGAGTTGAATATCAGGTATTCAGAGTTATATTGCAAGTATTGCAAACTAAGCGAGATATGAAATATATATATATTCTTTACTTCCGTTATGTTTCAGGAATTGAAAACTGCGGCGCCATTTTATTGTGAACATAACAGCAAATACGATAGTCAGAGACATTGTAGTTGTGCTGGCAGAGCTTGTAATCAAAGAAAATCTCTGTTGTTTTTTCGTTATTAGTTTCTCGCATTCATTACAGACATCTATGGCATTTAAAAACTAAATATCCCAAATTAACTGGAAGGAGATACGGGACCACCTGTAAGAACTTCCCCACACTTTGGGGGTAATGCTGCCCCAGATGATTTAGTGTCTGTCTGTCTGTCTTAAAGGAAAGAATATTCAAGTTTTTTTGGTGTGCAATATAGTTATTATTTCAAACCGATTTTATTGCTTTCACTAAAGGCTACGTTCTGACATTCTAGTTGTGTGTTTATTGCGGAATGTGACATCTAGTCATTCTATCTTTGGTATTCGTCACCATACGTTGAGAATTTCATTTTATGTTCTGGCGTTATGTAACGTTGAAACATAAGATATACCAAACAACTAAGTTGAGATTCTAATCTTTAAAACGGTTAAAATCCCATTGAAATCTGCTCAGTAGTTTCCGAGTTTTTCTAGTTCAAATGTATCCTGTTTACGTTTTATAGATTTAGATAGAAGATGGATAGATCTATTATAAACCGCCGTATTATGTCACGTCTGCACAGTAGATTTGTTCCCAGATCTCGTCTCTGTAAGTAACCGCGCTTACCACTTTATGTTACCAGACGAGTGACGGTTCGGTTGGAACACATTCTGGTAATCTTATCAACAGCTCCGCGCATGCAGCAGGTCGCCCGGGCACGTTCAACACACACACCCAGTACTGCCAACTGTTTGCAGGTAATTAAATTCGTTAGCCTAATGCACGCCAGTTGCGTCAGTAGCTGCTATCGGGTTTGTTAACCCGGTTCTGTAACCCTGATTAGCCCTCGTGTTGCATAAAACGGGGCGTACACCGCCGCTCAAGGTCACCTTCAAATCGGGGCTGCAGCAGAATATTCGAGTTGGTACACGTTATTGTTTATGAGGGTAATTAGCTGTGTGGCAGTTCCCAATGTCCTGTCAACGGCAGCCAAATATGAGGTTACCAACTGCTTACTGAAAATGGCTGGCCTCTTCTACGGCTGCGGCAGCCATTTTATAACTGCCTTCCTGGAACTCATATATTATAGGTGGGTTTCTGTAAAATCATTTTTTAATTTAAATCAAAATTAAGATGTAGAAAAAAATGGGGACTGCACTACTTTGGTAACCTTCGAGAAACTGGTACTAACCTGTTGAAATTTACATCAGTCGCTTCGTCAACATGTCCTCTTCGCGTTTTGCGTTCATACTTCGCGGAAAAATCGCTAGAAATTTAACTAAAAATGTCGAATTATGAAAGGCTGAGCAGCTATGAAATGCTATCGGCACTGCAGAAAAAAAAGAAAACATAAAAATTATCGGTACAGGGATCATTTCAACCTAACAGTTTCGTTTTGTCATAGAAACCGTGGTTAGCTGGAACAAGTGAAAAAAAATTTGGGAAATTTTCGCTATGCGGCATATCAGGAAATGGCGTATTTGTTTACAATGGAAGCAGTCGATTATCTCTGGTTGCTCGTTGCTATGTAAGATGGCGGGCATCAACTTATTATAACTCGGATAAATATTGTCCATTTGTCAATTTTGTATGACTTTTTACAACGGAGAAGAGGAGAAAACATTACAACAAAGGATTAAATCAACATTTTAAGAGACTGTACCTGATTTTTTTTCAACGTTGGCGGCATGTAACGGTTGTGCGTCATTTTATATTTCGGCATTTTTAATTTAATTCTTGGCAACTTTTCCGCATAGTATGAACGCAAAACGTGAAGAGGACATGTTGACGAAGCGACTGATGTAAATTTCAAGAGGTTAGGACCAGTTTCTCGAAGGTTACCAAAGTAGTGCCGTCCCCCAAAAAATCATAAAATTTGATAAACTAGCTGGTACCCACGACTTCGTTCGTGTTTGTAAAGAATTTGGATTAACAGTTACCAACATCTAACCACCATAGTGCACGATGGGAGACTCGATGCTATTACCACACACAAACGCCAGTTATCTGCGCTATGTAGTTCAGCCAGCAAAGTAAAATATACGGACACACATGTCTTTGGTCGAAATACGAAAATATCGTTGATCGTCCAACTTGAACCAACATATCTCCCACACTATCACAGTTACCGCAATTCGGCCAACGTTGTTATCGACGGGTGACTCTGCTCTACTACCACACACAAAGACCAGTGATCTGCGCTTGATAGTTTTGGCTGAAAAGTGATACACCATGACACATACCATTTTTGGTAGAAATACGAAAGTACCGCAGGTCGCCCACTTTCAACCACCATATATCTCACACCCTCATAGCTACCGACTTCTAACCACCATAGTACACGATAGGAGACACGATACCACTACCACACAAAAACGCCATTGGTCTATGCTATGTAGTTCAGGCAGCAAAGTGACATACGGAGACACATGTCTTTGGTCGAAATACGAAAATTCCCTTCATCGACCAGTTTTAACCATCATATCTCCCACATCCCCACAGCCATCGACATTCGGCCTACGTTGTGCACGACAGGAAACTCCATGCTACTTCCACACACAAACACCAGTGATCTGTGCTAGGTAGTGGGGCTGAAAAGTGAAAAGTAGGGAAACACAAGTCTATTTTTATATATATATAAGATTAATCAGATTAGATTAGCCTAAAAAATATTCTTTTTTAAAATAAATTCTCGGAGTTCCAGCCGAGTATAATTGTAAAAAAATATGTGTTCTTTCGACGGCGTCTACCTCTGTCCTCATTTTCAACCATCGTATAACTTAAAACCGTTTGTTTACGCGGTAGACGACAAAAGTCGATCCACCGTGATGACGTCACCCACTCTTCTGCGAAGCTGCGTCTATAAACCACGTAGCTCCATTTTGGCCTCCTGTGAACCCCCCCTCCCCCCCACGTAGCCCGACATGGCTTTTGCCTTTACCACATCCCCTCCCCCTCCCCTCCACGTAACACGCAGCTTTTTTCCCTTTTGATTCCAGAAACATTTTGTTCCGTTTTCTCTTGTCAGACTGTTGCAAATTACATACGGAGATAATTAAATGACGGAAATAAATATTCACATGCTTTTCAGTATTCTGTACCTCATTTTAACTGTGAAAAATGATATGAATTGAAAGCTACGTTGTCTTACGCAGAACACTCCCCCCCCCCAACCACCCACGTAGCGCAGTGTAGCCTTCCAGCCAACCCCTCTCCCCACCCCCCCTAGACCAAGGCACGTAGTTTGTGCACGCTCCCTTATCTGGTGTCCATTATCAATGTTAACTCAACAATCAGCTGTTCTGATTTTAACAGTATCTGTTAGAATGCTGTACCAAAAATCTTTGAGCCCGGATAAAATTCTAGTTTTTTTCTAAATTAAATATATGTCCTCTTGCATACCGTATTCGGCCGCCGCGGATTTATCTTCTTACCCGAGCACACTCAAACGGAAGAAACGCAAGGCCCTTGGTATCAATGCGATTTTTCTGTCGAATATAAGGTGGGGAATGAATTGCTAGCTGAAGACTTGAAATGTAAATATCTTGGCATTACATTTGATAACAAGCCTAACTGGGCAGGACACATTGGACAGGTGGTAGGAAAAGGTTTCAAAATCCTGAACTTGTTGGAGAGAGTGATGAGGGGATGTATGAGGGAAGTAAAGGAATTGGGTTACAAAACTTTGGTCAGACCATTGCTCAAATATGGTAGTGTAGCAGGGGGCCCACATTTTGAGTATCAAATACAGGAGTTGGAGAAGTTGCAAAGAAGGGCTGCTAGATTTGTTTCTGGAAATTATCGCAGAATGCAATCAGTGACGGATATGATAAAGGAGCTGGAATGGGATTCATTGCAAGACAGGAGTAGGATGAGGAGGGTCATGGGAGTGTACAGGGCATATACTGGCGATGAGGCATTGAAAGATATTGCAGTAGGTATGTAAAGTATTTCATGGAAGCGAAAAGATGACCATGACCACAATCTGGCACTCGATTTCAGGCACAAGGGTGTGGGAAGATTTTCTTTTTTAGGTAAGGGTGTCAGGGAATGGAGTGAGTTACCAAGGGGAATGATGAATAACTTAACGAAAACGTTAAAAAAAATTAAAGTTAAAATTTGTAGATGGCAAATGTAGGTGGGTGCAAGATAGGGGGAAGTTGGGTGTGTAGGGAAATTGACACCGGGCCATGTGCTCCATTGCAATTAAATTAAATCTTCCTTCTTACTAAAAGCACGACTGATCTGCCTGATTGTAACCATTATTCTAGAAAGTTATCCGGAAATAGCCCAATTCACCCGCAAGGCTATCTTTGTCACAAACCCCTCCTTTATCCATGTACCAAGGTGGTTAAAACAGTTTTGCGTTGCGCAAAATGGTGACAGCTGTTGGTGTATAAAAACAAGTCTGAAAGGGTAAGCTTACGACAACCAGAGTGTCCAAGTGAATCGTCGGCAGAAACGGCAGGCAACTTTCCTCTGGGACTATCTCCACAGTGGTTCAATATAGTTTCCCTTCAAATTATAATTTGAAACCAAACATAGAGAAAGTTTCATATTTCCTTTAAATTTACATAGACGATTGCGCAATGAAACAAAGAGAACCAAAGTTTGCATTTTATCATTACAAAATCAAGGATATAGGCGTTATTTATTAACAGTTGCGTTTGCTTAAGAAAATACGAAAACATTAACTGCGTACAAGCTGTAATTACTGTTGAGTTGGGATTTATAAGATATTAAATGTTGATGCTTGTCTTCTTTGGCATCACTGTTAGTAATTCTTATTACAAGGAATGCATTAATGCACCTGCGAGAGAAATTTTCGGTTTCGAGCAGCTATGTTAGTTTAAACTTGGTTTGATTCAAATTCGTCCTGGACCAGAATATTCGTCGTTACAATATAAGGCATGAGTAATTTATTTCTTATATGCAAATGGAGACTCCGGTGAAACTTTCATTGAATTTATTTCTTTTTAATAATCTAACTAAATTTCATATGCGTTATGTTATTGAAGTCACTACTTTATTCGGATGAAAATAGTTCCAAATTTATTATAATCTCTACTGTCTGGATCAGGAATAAAACAAATATTACGTGGTAAAGCATAATTTATTTTGATTTTTTTTAAGAAAATATTCTTAGATTTCTTTGACGCTATATTAAAGACGTCATTAGTTCAGCTGCATATAAGTAGTTACAACTGTATCATAATGCAAACTAAAACCTAAATGTACGTGCAGCAGTACAGAGTAAAGTTGTGGGCACTATTTAATAATATTTCCATTTAGCTAACGAAATATGAAGAAATTATTATTTTTACTATAGCTTTACCCTACGTCATTAAAGACGGTGTAACAGCCCTCATACCTGAATTTTGAATAGAATTGTATTTAATGAAGTATCTGTAGTGAGCTAAAATTTGCTTCAATATGATCTGGTATGGTTGTTTTGAAATTTCTTGTAAATCAGTGTATATAGACTTTGTTTTATCAAAGGAAATTATTTAAAGGAAATTTAATATGTTTAAGAATCGAATTGTGCTAGAGAATTGCTTAAATGTGTGTATTTGCAAGTATTAATGCAAGTTACGATGTCTACAGTACAATTTTGTACAGCTTAAAATGATTTCTGTAAATAATTTTGTGTTTAAGTATATTTAATTTCCATTTCTGGACCATTTTGTAATGATGTTAAGGGATTATGTATTGATTCTGATTGTTTTTTAATATGTTTAATTGTTTGAGTAATTGTTAATGTTCGAGAAATATCTGGCGGACGCTTTTGAAGAATTCCAGAAATTTCGATAGAGCCTATATAAAAAAATCGGCAGAAGGACAGATTTAGTTTGTAGTTAGTTTACAGTCAGTTTATACAGATTCACTTTGGAAATGCGTCAGTAGTATCTGTGGATTGTATCTTTGCATGTAAACAATATCGCTGACTTGTTGTTTTGAAAAATAAACAAAAAATCTTAAACTGAGTCTTATGGTGGACTATTTAATTAATTACAATATTAATTAAACCACCGAAGAACCTGATAGTGGGATGGGACTGAGTACAAGGAACGGGATGAAACTCGGCCATGGCTTTTTGAAGGAAGCATCTCGGCGTTCACCTGCAGTGATCTGGGAAAACCGTGCACAACCCAAATCTTGATACCCGGACAGGGATTCGAACCGGCGTCATCCCGAAAGCGAGGCCAGAGCGTTAACCGCTCACCCAACTCGCTCGGTTCGGAACGAAGTAATCAATGACATGATGCACAAGTCTGCATTTATCATGTGGTGAGGTTTCAGTTTTAACATACGTCCGTCCAATCACATTTCGAAAGTCTCCAAGCGATTAACGTGTCGAGGCTTGTACGAGCTACCCCTAACTCTTCTACAGATAGCTCGCCCCGTCTGTACCTGTAATTGAACGAGCTGGGTATGTATCGGAGAGTGAGAGTAAGACGCGACTTCGAGGAGCCACCCGTGGGAATGTCTTGACTTGTAATTGGAGTCAGCCCGACTGCGACCGCAATGAAATTAGTTCCGCTGCCGGCGGGGGTTCCCGCGGGACAAGGGCGCAAATTGCAGTCCGACCAGACGAGCGGCAAATTATGCAATAAATTATAAATGAACGGAAACAGCTAATTTGATTCTGCGCCCGCCTATTAATTGCCCGCACAGGGTCGGCTCGTTGCCACTCTTTGCTCCGCTGTTCGCTTCAGCTCCGGTGAAAACTGATTCGTTTCGCCGACACAGGTGTCATGAGCGGCAACGACCTACACAGATGTTCTTGAAGTGAACTGTCATTGAATCGGTGCATGAAGCAGTGAACAGAAATCGGTATCCGTCTACAATCTACACATATAAAACACAAAATTTGGGTCATGTTACGCCATGACGTCACACTATAACGACGGAGTATGACGTCACGCTTTTCGCCTTTGCTGCACAATAAATCGAGATGTTCCAGGTTATGCCCCGCATTTAATAACAGCTCTATTTAGCTATGCATCCGTGAATAACTTAACTGTCAGAACACTGAAAGAAAAGTACCATTGAAATCAACATATTCATTATTAGTTACTTTTTCTTAATTTAAATTCGTTTGATATATATATATATATAAGGCGCTTGCTTTCAAAACGGTCGCTGTTCCTGCCCCGGGCATGAATCCCTGCAGGTGCAGGAATTTTGAGAGTTGTGTTTAAACATATGAGCTATGCCAGGACGCTCCGTGGTTCGGATTCCACGTTAAACTGTAGGTCCCAGAGGAAAGGAACTGTCCGTCCTACCTCTGACACAATGGCTTAGTATGCCTCCTTCGGGAGGATCCAACCAATCTTCGGATTGTGGACTAAGTTAAGTTTTAGGTTTTATATATATACAAATTTAAAAAAATAAAAAATGAAAATTATGTGTTCTATATGAAATGATTTTCTACAGAATATTTTACACGAAACCTTTAAAAATGTTCTATTATGAATGGTGTGCAGAAGAGGAAAGGCGACCATGACCACAAGCTGGCGCTTGATTTCATACATAAAGGAGTGGAAAATTTTTCTTATGTTGGTAAGGGTGTCAGGGATTGGAACAAATTACCAACTGAAGTTATGAATAATTTACCAAAAACATTTTATAAATTTGAAATTAAAATGTATAAATCGGAAATCCAAATGAGGCAGGAATTTAACACTGCAACTATAAGAGAATTTTTTTTAAAAGAAATATTAAATGGGGTAATTAATGACTAGGGGAATTGCAACCGGGCCATTAGCTCCATTGCAATTAAATTAATAATAGTATTAATATGTTGTACTTATGACAGATTAAGGTACAGCTTTTCTTGAAGTGAAACTTTTATTGCATCATCGGGTGAATTACTGAACACTAAGTTGACTCAGTTTAACCGACGTAACCCCGTTTATCGATTATTATTTACAATTAACTGGTAATTTCTCTACGTATCTCTCCACAAAATACTTCTGAAATAAAAGCAACCCCGCGAACACTACATTGGAATTCTCCAAATACTTGACCCCAAGCAATTATCAAAATAAAATTTTCTTTTA
>JARYHS010009186.1:267059059-267130748 GCA_031002005.1 Vandiemenella viatica
GTCCTTGTGGACTGGAGCATCATCAGTGAGATTTTTGATACAAGCAAGCTGTTTCCTGACCGACATGTGATTGTTTGTATCAAAATCTCACTGACGATGCCACAGTCCGCAAGCCGAAACGCGTCTGAGCGTATAGGAATGAAAATAACAGTTATTAAGAGACGAATTTTCATTAAAAATGTTGAAAAATAGAATTTTGACAGATGGTATCTAAGGCCGCGGTAGTGGAATAGAGAAATTTTTACTACGTGAGCGCTGTTTTGCAGAATGCAGAAGCGGCTCCTGATTAAATCGCTGTAAACGGTGAGATTCATTTGTAAAGGGTTATTCTTTCTGAGAGGAAAAACAAAGAGATAGCGTCGCTATAAGGTGATGTAAACGCAACGGAACAGGAAAGAGAATAAAAATTAAGAGAAACGATTGCGAATGAGAAAGAATCACTTAAATTCTACTAAGTATCTATACAACATACAGTGAGCTGGCAGAGTTTCTTGGACTAGGGAAAACATTGTAACCAACACAGTAAGCGGCAGTAGTCCTGATTCTAATTGGCTTTCCAGAACTGGACCTATGATTTATGCGTCGAAGTATATTTCTCTTACCAGGAAAAGACTGGGAGAGGTAGAATAAAGAAATGAGGACTTCCTATCCCTCCCAAAAAATTAAAAACTTTTTTCGGTTGAGACTAAATACTCAGGTCACATGGCGTATATATTCATTATTATATTATTTTAGGAGATAATTCTCTTTTATTTATAAGAATAATTAATTAATGATATATAAACTTTACAAACGCAGAGGAGATTTCGAAATGAATGCAACCCGTCGACACTCAACTGTCCTTCGAAGTTTTAAAACTGTCGATACTCTGATTAATTGTTCGAATTGCTATTTTTCGCGCAACGATTTATTCGAATTGATTAGTCGTAATTGGAGTATAAATGACCGTCAAAGGGACGACAGAAATAATGTTACCAATTAGTTTAACAGCTATTGCAGCGCTCTACAAAATGTCGGATCCAGAGATGATGGTGCTTCAGTAATACAGGTGTAATATCGCAGGCGCGAAATAATTACGCAGAGTGCGAAATGTTCGCTTCCCGTTCCGTGCGAAGTGAAAACCCCACAGGAGGATTCACAGTAACTGTTTTCTTTGTTTTTTGTTTTTTTTTTTGTTGTTTTTTTGTTTTTTGCTGACGCTTCAGGTTTGTTTTGTAGTTAATATGGATTTACTCACAGCGTAAATTAAATTATTGTGAAATTTAGAAAGCTTAATCCAAACAGGGCAGTTCTCTTTGACATTATACCAGGTAAATCCTGTCTCGGAATCTTAAAGCTCATGTGTTACAATAGCTGTTACCTGCATTGTTATCCACTATAGGAATTCCTATTGTTAATTATATTGAGTGTTTAATTTATTTAATTTAATTTAATTGCAATAGAGCACCCGCTCCGGTGGCAATTTCCCTACACACCCAACTTCCCGTTATCCTTGACTCACCTACATTTGCCCTCTACAAATTTTAACTTTAAATTCTTTTAACGTTTTCGGTACGTTATTCATCATTCCCCTTGGTAACTCATTCCAATCCCTGACACCCTTACCTAAAAAGGAAAATCTTCCCACACCCTTGTGCCTGAAAAGCCTGACAAGAGTAACATAACTGCAACTGGTGTTTGTGTGGGTAGTAGCATCAAGTCTCCCATGATGCAGTACGGTGATCGAATGTAGGTTGCTATGGGAGTGAGGGAGATATATATGGTGATTGATAGTGGTCGACCTACGGCATTTTCGTGTTTCGACCAGTGTTCCAATATTTCAAGTTGTAGCCACAACTACCTAGCGCGGACCCTGGTGTTTATTTTGTGGTAGAACACTCTCCCATCATGTACTATGGTGGTTCCATGGCGGTAGCTGTGTGTCGGAGATATGGTGGTTAAGTGGTCGACGTAGGCACTTCAATTTTTTTGAATCTTCTAGAAGTGCTACTCTGTTGTTTAACGTACAAGGCGTGATCAAATGAAAAGGTACGAAACGACACGGGGTACAAATGTAGACTTATTCAAAATATAGCACCATAGGCCTGAGCACAACGATCCCACTGATGAACAAGCCGCAGGATTCCTCGTTCCCAGGATTCCTGTGGCCGGACGAGACCCAGTCCTTCACAGAGTCCTTGAGTACATCGTCCGAGTTGAAGCGCTTCCCTTTCAGGTGTTCTTCAGTGGACCAACACATGGAAATCGCAGGGCGACATGTCCGGACTGTAGGGCGGATGGTCCAACGTCTCCACTTGAACTTGGCCAGTTCCATGTGTGTGACTCTGGAGACGTGTGGACGCGCGTTATCATGGAGCAGAACCACACCCTCCGTGAGCAGCCCCGGTCTTTTGTTCTTGATTGACCTGCGTAGGCGTCGGAGTGTCTCACAGTACACATCCCCCACCTGTACGCCATCCTGTCCTCATACGGACTGCCGCATCATTTGGACGCCGCTTTTGATAAGAGCCTCTGCTCTTACTGCGCATGCGAGAGCCGCGCATGCTCCGATCCTAGTCAGAGACTCCAATCGCCCTAGATGTCTCGCTACGTTCTCCCATGGCGGAATATACAAATATTTAACTGTTACGGTTTTACGTCGTTTCATACCTTTTCATTTGATCACCCCTTGTACTAAAATATTCTAGAAATTCTTGAATAATGTTCTAGAATACCGGTACTACACTTTTTCAGCTATTAACATATATTAATCATTTATATGAAACATATTTAGTAAGTGAAAAGATTTTGACGTTACTTTAACTAGCGGGTTGCTGATCTACACGGGACTAAAATAGAATACTTTTACGTAATCCTGAAAGTATTCAAAGTTCCGTGCAGAAACAAAAAAAAAAAATTCAAAATTTTTGACAAACATGAACGATGCGATGGGCACCAGCTAGTTTATTTATAAATGTATAAATACGTTATAACGGTAATCCTCTGCTTGAAGAACGTCATTGGGAGGACACGGTTTCGAATTCCCGTCCGGTCATAGTATTTTGGGTTTCCATGGTTTCCCAAAACCACTCAGGTGAATTCCGTAACGGTTCCTTCAAAAGGCCATGGTCAAATTCCTCCCTGTTCCTCGTCCCATGTCCTTTCCCGCCTCTAATGACTACGGAGTTGAGTGGGCGTAAAACCATAAAAAAACTAAAAATATCATTTACATCGATCAACTTTTCTTACTTCCGTAAATGCATATATATCGATACTTCAAACCAAGCCTCACTGAAAGAACTATACTTCCATATTTGATCTCTTCTTCTGGTTTTCCTAGCAGGTATAGTAAATTTTGCTTCGTATATTATATTTAGTAGTTTATTTCATTTTATCTGTAAGAAAACATATACTTCGCTTTCCCTCTCGTTTAGATCAACAGATCCATCTCCTTTATGCTCAATATTAATAACACCGACGTTCACCTGAAAACACATTAATTTTACAGCCGTCAGACAGCACTCGACGCATGTTTATATACTGCTGTAGACGTTTCACAGGCCGTCGACGTTGCAGTCATTCTTGTATAAGTCCTTTTGACAGCTTAAAGCCGCAAGTCCAACGCGACAGTTTTTGTCGGCTCGTCTCTCGCCTCTTCCATCTTCCGTTATTCTCCTTAATAATTACTCCTGCCAAGGCGGCAGTTGAAGATAGGACGAGGAAGATGGAAACAGCGTTCAGGATTTGTCAAAAGACATACAATCAAATTACTCTCCCATCAGGCGAAATACAAGCACTATAGTACAGTAGTGAAACCAGAATGTTTATACGCAGCAGAAACACTAGCCAGAAAGGGATTAACGGAAATAGAAAACAAAACAAAAAGTTTCTAAGGAAAATCTTGGGACAAAAAAAAAAAAAAAAAAAAAAAAAAGTGACAGGAGGCAAATTTAGTTTTAAGTTTAAGATAGAAACAAGAATTATACAAGTTTCAAAAGGTATCAAGCACGATAAGTAAAAGGAGATTAGCTTTCTATGGTCACATCAAGAGAATGGAACCAGAAAGAATGGCAAAGAAATACTCAATTTCAAGAGAACAGGAAGACTCAAGTTCATGGGTGAAGGAGGTCCATCAGGATCTGGAAAGATGTGGGATCCAAGACAGGAATTAATCGGAGGAATAGTTGCGGAGGCAAATGATCTGACTGAAGAAAAAAAATCAGGAAAAGTATGGCATTTTCAGAGGGAGAAAGCAAGAGTGAGCCAGAGAATGAAAGAGTACTGGCGATGGAGGAAGGAAACTCAGAAGAGGAAATGAAGTTGCGTAGTCGTAGTCCATAGATAGCTGAAACGAATATATATACAGGGTGGGGCATTTAATATGTATTCTGGAAATATTTCGGAAAGAAAGCATTTTAACAAACAATAACCTATATAAAAAATAATCGTACAGTAGGGGGCTACAACTATGTGATATTGGTTTTTTCACAGGTGGCGCTGTTGTTGTTACAACAAGGTCAACTTAATTCTTTTAAATGGGAACCCCTATTTTTTTTTGAAGATTCCGATTCCTCATCAAAAAATAAAAATAGTTTGCTTAACTCACTTTTCTGTTAGCCTCACAGATGGCGCTGTAATCGCGAAAAATGAATATTCGCGTTTTTTGTGTATAATTTTAATTATTGTTTAAATAATTACATGTAATTTTCATTCTGTAAACATGGAAGGTAATTTTAAAGGATAATGACGAAATTGATTTTTTAAATGCTTTTTCTTACTTATTTGCAGCCATGTCTACAGCAGGTGCTCAAAAAGGTGACCATTTACTTCCAGACATTTTCTGACACACTTCGAGCTGTTCAGGCATCATTTATGCAAAGGGTCAGAAAATGTCTGGAAGTAAATGGTCACCTTTTTGAGCACCTGCTGTAGACATGGCTACAAATAAGTAATAAAAAGCATTTAAAAAATCAGTTTCGTCATTATCCTTTAAATTTACCTTCCATGTTTACAGAATGAAAATTACATATAATTATTTAAACAATAATTAAAATTATACACAAAATACGCGAATATTCATTTTTCGCGATTACAGCTCCATCTGTGAGGCTAACAGAAAAGTGAGTTAAACAAACTATTTTTAATTTTTCATGAGGAATCGGAATCTTCAAAAAAAAAATAGGGGTTCCCTTTTAAAAGAATTAAGTTGACCTTGTTGTAACGACAACAGCGCCACCTGTGAAAAAACCAATATCACATAATTGTAGCCCCCTACTGTACGATTATTTTTTATATAGGTTATTGTTTGTTAAAATGATTTCTTTCCGAAATATTTCCAGAAAACATATTAAATGCCCCACCCTGTATATATATTCGTTTCAGCTATCTATGGACTACGACTACGCAACTTCATTTCCTCTTCTGAGTTTCCTTCCTCCATCGCCAGTACTCTTTCATTCTCTGGCTCACTCTTGCTTTCTCCCTCTGAAAATGCCATACTTTTCCTGATTGTTTTTTCTTCAGTCAGATCATTTGCCTCCGCAACTATTCCTCCGATTAATTCCCTGTCTTGGATCCCACATCTTTCCAGATCCTGATGGACCTCCTTCACCCATGGAACTTGAGTCTTCCTGTTCTCTTGAAAGTTGAGTATTTTCTTTGCCATTCTTTCTGGTTCCATTCTCTTGATGTGACCATAGAAAGCTAATCTCCTTTTACTTAATCGTGCTTGATACCTTTTGAAACTTGTATAATTCTTGTTTCTATCTTAAACTTAAACTAAATTTGCCTCCTGTCACTTTTTTTTTTTTTTTTTTTTTTTTTTTTGTCCCAAGATTTTCCTTAGAAACTTTTTGTTTTGTTTTCTATTTCCGTTAATCCCTTTCTGGCTAGTGTTTCTGCTGCGTATAAACATTCTGGTTTCACTACTGTACTATAGTGCTTGTATTTCGCCTGATGGGAGAGTAATTTTGATTTGTATGTCTTTTGACAAATCCTGAACGCTGTTTCCATCTTCCTCGTCCTATCTTCAACTGCCGCCTTGGCAGGAGTAATTATTAAGGAGAATAACGGAAAGATGGAAGAGGCGAGAGACGAGCCGACAAAAACATGTCGCGTTGGACTTGCGGCTTTAAGCTGTCAAAAGGACTTATACAAGAATGACTGCAACGTCGACGGCCTGTGAAACGTCTACAGCAGTATATAAACATGCGTCGAGTGCTGTCTGACGGCTGTAAAATTAATGTGTTTTCAGGTGAACGTCGGTGTTATTAATATTGAGCATAAAGGAGATGGATCTGTTGATCTAAACGAGAGGGAAAGCGAAGTATATGTTTTCTTACAGATAAAATGAAATATAACTACTAAATATATAATATACGAAGCAAAATTTACTATACCTGCTAGAAAAACCAGAAGAAGAGATCAAATATAGAAGTATAGTTCTTTCAGTGAGGCTTGGTTTGAAGTATCGATATATATGCATTTACGGAAGTAAGAAAAGTTGATCGATGTAAATGATATTTTTTAGTTTTTTTATGGTTTTACGCCCACTCAACTCCGTAGTCATTAGAGGCGGGAAAGGACATGGGACGAGGAACAGGGAGGAATTTGACCATGGCCTTTTGAAGGAACCGTTACGGAATTCACCTGGAGTGGTTTTGGGAAACCATGGAAACCCAAAATACTATGACCGGACGGGAATTCGAAACCGTGTCCTCCCAATGACGTTCTTCAAGCAGAGGATTACCGTTATAACGTATTTATACATTTATAAATAAACTAGCTGGTGCCCATCGCATCGTTCATGTTTGTCAAAAATTTTGAATTTTTTTTTTTTGTTTCTGCACGGAACTTTGAATACTTTCAGGATTACGTAAAAGTATTCTATTTTAGTCCCGTGTAGATCAGCAACCCGCTAGTTAAAGTAACGTCAAAATCTTTTCACTTACTAAATATGTTTCATATAAATGATTAATATATGTTAATAGCTGAAAAAGTGTAGTACCGGTATTCTAGAACATTATTCAAGAAATTTCTAGAATATTTTAGTACAAGGGGTGATCAAATGAAAAGGTATGAAACGACGTAAAACCGTAACAGTTAAATATTTGTATATTCCGCCATGGGAGAACGTAGCGAGACATCTAGGGATGCGATTGGAGTCTCTGACTAGGATCGGAGCATGCGCGGGCTCTCGCATGCGCAGTAGAGAGCAGAGGCTCTTATCAAAAGCGGCGTCCAAATGATGCGGCAGTCCGTATGAGGACAGGATGGCGTACAGGTGGGGGATGTGTACTGTGAGACACTCCGACGCCTACGCAGGTCAATCAAGAACAAAAGACCGGGGCTGCTCACGGAGGGTGTGGTTCTGCTCCATGATAACGCGCGTCCACACGTCTCCAGAGTCACACACATGGAACTGGCCAAGTTCAAGTGGGAGACGTTGGACCATCCGCCCTACAGTCCGGACATGTCGCCCTGCGATTTCCATGTGTTTGGTCCACTGAAGAAACACCTGAAAGGGAAGCGCTTCAACTCGGACGATGTACTCAAGGACTCTGTGAAGGACTGGGTCTCGTCACGGCCACAGGAATCCTGGGAACGAGGAATCCTGCGGCTTGTTCATCAGTGGGATCGTTGTGCTCAGGCCTATGGTGCTATATTTTGAATAAAGTCTACATTTGTACCCACCGTGTCGTTTCGTACCTTTTCATTTGATCACGCCTTGTACGTTAAACAACAGAGTAGCACTTTCTAGAAGATTCAAAAAAATTGAAGTGCCCTACGTCGACCACTATTAACCACCATATCTCCGACACCCCCACAGCTACCGCCATGGAACCACCATAGTACATGATGGGAGAGTGTTCTACCACAAATAAACACCAGGGGTCCGCGCTAGGTAGTTGTGGCTACAACTTGAAATATTGGAACACTGGTCGAAACACGAAAATGCCGTAGGTCGACCACTATCAATCACCATATATATCTCCCTCACTCCCATAGCAACCTACATTCGATCACCGTACTGCATCATGGGAGACTTGATGCTACTACCCACACAAACACCAGTTGCAGTTATGTTACTCTTGTCAGGCTTTTCAGGCACAAGGGTGTGGGAAGATTTTCCTTTTTAGGTAAGGGTGTCAGGGATTGGAATGAGTTACCAAGGGGAATGATGAATAACGTACCGAAAACGTTAAAAGAATTTAAAGTTAAAATTTGTAGAGGGCAAATGTAGGTGAGTCAAGGATAACGGGAAGTTGGGTGTGTAGGGAAATTGCCACCGGAGCGGGTGCTCTATTGCAATTAAATTAAATTAAATAAATTAAACACTCAATATAATTAACAATAGGAATTCCAGTATAGTGGATAACAATGCAGGTAACAGCTA
Source organism: Vandiemenella viatica (assembly GCA_031002005.1). Lineage (NCBI taxonomy): Eukaryota > Metazoa > Arthropoda > Insecta > Orthoptera > Morabidae > Vandiemenella > Vandiemenella viatica. The sequence goes on from JARYHS010009186.1 coordinate 267,067,434, forward strand.
TTGTGTAACAACATGAGCTTTAAGATTCCGAGACAGGATTTACCTGGTATAATGTCAAAGAGAACTGCCCCTGTTTGGATTAAGCTTTCTAAATTTCACAATAATTTAATTTACGCTGTGAGTAAATCCATATTAACTACAAAACAAAACCTGAAGCGTCAGCAAAAAACAAAAAAAAAAAAAAAAAAAACAAAAAAAACAAACAAAGAAAACAGTTACTGTGAAATCCTCCTGTGGGGTTTTCACTTTCGCACGGAACGGGAAGCGAACATTTCGCACTCTGCGTAATTATTTCGCGCCTGCGATATTACACCTGTATTACTGAAGCACCATCATCTCTGGATCCGACATTTTGTAGAGCGCTGCAATAGCTGTTAAACTAATTGGTAACATTATTTCTGTCGTCCCTTTGACGGTCATTATACTCCAAATTACGACTAATCAATTCGAATAAAATCGTTGCGCGAAAAATAGCAATTCGAACAATTAATCAGAGTATCGACAGTTTTAAAACTTCGAAGGACAGTTGAGTGTCGACGGGTTGCATTCATTTCGAAATCTCCTCTGCGTTTGTAAAGTTTATATATCAGTAATTAATTATTCTTATAATAAAAAGAAATTATCTGCCTAAAATAATAATAATAATGAATATGATACGCCATGTGACCTGAGTATTTAGTCTCAACAACCGAAAAAAGTTTTTAATTTTTGGCGAGGGATAGGAAGTCCTCATTTCTTATTCTACCTCTCCCAGTCTTTTCCTGGTAAGAGAAATATTACTTCGACGCATAAAATCATAGGTCACAGTTCTGGAAAGCCAATTAGAATCAGGACTACTGCCGCTTACTGTGTGTGGTTACAATGTTTTCCCTAGTCAAGAAACTCTGCCAGCTCACTGTATGTTGTATAGATACTTTAGTAGAATTTTAAGTGATTCTTTCTCATTCGCAATCGTTTCTCTTAATTTTTATTCTCTTTCCTGTTCCGTTGCGTTTACATCACCTTATAGCGACGCTATCTCTTTGTTTTTCCTCTTCAGAAAGAATAACCCTTTAACAAATAGAATCTCACCGTTTACAGCGATTTAATCAGGAGCCGCTTCTGCATTCTGCAAAACAGCGCTCACGTAGTAAAAAAATTTCTCTATTCCACTAACCGCGGACCTTAGGATGACCATCTGTCAAAATTCTATTTTTCAACATTTTTAAATGAAAATTCCGTCTCTTAATAACTGTTATTTCATTCCTATACGCTCAGACGCGTTTCGGCTTGCGGACTGTGGCATCGTCAGTGAGATTTTTGATACAAACAATCACATGTCGGTCAGGAAACAGCTTGCTTGTATCAAAAATCTCACTGATGATGCTCCAGTCCACAAGGACGAAACGCGTTTGAGCGCATAGAAATGAAATAACAGTTGTTAAGAGACGGTACTTTCACGTACAAATCTTTAACAAAAACTGTTTAAGAATGGCCAATAATCACTTGATCTATTTTGCAACATGCTTCTTTCAAACCATCAGGTTAATGCTCTGGCCTCTCATTCGGGAGGACACCGGTTCGAATCCCCATCCGGGCATCCAGATTTGGGTTTTCCCAAATCACTCCAGGCGAATGCCGGGATGCTTCCGTCAAAACGCCATGGCTGAATTCCTTCCTGTTCCTTGTCCCCAGTCACATGCCGCCTCTCATGACCTCGACGTCGAAGAGGCGTAAAGCCATAAGTAAACAAATTGAAACCATCAGACTTCTGTAACCGCCATAAATATTCCGCCTGTTAAACTTATGAGCATTTATTCAGAATATCATAATAATGAAGTTATCATCAGTGTCAGTGCTGTGTTTTTATTAATCCATCATAACCTTTCGCCAGTCAGAAGAGTTTGTTTTCGAAAGTATTCATCTATCTAACGATGCTTGCTTACATTTTGCATCTGTATATGTAACTGCATTAAAAATGCAAACCATCTGATGATGAGCATTTTTCTCGAAATCTGTAATGGTTAATCAAATAAATATAATAAATATAATAAGAACAAATTGTGACTGGTTGCTGCTTTTAATATCAACCCTTGATATCACAGTCGCTGATTGGCACCAATCCATCATGGAAAAAATATTTAAAATGTTCAAGGAGAGTACTATGCATGAAACATTGATTAAAAGTTTGTAGTTGTAGGTATTGATGTGAGCTGTGATGTCTGGAGGACAATTTGCAACGGTTTGGTCTGGTTTTTGCAGATAAATTTGTGTGTAAATATCTTTAATTTTCATTTCAGAATGTTTCGTGAAGGTTGTAAATGAATTTTTATTCATGATGATTTTTTTTTCACGGGTTTAATTGTTACAGTATTGTTAGAATTCGAGAAACGTCTGTCTGAACCTTCTGAATCATTCCGGATGTTCCTAAAGTGTCTATTTAAGTGCGCAGACATGGCGAGCTGACTAAGTTGTCAGTCAGTAGTGCTCAGACTCAGAACTTTGATGAAATTCAATTTTAAGAATTATTTGTAGCAAGCTGGGAGTTGGGTGAATATGGTTTTGTATATTTTTCTTCTAATTAATTGTGAATCTGTGGAAATCAACATTGTTTTAGGGAAACATACTATGTAAATACTATTTAATATGTTCAAGGACAGCACTGTGCAAGAAACATTGGTTAAACGTTTGTAATTCGAAGTATTGAAGTGAGTTACGATATTTATCGCGACAGTTTGGACTGATTTATATGGATAATATTGTGTGTAAATATCTTTAATTTTTATTTCTGTTCATTTCATAATGATTTTGTATTAATTTTTATTGTTTTAATGTGATTTTAATTGTTTAAGTATTGTTAGAATTCCAGAAACGTTGGTATGAAGTCTTTGAATTATTCGGAAATTTTCTGTGAAACCTATAAAAGCGATCTGCAGAGATGAGTTTCAGTGTTGTATTCAGTATTCGAAGTATTGTGGGCAGTAGTTGTTTGAAAGTTATAATCGGTGGAGCATCTGTTTACATATGCACCTAGTATCTTTGGAGTCTGATACCTTAAAGGAAAATTAACAAATCTGAATCATATTGGACAAGTTACTTCATTATTTTAGCATAATCGCTGGCACACTTGTTTGTACATAATATCTTTGGATGGAGTTGATACCTCACAATAAGAGTGAAAGGGAAAAATAAACAAGTGGAAAGTGATTAACTTCGAGAGGTTATTTCAAATAACCAGCTACATATGAACGTGATGGATAATGATTTACGTATATTTTTACAAAGTGCATTTGGCGACCTATTTTTGTGACAGGATGGGCCGCGGTGTTGTGTGTGGGTCGCGGGCCCAGCTGAGAGCTCCCAGCACAGCACCCGCGATCGATGCACCAGTTGGCGCCTGGCACGGTCGGCTACCAGCGCAGCAGTCGGCCGTACCACGCCCAGCTGGCAGGCAGGCGCGACGCAAATACTACTGTGCCCCAGGCCTGCCAACAGACGAGACTCTCATTACCGACACTACAGCCAGACCTTACAGCTGTACTAAGCACTAATTGAAACTTACGACACAGTATTTCCGCATCTACGAAATATATCATATTTTAAGATGTTAGTATTTACGTCTATATTCCTTAAGTACAATGATAACTGCTTTAATTTAATATAAATGCAATGGACCGCAAGCTCCGGTGGCAATATCTCTACACACCATCTTCCACCCCATTCCCTTTTGCTGTACCCTCCTATATTTGTCCTCTACAAATTTCAAATTAGTAAATTAGTAAATTATTCATCATTTCTCTTGGTAAATTATTCCAATCCCTGATACCCTCAGCTCAAAAAGAGAATCTTTCTACATCCTTGTGTCTGAAATCGAGTGCCAGCTTGTGGTCATGGTCATCTTTTCCCCTCCATGCATTACTTTTAATTCTTACACCAATATCTTTCCATGCCTCATCACCAGTATATGCCCTGTACACTCCCATGACCCTTTTCACTCTCCTCCTGTCTTCCAATGAATCCCATTCCAGCTCTTTTATCATGTCAGTCACTGATTGTGTTCTGCGATAATTTCCAGAAACAAATCTAGCAGCCCTTGTTTGCACCCTCTCCAACTCCTGTATTTGATACGTAAAATGAGGGTACCATACTACACTACCATATTCAAGCAATGGTCTGATCAAAGTTTTGTAACCCAATTTCTTTATTTTTCTCGTGCATCCCCTCATCACTCTCCCCAACAAGTGCAGAATTTTTAAACCTTTTCCTACTACCTGTCCAATGTGTCCTGCCCAGTTAAGCTTGTTATCAAATGTAATGCCAAGATATTTACATTTAAAGTCTTCAACAAGCAATTCTTTTCACACCTTATAACCAAAATAAACCATTAGTTTTTCATCTGTGTATACAATAAGCTAATTGTTCTTCTGTTATGTCTCTTCCGTCTTAAATTCCTTTTATAGTACAAGAGTTTCCACGTTACTAAAGACATCTTCAGTATCCTAGATATTATTGTAACTCTGATAAAAGTATCCTATTGTAAATCTGCAAGTGAGCGTCATGTATCTGAAAGTTTGAGGAAGCATCATGCAAAATCTACCACACCAATTGGATTGATTTCTCTGCATTTTGAAAGCTTATGACATAATGAAAATTCTGCGGCATATCTCCCGACTATATGTCACCGGGGAACGGAGCGATAAATTATTATTCGATCGTTCCGAGTACAGACGGCCGTCACAGATCACATGGTATCTCAGATGACCACTCCTTCACGGGACAAGCTCCAAAGATTACTATTCAAACCTGATACTGTTTTTTTTTTTTTTTTTTGTTATTATTGTGTTTGACACTGTAAATATTTCCACACATTCTTAGGTGTATTATAAGCCTCAGATCTTTAAATTCCCTCAAGATTACTTGCAATGGTTATTCAATCGTCTGTGTTGAGATAAGCAGATAAGTTCAGCCTTCGGGCTACGAAATGGCAACGTGAAAATTCACAGCTGATTATTAATTTCAGTAATACGCACACGACGCAAAAAAAATGTTTTTCGTACTTAATGTGTAATTTAATTACGATATTTAATTTAATAAAATATTCGGATTACATAAACACAATCAAAAATTAATTACACATTTAAAAATCTAGATGTTAACACATTTGGTTGATCTAACAGAAAATGGATGTTTCGAAATGTTTAATTCAGAATATTGCTTTACTGCATTGTGGAATCTAATACTGCGCGGTACATTTCATTATAACCGATTCTGTAGAAACATTTTAGCCCTAATTATACCCTTCAATAAATCTAGTAGAAATATTTTGACTACTAAATTGTGTTTTATTTTCCAGTTATTCGGTGATCCTTGGTTTTAAAAATCTCAAAAGTTTCTGAAATTTTGGTAAACATTTTATTAGTGATTAGCCTAAAATTTCCTATTCCTTTTGAAACTTCAAAATGTTAGATAGTTTCTCTGCCTTAAAATATCTGAAGCCGGATATACAGTACATGTAACGGACTATGTAAACGTATGAGAGAATTTACGCAGCAGAAACTATCGTCGAGTTTCTGTTTGGTGCGAGTTCTGGCTTTTGTTGTAGATAGACGCGTAGTGTTAATCGAGCAAATGAAGTATAGAGCGTCTTAGTGAACTTGTATATTCTAACGAAACCCGTAAAAAGTAGAGATGTAGAGATCGCACCCGGAATGTGAGGTCATATAAAGTACATACTACACGCTAAATTGCTTGAGGATGTATATAATTTTAAATACATTTTATAAAGTTTATGAATTGTCATGAATAGCAATAACAATAGGGCGGTACTAAGGCGCCGCAACTTGATGAGGAATTGTCATGTAACTCCGCGGCACAAATCGAAAGTAAATAATAACATTTTTTGATATCTCGCATGGTTCCCGAGATATCGACTGTCAAAAATCAGTTAGAGATACCGTTCCGTTTATTTCTTTTTCTTCTCATCGAAGCCGTATTCAAAGTAAGCGTAACCGCTATGAAGAAAACAAAACATCTACTGTGCTTGTCCAGCGTGTAGCTCCTTTTGGTTTTGCAGGTCTCCGTTCTTACCTCCTTTTGATTTTTCCGACATTTTCTTTCTGGTTCAGGCCGCATCCCAACTTAACCACCCAAATTTTGAGATACGATATCTCCTGAATTACGATGGAGTCGATAGACGGATCATACGACGGAGGAATGAGATAAAAATGATTTTGGTGGAGTGTCAAAAGTCCGTATTTGTACTGAAAGTTCACCGAGCGTGGTGGGTGAGAAGAAACGCTCCGGCCTCGCATTCTGGAACGCGGGTTTGATCCCCTTTCGGGCATCCAGATTTGGGTTTTCCATGGTTTCGGCAAATCACTCCAGGCGAATGCCGGGATGCTTCCTTCAAAAAAACCATGGCCAAATTCCTTCCTGTTCCTGGGTCCCCGTTCTTTCTAGCCTCTAATGACTTCGACGTCGACGAGGCGTAAAGCCACAAACAAACAAAACATTAATGAAAGTTCAAACCCTAGGCTGTGAAGAGGTATTTTTGTACAAGTAATGTATTGCTCATTTCTTGAAAAAAAAAGTATCAAAACGGTAGAAGACTGTAAGCAGCTGCAGAGGGATCTGGACAGGATATCTAGTTGGGTTGGTAAACATGGGATGAAGATAAATGCAAAGAAGAGTCAGCTTATCAGATACACAAATAAAAAACAAAGGCGTGATTATGGTTGTAAGGTCGTTCTGGCCTCGCATTCGGGAGGACGGCGGTTCGAATCCCCGTCCGGATATCCAGATTTGGGTTTTCGATGGATTCCCAAATCACACCAGGCAAATGCCGGTATGCTTCATTCCATTGCCGTTGCCGAATTCCTTCCCATTCCTTGCCCCCCACCATCCTTTCCCATTTCTAAAGACCTCGCTGTTAGAAAGACGTTAAGCAGTTAGGAAAAAAATGGTAGTAAGATGGGGAAAGAATTGTTTGTTGAGAACTTGAAATCTAAATATTTTGGCATAACATTTGGTAACAAACTCAGGTACGCATATGGGTTACAAAATGTTGGCCAGATCACTGCTTTCAAAATGATAGTGTAATATGGGACCCACATTTACGGTAACAAATAGAGGAATTGTAAGGCCGAACATAGGAGAGCTGCTAGATTTGTGTCTGGAAATTATCGCAGAACACAATCAGTGACTGACATGATAAAAGAGCTGCAAGGGGATTCATTGGAAGACAGGAGGAGGATGAAGAGGGTCATGGGAGTGTACAAGGCATATATTGGTAATGAGGTGTGGAAATATATTGGTGTAAGAATTGAAAGTAATGCATGGAAGGGTAAAAGATGATCATGACCACAAGCTGGCACTCAAATTTAGGCATAAGGGTGTAGGAAGATTTTCTGTCGTAGGTAAGGGGTAAGGGATTGGTATAAATTACCAAGAGTTAATGATGAATAATTTATCAAAAACGCTGAAAGAGTTTAAAGTTGAAGGAAAGCGGAAAAATGGGTGTGTGGGGAAATTTCCACCGGAGCGTGCTCTATTACAATTAAATTATTTATTATTCATTTATAATATACTAGCTGACCCGGTCACGCGTTGCTGTGACTTACTAATTATAGTACGTTGGATTAATGTTATTCTAAACTTCCTCAAGTAGTCAAATTAATATTCACTAATAAAGACAAAAACATTGTAGTCGATTTGGAAATTCAAATCTAATTGGTAAAGAGTTACGGAGAGTTGAAATTAAGGACAAACGATCATAAAAAATGTTAATTTAAATTTCATTACAAATTACTTAATTAAAATTATATAAAAATTGATATTTATAAAAAAATATTTTTTATTTATTTATATAAACTGAAATTTCAGTTATATCTTCAGTCATTCTGTTTTTATATTTTTCCCACAAACTCGAAGATTGTGTTGGATAACATGTTGTCAAATTAATTGCAAACAGTTTGACGAATACTATTCGGCGTGGCTGTCAACGCTGCATCAGCAAGTATCAGGTCCCAATAATTATCGTCTACCAGCAGCTGCAACTCGCGACATGCATCTTGACATGTATTGAACACTCGACCATTAACTGTTCGTAAACATTCGAAAGTAGCTGGTCCAGGAACATTCAACAATAACAAACGCTGAAAGAAACATTCACGTTGTTTTGGATGCAAAGTCTTTGCTTTGAATATGCCTGCGATCGAAGGATGTGTTTCTCCTTGTTTACGTGGCTACCATTTTTTTACCTAATTTGTTCCATGAAAAATAGCTTGGAACATCGGTATATAATAATGTTTTTGTGAATTGGCGGAACACATCAGATTTTTGACACAATGTGAAAAATTCAATTTGTGGTTTGTCGTTTTTGGTGGCTCAAGTATTCATTGGAAAATATTTTCTTCGGTGAAATATACACGTTGACCGTTTTCAAGATGTATTGTAAGATGCTGGATGGAAGGGTCTCTTTCATGGATGCGAAAACTAAAAATATGCCAGATAGCTTCGTTGCTGCTGATGTATCTACCTATTTGGTATCGTGTTATTTAGTCATTTTTATTTACATTTTGAACTTCAAATAAGGCCAAATCACTGCCTTTATTAACATATTTACAAACGTACTTAATGGATTTTACAGAACTGCAAAACTCGACGTTAATATGAGCCTTATACGTTTTTGAAAGCAATGGTGAGTATGGTACGACCCACTGATTGTCAATTTCAACTTGGTTTCTAGAAAATTCGCAATGTAAATGTTTGGCCACCATTCTCAGCGTTTCTGCGGCGATACAACGGATAACCATCGATATCCGTAGTAGCATCATTCGTATATTCCTTTGGAAAACGCTTCTTACATGTTCCACCTTCCATGCATGGCGATGTCATGTTAAAAGCACCGCACGGTCCGTGGATCGAGTGACTGGTAACAATATCAAACAATTCTTGATCAATTAATGGGTCCGGAATTTCGGCTGAAATTATTTGATCAATTTCTTCTGGATGGATTTTAACTTCAAGCCAAATCAAAATGTGAGAATAAGGCAAACCTCGCTTTTGCCACTCAATCAAATACAGATAGCAACGTGTGTTACCGAAAACTGAATGTTTTACGATTAAATCAATCAATGATTTTAATTTTTGTTTGAACACACGTGCCGTGACATCATGACGATGCAGTGATTGATGGCCTGGTAATAGCAAAGTTTGTATTTCCTCCAAATTCGGATTACATGTAAATGTAATAAAAAAATCTGGACGATCACAATGATTTACGTAAGTCATCACATCTTGTATATATTCCGGCATGTTCCGTGAACTGACGATGTAGCTTGAATGTAAAATAAATGCATTACCGATATCATTGGCGTTAAAATTTTCATAAACATTGCCGATAACAGTATCTCGTAAAAGGATGTATTCCTCCGATCGTAATTTAACCTGGTTGTATCGAATAAATCGCAAATACTTGTTTTCAACCTTGGCGTACATATCCACGACGTATTGAAGGCACAGTTGACGATATCGAAGGATATAGTAATCCTAATTACGTCTAATCATCAATCGGGGGGCGTAGTACATCATTGAAGTAACTTTTTTATTTGTTTTATTACCTGAAAAAATAATAAATTAAATAGTAAAAAAAGAATAAGAAATCAATATAGTGGGCCCGCTATAATCCGACCCCTGGTCGGAATACTGCGGGTCTACTGTACTAATAAAATAACGAATTAAATAGTTGAATATTAAATTTACCAGCAACTGGATCACGCTGTTTGATGTTGATGTGATATTCATTCTGCCCTTGCCAGAATATCAGTGGATACTGGAGTGCGTCATACGAACGGTGTAGATCCGAAATTATACTAACAGTTCTATCTTGACATGTGACTTTAATCAACTGAGTCACCAACCATAAAAACTGCAACTTCATCTACGGTTGGCGCGTTGAATCTGCCAGCGTGTTCTCCTGATGGTAATTTGTCAGCTTTGATGACAATTTGATTGTTGTCATTTTTTAATTGTGGCGACACAATTGAATAAGTTGATTATTATTTTACAAACAATTTTCCAACGACACAATTGCTCTCTCTTCTGCTTGTTCAATGAAATTATACTGGCACCTAGTTTTCAAGCGTTCCTCATAATTTTCAATAGATTTGGAGAAACTTCGGGTCATCGTTTGGCATAGGTATCAACGACCCAATCTTATGGTACACCTGGCCTTGTATTTTGAATTTAGTTTCAAAATGACGTCCATCAGTTGTAAGATCGCAAATTTTTGTTGCCCCAAAAGACGTCATCTGGAAGCAAGAATTGAATTTGCGTGTCTTGCGCAGAAACAATTTCGAATCGTTTGATTCGCCAGCAAGAAGGATTGTAAATGTTCTGGCGGATTGGGTAGTGGTAATAATACATCTTTTCCTGATGCACAACACATACCGGCTGCTTCATTGCGGAATTTCAACGCCTGATAATACTGGCATATTTTTCTCATTGCACTGATTGCAGTTTTAGAATGTGCAGAGTAATCAATGGCTGGTGCATATTGGAACGCAAGACGAACAAATGATACACGTGTTAAAGCACGGCTGATTTACTGTTTCTCTCGTTCTCTTTCTCTAAATGTAGCTATGTGCTGTACTCGTGCCGCTCTTGTTCTCGATATATTCTGTCACAGACGTTCATCACGCTGTTCTTGAGATTCTTGTATACGATGCTCAACAGTCCTGATTCTTTGAACTTCCTTACTTGCCGCGATTTGTGTTGCTGATTGATGAGCTCTCTCGTCGTGCGTCTTGCCTCTCTGCTACTCGCATTGTCGAGGTTAGATTTTTTGGCGACATTTCACTGAAAAATATTTGAATTACAACAAAAAGTGCCGTTCTGAAAGCCTTAAAATAAGATACTATAATACAGTGGTGAAACCGGAATTTTTGGGTTCATTGAAAAATACAGTAAAATGGAAGTTAAGAACTAATGAGGAAATATAAAATAACATTGAAAAAAAAAAAAACAGAAAAAGAATGATTTTTTTTGATACATTAATAGCATGGATGACACCAGGCTTTCAATAGGTTTAGAAAGATTTGAAACGAAATAATACCAGTGAACCGTATGGAAAGAAAATTTGTTTGATAGCAGACTTTGAATATGGCAGGATTCAAAGGTAGAGAGGAGTGCAATAATGAAGGAGTACTGGGGAGGAAGAAAGAAAAAACAACAGGAGAGGAATTGAAATTGACACGTGGAGTCTAGCTGGCCATAACAAAAAGAAGAAGAAAAATGATAAGTTAGCGAGAAATGCTTACACGATTCGAATTTATCGTAACGGTTTCTTCAATGTGATATTCATGAGTGTAATTACTTTGTCGTTAGGTATAAAGACACACAAACGATGAACAAAACAGTATAATTATAACATAATACACAACACAATTAAAATTGAAGAAACTCACACATATAGCGTGGAATAGACCGTAGCATAAATAAATCGAAATACAACGCCATCTACTGGATGGTTCGATAAATTAACATACCGCCATCTGTTAGGAATAAACTGTAGCATAAATAAATTGAAACAGAACGTGATCTACTGGATAATTACCCAACCTAGCTAACCAAATGTTGTATAGATAAGTTAACACATCGCCATCTGTTAGAAACTTATGGAACTATAATAATAATTACGTGTGGTCGTTATGACCTGGTGACATGGTTTCTACTGGCTGGGCATTCTGCCCCTGTCGTAGCCGCTTTTACCTAGCCCGCCCATCCTGCCTGGTACAGGGGACCTACATTTTAACGTCGAATCCGAACCACAGTACCGTCCTGGCGTATTTCACTTCATACAGCATGCTGCGCCGGGGGTTAATGCCGGGTTAAGTGTCTATAAAAATCCTCGCTGAGACAGGGACTCGAACCGGGGACCTTTCCGTCTCCAGTCAGACGCCCTAACCAGTTAGCCAGCAGACTGCTTAGCCTGGGTGGCTTACAAATAAGTACAAACCATTGTCCTATGACAAACATTTAATGAACATTTATTTCGCAAATAATAAATATTAAGGTCTATAATCCAGATAAAAACTATCCTATCTTTTAAGTTGGACTAAATCACACACATTAAGCCAAATTTCATCTAAATCGGTTATGTAGTTTCGGAGTTCATCCCGGACGAACATCGTGACACGAGATTTTTATATATATAAAGATCTACTGAAATTATACGATAGGATGATTATCGATAGTAGAACTCGGAGTGTGAAACTTTCATGGAGTAAAGATACGTATGTCAAATACATTAGTTTGAAGTTTACTAGAATGTTAATATAATTGAATAGAAGGAAATTACGTAGTGATTCTGATAATAGCCTTTATTTAATTCAATTTAATTAAATTGCATTGGATCGTACGCTCCGGTGAAAATTTATCTACACATCCATCTTCCCCCCCCCCCCTTTCCTGCACCCACCTACATTTGCCCTCTACAAATTTTAACTTTAAATTCTTTCAAGGTTTTTGGCAAATTATTCATCATTTCCCTTGGCAACTTATTCCAATCCCTGACAGCCTTAGCTAAAAAAGTGAATCTTGTTGTGTGAGTGGAGACTTCCCTGGTGTATCGATGCAGCAAAATCATCTCGGGTGTCCAGCCTGATGAAGACAGCAGAGTCAGTTGTCGAAACGTCGTGTATTTACACCACCATCCGATTGGACACCGGAGAAGATTTTGTTGCAAAGAGAATCTTCCCACACCCTTGTGCCTGAAATCGAGTGCCAGCTTGTGGTCATGGTCATCTTTTCTCTTCCATGCACTACGTTTCATACCTACACCAGTATCTTTCCATGCCTCATCGCCAGTATACGCCCTGTACACTCCCATGACCGATATCTCTATTATCAGCTGTTTGTAACGGTGATGGGAAGCCTGGAATCGATATCAGCATGTCCAGAGTTACTTCAGTGATAAAATCAAGTTAAATGGAACAATGCCAGGAGATGAAATACAAAAAATAACTTATATAACGGCCACTACTACAAAATGCAAGAAAACCGCCTTATTAATAGAAATGTGCTTTCAGACAATATCACAAACATCGCGATAAACGACGTCGGAAAATATGAACAGATTTTTAAGAGATGATAAAAAATTAATATTTTTGATTATTAAGTTTGTGAGGGAAATACTTTATTTCCTGCAGCTTTTGTCTTCGCCAAATTACGAGGTTAATACTTCATTTTATTTATTTAATAAAGCCCGCTAAGCATTCTGGGTTAAAACAAAAAACGACAAACGATAGCCGCCTCGTTAAGATAAAACAAACCATTATCTTGTAAAACTTCATCCATTACAAATTAAATAAATCTTCTCGTTTTTCCAATACTGAAAATTTATTACACACTTAGCATTGAAACTCTTACAAACTTTAAATATTTAATCAAACGATCTGCAAGTCAACATTCTTCTATTACAACCAGTAAAAATATCAATAGATTCAGTCAACGATGTTCATTGTATAACTCTTTGTCTTTAAGGTCAGCCAACTTAACCATCCAATGCTCTTACCGTTCCACTACATTATTTTACTATTATTTACACAATTCATTTCATGATTCAATGTATCTATGGTTGTCATCTCACAAGTTACTGAATTCATTTCATTACACTTCCAACTGATACAGTACCACAATAAATTGTTTTAAACAATAACTGTTGCATTGTTGTTTAAGAACAAAATGTTGATTTATATTTTAGGGTACCTACGTTATTTCAAATTTTTTCATCTGATTTGCTATTTGATGGGATTACGTTTACCTCCTTCTCGAGACTAAGATAAATTAATAATTAAACTTCTTTGTGCTAGCAAAACTATCAATGGAGAACCTGAACCACATTAGTTGTTATTAGTGACAAGAAGTCAGATGACATTGTAGAAAGAATCTAAACAACTTACCTCAAGACACCTACTAAAAGTTAATTAGAATTGATCGAAATTACAAATATATCAATACTGAGAAATGAAAGGAGAAATATTTAATTACGTTAAGAGATAAATTTTTTTTTTAGTTTTCTGCAATTAAACATACAGCGAAAAATTTTTGTATAAACTTTTGCAGCTTCAAAATAATTTTAAATTAAGAGTACTTATTGCGTTAAAAATGTCTGTCGGGTCACTAATTTCAAATATTGTCGGTTAGAGCTAACTTTTTTGTGAAATGAAAGGCAGTACGTCACTTCCTGGAAGTGTTTTCGGTGAGTGGAAAACCAGTGTGAAGGTTGGTACTGCTGAAGTGAAAATAACTCGTCATAAATGTAGTTTTGCAGAAAGCCGTAAAAAGTCTTCGCTGAAGCAGAATCACATTACGTCTATTTTCGTGATGTTTGGTTTCATGCTGTTGGCTACCCTGCTTGTACAGTGCAGACGCCAGTTCCAGGTAGCCGAGTGTTTTGCAGTGTTCCAGGTAACAGACTCCTGTCGGAAGTAATGAGGTAACTTTACGCCGTGCTCTCGATGTCAGCGAACGGTTGGTTTGCCTTAAACATTTACCCTGAATCCTGACGCTTTGAGCGAGCGAGTCTCGTATTCTTGTTAATGGAGCTCAGTGCTTGCTGCCAACTGTGTGCAGTCAAAACACGCAGAGGTCAATCTCCTCACTAATATAATAACGAGACGCCTAATTAGCAGCACTGTTGTACTGTGAATTCATGTGTGCAACATGTAAAAAAAACACGGTATACACATGTGTTGTTTTTTCCTTTATTTCTAAATTTAATTTATACTTTCATGACATTTGAAAAATACAATTTTTTTGCGTTGTTAAGATTAAATATCTGGTGATCTATATATACAAAATAGCAAAGATAGTTTATATTAATGTGAACGCATTTTCAATACCACTTTGTATACATTATATTATGCCAGAATCATCTCAAATTTTTGTTTGTGTTTTTCCGGTAGTTGATAAAAGATTTTTTTTTTTCTTTTCATTTCAGCCATCTGTGGATTACGATTACGCAACTTCATTTCCTCTTCTGAGTTTCCTTCCTCCTTCGCCAGTACTTTTTCATTCTCTGGCTCACTCTTGCTTTTTTTTCCTCTGTAAATCCCCTCCTTTTCCTGATTGGTGTTTATTTAGTAAGATCTTTTACCTCCGCAATTTTTCCTCTGAATAATTCGCTGTCTTGGATGTCTTCCATGCAGATTCCACATTTTTGGAGATCCTGATGGACCTCCTTCACCCATGGGACTTGAGTCTTCCTGTTCTCTTGAAAGCTGAATATTTCCTTTGCCATTCTTTCTGGTTACATTCTCTTGATACGTCCATAGAAAGCTAATCTCCTTTTACTTAATCGTGTTTGATACCTTTTCAAACTGGTCGTATAATTTTGTTTCAATCTCAAATGGAAATTAAATTCGCTTCCTGTCACTTTTTTTGGTCCCAAGATTTTCCTTAGAAACATTCATTATTTCTTTTCTATTTCCGTCAATCCCTTTCTGGCTAGTGTTTCTGCCGCGTATAAACATTCTGGCTTCACTACCATACTATTATGATTGTATTTCACGTGATGGGAGAGTAATTTTGATTTGTATGTCTTTTGACAAATCCTGAAAGCTGTTTCCATCTTTCTCGCCCTGTCTTTAACTGCAGCGTTTTCATTAACATTGGGAATCAAAATTTCACCAAGGTATTTGAACTTCTGTGTTCTTTTAATATCACCATATCTCCATTGTCCGTGTCTGGTCTTTTGCGTCTGTGTTCATGTATTCCGTTTTCTCAAACGATATTTGTAGTCGTGCTTTCTCAGCTGTTTCCTTGAAGACTTCTATCTGTTTGACTGCAGTCTCTAGATGTCTTGCAAATAACACAGTGTCGTCCACAAAAGCGAGACATTCAAATCTCAAGCCATTCCTAGACTAATTCCGTTTAGGATGTTTGACTTTCCGCCAATACCTGATGACCTTTTCCAAGACGCAGAGATTTTTTCCTCACTACAGGGGTTTTACTCCAACATAACAATAAAAACTTGGAACACAGAATTTGAACACCTTAAAATATTTCTCCAGATATTTCGATCATGTATATCTTCCTCTCCTGCATCAAATATTCTCATTATTCCGATTTGTACACTTTGGAACCAGGCAAAAATGGACAGTCCTCTTTCCTCTTTCCTTCAAATTCCCATTCCCGTACCAGTTTTGGTATACTAGTGTCTTCCATCCTTCTAACATCGCCATTCCATTCAAATCTCTTTCGTTCTATAATTTCACACATTTCTACTTTCACTTACATCAGCCCTATTACTTCGCTATTTCTCACTTTTTCTTTTCTTGATATTCTTGCTGATCTTCTCAAGAAATCCATTTCTAATCCTTTCAATAATATGTTTTTGGTTAGGAATGTTATTAACATAGAAATTAGGTTAACTCAGAAATTTCTAACCCCTCAATCTGCCGCTACCGAAGTGACTGTTGCGCGTGGCGGGTTGCTTACCATCACGGTAGGCGTAGCGTTGATGTAAACTTGGTCCCTGCCACCCGCGGACCAACTTTTAACTTAAATTTTAAACAAACGATTTGTTTTAACATAAAATTGGTTTGCGGTGCAGAATAAGGTGAAAAATTCTTTCCACTGATAGCTTTTTCATCGTGTAGGCTTTGTGCTACCTAAGAAAAAGGTGTGCTAGTAATAGAAATAATATAGAGCAAAGTTGAAAATATGGGGATTAAGCAAAGTAAAGAAATCTTAACTTCATCCATAATTCAGTCACGAGACTGTATTGATCATTCAAAAAGTATAATAAAAAAACAGCCTTCAATCACTTGAATGCAAAATTTTATTGCACTACACAATGCGTTTCGGACACCTGCGGATCCATCTTCAGGTGTATGTTGCATTTACATTGGTTTTAGATTTGTCCTAAGCGAGATATGTGTCCAGCAAAGACTATTCCAGGTTTTTACATCATATTTACTCATTTCCTTTCATATTAATACGTGTTCACAACACTTACTTCAAATCGTTAGTGACACAGGAATACACTTTACTGGACACCTAAAACCCATGTAAAAACAACACACACCTGAAGACGGATCCACAGAGTCCGAAACGCATAGTGTGGTGCAGTACATTTGCATTAATGTGACTTTTTACCTTTTGTCTAGAGAAATCTTAGGTTGGTGGCCCAGAATGTTTCTAAAGAAAAAAACTTATTTATGCCTATCATTATTTAGCTATGTCATTTGTTTCAGTCTATGTTGTATTTCCATTGATAAGTTGGTCCTTATTACAGGACTTTAGTTTTTTTTTTTTTTGTTTTTTTTTGCTGTCTGATTTTATTCTTTGTGGCTATACGCCCCGTCGACGTCTGGGTCGTTAGAGACGACAGTGACCTGGGAGCAAGGAACGGTAAGGAATTCTGCCATGGCGTTCTGAAACAGCCGTATCGGCATTCGCCATGAGTGATTTGGGGAAACCATGGAAACCAAATCTGGATGCCCGGAAGGTGATTCAAACACGCGTCCTCTCGAATACGAAGCCAGAGAGAGAGACAAACCACGAACGTGTGATGTACACTTCAAGTTCTTTCTACCATACTTAAACGTTTATAATTTTCTGATAATCTAAATTTTCTCACAGGACTGTTGCTTGTATAATAACTTATTTTTCTGTGTAGCTACTATTCGAAACGTATTTCACTTATTGTTGCATCACAATTTTTAAATATATTTTTTCTAATTACTACATTTACTGTAAAGTGACGACTTGAAACATTTCTGAATATGTTTTTCTAGGCAATTATCATTTGAAATTTATTAGTGATGGTATGAATAGTAATAGATCTGTCTTGTTTCTACTTTCGTCTGTAGTAAAATCTGAGAGAGGTCATAGAAATGTTTTCTAGAAGTCCAAAAATAGGCCTACTAGGTTTTCACTTGAAAGCAAATTTAATACTTTTGCAGTACATCAAAGTTTAATATACTGTTTTCATTTTTGCCCTCACGATAGATCTATGACAGTGAAAAATTAACCGTTTATTACGAAAAGCAATCATTTTGGTTCCTAACATTGTGACTTACACAATAGACAGCAGCTAATTAGAAACGATAAGAAATTAATAAATTTTCCTAATTCTGAAAATCTGTGGCAATTTTTTGTGATTTTGAACTATTTATCTCTTAAATTTTCTTCTTAAGAAATTGGTTTCGATCTTTGGGATTTCTAAATACACTGAAAATTAGAGAATCTACTAGAAAACCTGTTAAAGTAATTAATTTTTTCCTTCAATCGACTTTTACAGTATCTAATACTATTTTAACTGTTCAGCTATTAATTTTTTAAACTTTGTTGATAGTTACGGAAAATTAATAATTACTGACAAAATTAGTAGGTAACATTTCAGTACACGTTTGAACCGGAGAAAAATTATAATTGTTGCATAGATATTATACAACAGTTTCTTTATAAAACGTTTCGGTCGCTTACAAACAAGTGAAAGCGACACTCCAGCTGTACATGATCTCTGACCTCAGTCTCTATAAATACGGAGAAATTAATAATTACTGTGGAAAGAAAGAAGAAACTATTAATCAACCGCTTGCTTGGGAGCAAATTGTAACTGCTAAATAGAAGTTAGAGAAAAGTCTGTTTGTGAAATGTTGTGGTGGTATGAAATAAACAAGTGAATGTAACGTTTTAGCTACAGTATTTGTTTTTTTCCTCTGGTTTGTTGCAATCGTCAATTCCTTCCTCTCTTGCGCCAACCTCTTTGTCTCAACGCACCCCTTAAAACTAAAGTCCTCAATTATCTGCTTCAAATATTCCAATCTTTGCCTATTTCTACATACCTTACTTTCGACTGTTCCCTCCACGAACAAATTAACCAATCCAGCATGTCTATAAATATGACTAACCAACCTGTCTCTTCTTTCTGTAAGACTCTTTCACAAACTTCTTTCCTCGCACATAATATCCAAATTTCATTCGTTTCAGACTTTATCTGTGCACTTAATTTTCAGTTTCCTTCTACCACCACATTAAAAATGCTTCAGTTTTTCTTCTTTCTGATATTCCACACATATATTTTTTCTGAATCCCGGACAAATATTTGAAACTAAAAGATTTCTCTTTTTCAAGAAGGCTTTTGTTTTTCGCTAGTGCTATTCTACTTTTAATGTCATATATGATTGTGAATATAAGACTAAAAACGCTGTTGTGATGTCATTTGTAGATTCAGAAATGATATCTGTTACACGAAGACTCAGGACATAGTATTTTGGAAGATCTCGCACAAAGATTTTAGCGGCATGAAGTGTAAAGTTGCTGCGAACGAAACAGTGTATAATTTTCAGCTGCTAACGTTGGTACTGCCGGAACAGAAGAAGCAGTATGCGATCTCTGGTTACAGGCTCATCATATTTTTTTTCTCATTATGGCGTCAGCCACGTTATTTCTAAATCCCAGATAAATATCTGAAACTAAAACTTTCCTCTTTTTTAAGAATGTTTTTTTCGCTAGTGCTATTCAACTTTTAACGTCATATATTATAGTGGATATAAGACTAAAAACGCTGTTGTGACGTCATTTGTAGGTTCAGAAATGATATCTGTTACACGAAGACGCAAGACATAGTATATTGTAAGATCTCGTACAAAGATTTTAGCGATATGAAGTGTAAAGTTGCTGCGAACGAAACAGTGTATAATTTTCAGCTGTTAACGTTGGTAATGCCGGAACAGAAGCGGCAGTCTGAGATCTCTGGTTTACAGGCTCATTATATCTTTGTTCTCATTATGGCGCCGGCCACGTTGCAGCGAAAAGAAGACAGATAAGGACGGGCCGAGCCTACGGCACGAATTTTCTTTTTAATAAAAGCCCCCCGGCCGACATGTAATTGCGTTATTTTATTTGCCGGGCGGCGAGCGCGCGCAATTATATGCGCGAATTACAGCTGTGTTGGCCAGAAATACACTTTCATAATTTAACAGAGATTTAGTTTCGAGTGTAATTAGAGACGAAATTAAGGTTGTTCATAAAAGTGTGGCTGGCCGGCTGGTTATGCGGAGTCGCTTTATGACCCCCGCCCGCGTCACTAATTCCTCCGCGTAATTTTCTTTGCCTTAATGTTTATGCACTGCGCTATCTAACGGACGACGCGCGCACTAAACGCATTCCTCCGACAAAACACGCACGCGCCGCGTCGCGCCGCTTCACCGACCGCAGCGGAAAAAAAAGAGCAGCGCGCGGCGCAACAAAAGACTGTAATGAAACAGGCGGAATGTGTGTGCGCGGGGGATCAGTTTAAACCGTGGGCCCGGCCTCATAAGGGCTTAGGACTAGACGCGAGGGCCTTTATCCGTAGCATACAGTTAAAAAAAATTAGTTACGGTCATAATTAAAAGTTCGGCGTGTTGACTTTATTTCCGCATTCTGCATATCCAATATAAGTATACGGTTTTCATATTACTCGACCTGTTTCAAATGTCTGCGCAAATGACACGCAATTCAGAAAACTATCTAGTAGAGAGAATTTTGCACCAAAAGTAATTTCTTCTCTTTACCTTCCCTCAAAGTCCTGAAGTAACAAAGAATATGCAGAGGAGCTGCTAAGTCGTGAATATCTCTGGTCGAACTTATGACTTGTTTATTTACAAACAGTAAACCAGAAATTGACCCTCTTTTTCTTGTCAAGAATTTACGGTAGAGCGGAAAAGGAACAATATCATACAACAACATTTTTTTGCTTATTTTGGGTTTTTATTGGTTATTATTTAGTTTTTTGTTTATATATATACATATGTATGTATTATATGTTCCTATAAACAAAAAACATGAATGGTGACTCAAAGCCTGAGATCTGCAGACGTATAAAGCTGGGCTGGAGAGGATACGTAAGAAACTCCATAGTTTTTAAATCTAACATGCTAATACATCTTTTCTTAAAAAAAAATAGCTATTCGAACAATTTGTATCACCACTCCTCACATACGCCTGCGAGACTTGGACCCTAAACAGTTAAATGAAGCAAAAGCTGAAAACTGCCCAGCGAAGTATGGAAAGAGTAATGCTTTGCTTTACAAGAAGAGACAGGAAAAGGGCCGTGCACATACGTTCAATAACCAAATTAACAGACATCTTAAAAAGAGTCATGACCCAAAAATGGCAATGGGCCGGTCATATCGCTCGCAAAAGAGATGGCAGATGGACTAGGGCAGTGCTGGATTGGATACCAAGGAACATGAAAAGAGCAAGAGGAAGACCCCCGGATCGCTGGGATATAGACATACATCGAGTTACAGGCGTGAACTAGAGAGTTGCTCAAGATCGACCAACCTGGAAAGAACTACAACAAAACTACTTAGAATTAAATTGAATTATATAGCTCATTGGCTTAAAGAGGCTGCATCCTGAAATAGGGGTTGATAAAGCTGTAATAATAATAATATATATGTATATGTGATCAGTCTCTCGACTTGTTTGATGCAATCGTCCATCCTTTCCTATCTCGCGTTAACCTCTTCATCTCAACATACCTCTTACAATCCACATCCTCAGTTATCTGCTTCTTAATATCTAATCTCTGCCTTCCTCTACAGTTCTTACCTTCGACTGTTCCGTCCATTAAAAAAGTTAACCAATCCTGAATGTCCCAAAATATAACCTACAATCCTGTCTCTTATTTGTTTAAAACGCTTCCAGAAACTCGGAGTATGTTTTTTTTTAATCAATTTTTCCTAGTTATGACTCAAGTAATTTTCACCGTTTATTTCCTTGGGCTTTAATTAATTTAATTTATATTAGTTCCGATGCAGTGCACGTTCTGTTGACAATTTCCCCATACACTCATTTTTCCGCTTTTTTATACCCACCTACTTTTTTACTAGACGAATTTTAATTTTAAATTCTTTCAGCGTTTTTGATAAATTATGGGTCAATTTCCTTGCTAAGTTATTTCAATTAATGAAGAATTCTCCTGTAAGAGATAAATTTTCCTGCACCCTTGTACCTGAAATCGAGTGCCAGCTTTTGGTAATGATCAACTATTCGCTTATGCTTTACTTTTAATTCTCCCACTAATATCTTCCCACGCCTCATTCCCAACGTACACCTTGTCCGTTCCCATGACTCTCTTCACCTCTCTTCCGTCTTCCATTGAATCCCATTCCGGCTACTTTATCATATCTGCTACTGATTGTGTTCTGCGGTAATTTGCAGTGACAAATCATGCAAACTTTCGTTGCACGCCCTCGATCCCCTGTATTCGATACCAGAATCTTGGTGTGGTAGCTTTGCCTGTAGTTTAGGTGATGTTCTGCTTAACATTTCTGTGTACTGCAGACTTAAAAGAATCATCCTGCTAGACCACCGAAGCCTTCAATTTGAACTCACGCTCAAGCGATTTCGTTTCGTTCATTAAGCGCTTCACGTTGCGCGCTTTGGAGTTCAGTTCCAGAGGCGGTTTACTAACAGGTTGCAGTAATGAGGTACTGCCAACACTTCGGAGATAAATGCCTGGCAGCCTGCGAAAATCCTGTTAATTAATTTACAGCCTGATTGCCAGCAAACATTTCTGCAAAGAACTTCTTAATTATTTTATTAATTAAATTATCCCAGTTTTCTAGTCGCAGAAGTTATGAGAAATTACAGTTTTTAATAGAGTGAGTAATTAAGTAGTTAATTGATCTGAACACGGAGAAGGGGTATCATTAGTAGTACGATAAAAGTTCGCTTCTCGATTCTACTTCATAAAACCGCGAGGTATGCACTGAAAAACGCGAAGATTGGATGGAATCTAGTTACATACGTCTGAAACAAGAGAACGTATAAAATGTTACGGTAGTGCTGGTGAACTTAGCTAGCATATGAATCGCGGCATATTTTGGAAATAACAAGGAACAGACGATGCTTGTAACCAATCAAAATGACTTTTGGAAAATGTCCTGGCCAACGATAATACTAGTAAAAACGAAGTATATGTAGAGCAATGTTGCCAACCTCGTTCTTAAAAACAAATTACTAATATGCTGTTCTTAATACGTATTTTTAGAACACAGTTACATTCCATCTTTCATTAAATGATGGACTTTTTCCTCTGATGTAAGTTTTTTTTTTTTTATTTAGTTTAAACTAAACATGTCTTTAATGTCTGTAATATCATGCACGGTCTGCTTATCGGATTGGAATCGTGAAGCTCAATAGAAGAAAATTTCCTAAACAGTCTTTACACCAACAAAATGAATTATGTGCACAGTAATTTTGTCAGTGAACTGATTGATAACAACGTTGGCGCGTTTCACGCGAATCTACTTTTTGGAAAAAAATGTTTAGGTTCGTGTAAATTAACTCATTGTGTTACAAGAAGTAAATCGTCACAGTGTGATCAAGAAGTCGCTCTCCTCAACATAGGGGATACTTCAGTATCAACCGTAATACATTCCCCGTTCTAGGGGTCCTTCCTCAGCAGGGATCTATGGAAAAAGATTAATAAGTAAATAATTAAAAAAAAGTCAACCTACGATGGGGTTGGAATCTCTCCATAGTCTGAAAGCATTCAGCACACAATACCATAGACAAAGCCTACAGATTGCAGCCTATGGTAAGGCCTGGCTGAACTTCATGCTTCTCCATTGTCTCTCTCTCTCTCTCTTCCTACCTGCTCCTCGCTATCAAATATGCCTGGTCTTCCCTTTTTTTCTGTAGACCATCAGTTCTCAGACGCAGGTATCTATGAATTTCTTATGAATTAAGTGTACTGGTGTTGAAGACAGATAAACATTGATTAATTGTAAATTTCTATATTTTTTGTTTGAATGAGTATTCTTTTGGTGGATGAAAATTGTTTAAATTCCATTACAAAGAGTACACTTTTTGAAACGTTAACTGAAAAATTGTAATTATGAATGTTTTAGGTTTTGAGTAAGATTTTCGGCTTTTTCGATTGTTTAAATTTGTTAGCTTTATGTTTAAATGCCTATAAATATTCTCTAGTTTCATTTAAAAATATTTCATCAATTGTTTTAACTAATTTTGTGTAGATTCTGATTGTTTTTGTACTGATTCCATTGTTTAGAGCGATTGTTTTCAATACAAAAGCGTCGGTCTGCGCTTCTAATGTTTACATTTTGTATTGCGTATTTAAGCTCATTATATCACCAGCTGTTGAAGTTTTCGCTTGAGTCCGCTGGAAACTATTCCAACATGACGCTGAGTATGTAACGTGCTTCACTTTCTTTGGAGGAAGTTGACGACTTAAGCGTGTATGTATATATGAAGATTTCAGGAGAATTAAGGTGAAATAAAGATGTGATTAAACGCTCTTGTTATTTCATCAGCTGCCAAATCGTGCAGAATACTTTGGTGAAGTACAATTCACTGACGGTCTGACGGCAGGAACCTGTAAATCTACGGACTGATTAATTAGATAACAGCGATATTCCGTGAAATCTACATCGAACTGCGCCTTCACTAGACTGCTTGTGCGCTTAAACGGGGAATAAGATATGTCATCAGCAATAAAGCGTGCCAAAGTGTATGAGAAGTTCATTGAAAAGAGGACACTTGACAGGGTGGAAAACGCGTCAAAGGAAGAGCAGTATGGCTTCAGATCAGGGAGATCGACCACACATCTGATATTTACTACGAGACAGCTGCAGGAAAAACATTATGAGTATGGAAAGGCTCTATTGTTGATATTTCTCGATATTGAGAAAGCATATGATTATGTACACAGGAGTAAAGTATGGAAGGCCTTGGAGAATAGAGGAGTTCCCAAAGAAACAATCAAGAGAGTGACGGAACTGTACCAAGGAAGTGTGAGCTATGTGAAAATAGGGGAAAGAAGATCAGATTGGCTGGAACAAAGGAATGGACTAAAACAAGGAAGTGCCCTATCACCACTACTCTTCATTGTAATCATGGATGAAATAATGCAGAGGGTGGGAGCGAGGATGGGGGAGGAAAACATGAAGGTGATGGCTTTTGCGGACGATCTGATGATCTGGGGAGATGATGAAGAGGAATTGCAGCGGCAGTTGGATGTATGGACAGACAGTATGGAGGAATATGGCCTGAAATTTAATGTAAAGAAATGTGAGTACATGGTAACAACCAGGAAAAAGAATAGGATAGCCCAAGGAATTGTGATGGCAGGTGAACAACTAAAGAAGGTAATCAGGTTCAAGTGCTTGGGGAGTGTATTAGAGGAATGTGGAAGAAATGATGGCGAGATAAGTGAAAGAGGAAGACAAGCAGAGGCATTTTTAAGGAGCATTAGAAGCCTGATATGGAATAAAGAGGTGTCACAGAGAAGCAAGAGAGTAATCTATCATACAAACTATGTGCCTATCTCGACTTATGCTGCTGAAACATTGACAGTGAAAAAGCGGGACATCAGCAGAGTACAAGCAAGCGAAATGAAGCTTTTAAGAGGTAGAATTGGAGTCACTAAAATGGACAGAATAAGGAATGAAGTGATTGTGGCACCATAAAAGAGGAACCCCTACAGGAAAGGGTAGAGAGGACCAGACTGAGATGGTATGGACATGTAAAGAGAATGGAAGTTCAGAGAATCCATGAAATTAAGATACATGGTAAACGACCCAGAGGAAGACCACGAGATGGATGGCTGAAAGGAGTGGAGGAGTGTGTACGGAAGAGAGGAGAGGACTGGAACAAAGGGGTGAAAGAGAGGTGGTGGGATGAAAGAAGGAATTGGAGAGGCTTTTGCATGAAGCAGACCCCGCCAGAGGCTGCAAACTGTTGAGGATGATGATGATCAGCAATAAGGCATGGTATTGGCATTGCATGACTGAAAATACTGCTATGTAATTGTGAAGATTTGTTGAGAGAAGATTGGACGGTGACGTAGTAATGGGCGGCTGTATTTGTGTAGAGTGAGTTAAGTAGCGCCGTCGAGGTGGCTCCGCCCGCAAGCTGCGCCGGGCCGCGACGGTTGCCTACACACCCAGGCGCTGCCAGTCTCTCATTCTTTCTTTCCGCCCACTCTTACTCCGCGGCGCAAACTTTGTTTCGCGAGTTTAAAGTTGGCAGCAGTGGCGGCAAGTTGCGCTGGCGGCTCTGATGAACAATCTTTATTTCCCCCTCCGCCCGGCGCGCACAAAGAGAGAGAGTGCCGCCCGCGCCCGCCCGCGGCTGTCTTCTTCTTTCCTCTCTCTCGGAATATTACGTCACGCTGGCTGCAATCGTCCAGTACAAAGAGAGAGGGCGCTCAAGTCGAACAACATTCAGTCTTCCTGTTTCGCCGAAACTACCTGCGCAGTTGTAGTCAATACGCAGTGCTGCCAATTCTGCAGATTTATCAGGTTTTTTTTTTTTTGTTTTTTACTTATGGCTTTACGCTTCGTCGACATCGAGGTCATTAGAGGCTGGATGGGACTGGGGGACAAGGAACGGGAAGGAATTCGGCCATGGCCTTTTTGAAGCAAGCATCCCGGCATTCGCCAGGATTGATCTCGGTAAACCATGGAAAACCCAAATCTGGATGCCCGGACGGGAATTCGAACCGGCGTCCTCCCGAATGCGAGGCCAGAACGTTATCCGTTCTCCCACCACGCTCGGTGGTTCCCGCATGTACGTAATGGAGAACTTCGATCTGCAATAGTAATGGAATACCACAAAGGAAGCACACTACGGGCCGATGTGTTTGAAGCTGGCTGTAAAATGCTTCACAGTAGGGGAGTGGGGATTATTACGCCCATACGCAGGTGACGTAAATAGTGTAGCATCGCTCTGTCAATCGAACATTCGAGAATGTTAAGAATGCTGCGCTCTGCGACGCGCGCGACAAAAATTAAATTTTACTGCCGCCGATAGAGGAAATTTCGCAGAGGAATGATATTCGCGCTGAATATGTCACTAGTGAACCAAAAATGTGGCGCACAAAGGGGGGAGAGATGACGGGAAGACGGGCGCAGTGGAACAGTCACGTGACGTGAAATACCGGGGGGACTGTGCATTTCTGGGATAATATGGTCTCTGCAGATTTGCGATCGGGAGTGCTCGATAAATCCAGAAGTGTACTTCCAATTTTCTCGAACAGTGGATATCTGATGGAGACGGTAGAGAACGTTATCGAAACGTCATTTTTATAGCACAATTCGGTTACATACCCGCGAAGACTACATTGTAATTGCATGCCGCGAATATCTCCGCATCTATGGATTTCTGCCACTATCCGTTTCCTTTGTAAGGTTTCCAGTATTCCCACTGCTTGTTTGGCGATATTCTCTTTTCAACTACGTTACGATCGAACTGGCGTCTAGTTTCATAATTCTGTTTGTTTTTTGCCGCTGTATACCCCTCATTAGCCGTAGTGTAGGGACGAGTGCGCGCCGCAGGTTAGCCCTCGCTTACCTCGCCGCCACCTCCCCACCACGATGCCTAGTGTCTTTTGGCACAGAACACTTTATAGCATCAGAACGGGTCCGCACCGCTGCTGCAAACCGATGGCAACAGCGCTCCACTACGCACGCCTGTGATGTTTACCGACCAGAGTGGGTAGCTGCGTCTCGTCCCACGCTAGCAGAGGCGGCCCTGTTCCCATGGCGTGTTGCTGAGTATCCGTCCCGTCTCGTACCGTCCCGCCTTCGTTACTAGACGTCGTGGTAACGCGGCTTAGCACTGCTTTCGTCCATCTTTCCTCTTTCGTCTTTCCTCCGAGCAATATGGCCGCTCCACTGCCACTTGAAGTAGGCTGTCTCTTCCAAGATATCTGCGATCCCTACGACTGTTCCACTGTCGGATGCTCTCTTCTCGTGTTTTCTATTTAAACCTATTATTGACCTTTCCGCAGCTCGCTGGACTGTTGTAAGATTTCCTTTCACAAATTCGTTTGGTATCCAGGTCTCACAGTCGTATGTCAACACAGGAAGAATACACTGGTCGTTTAAATTGGTCGCCATATTATATTTGCGGTGAATACAATGGCTCCCAAATGCTTGCTATCCCAACTTGATGCGACGGAAAAAATCAGGTCTTACACCTCCCCTCATATTTACAAACTGTCCAAAATAAATGTACGCACTGACATTTTCTACACATATACTATTTAGTTGTTCTTTCCCTTCAATGGACGGTTCGCAAAACACAGCCTTTGTTTATCAAAGGTTCGTGTTCAGGCCAACTGCTTTGCGCTTGGAGTCAAGATCGGTAACTAGAGTCCGCCAATGTCATTAGCCACAAGCGCAATATCTGCGACGAATTTAAAGTTTTTAAGTCCCCTGCCATTTTTTTTATCTGCTTAACGTCTCTCTAACAGCGAGGACTTTAGAGACGGGAAAGGATGGGGGCAAGGAATGGGAAGAAATTTGTACATGGCCATTTGAAGGAAGCATCCATATGGTATTGTAGTATGGGACCCACATTTTGAGTATCAAATACAGGAGTTGGAGAAGATGCAAAGAAGGGCTGCTAGATTTGTTTCTGGAAATTATCGCAGAATGCAATCAGTGACAGATATGATAAAGGAGCTAGAATGGGATTCATTGCAAGACAGGAGGAGGATGAGGAGGGTAATGGGAGTGTACAGGGCGTATACTGGCGATGAGGCATGGAAAGATATTGCAATAGGTATGAAAAGTAGTTCATGGAAGGGAAAAGATGACCATGACCACAAGCTAGCACTCGATTTCAGGCACAAGGGTGTGGGAAGATTTTCTTTTTTAGGTAAGGGTGTCTGCGATTGGAATGAGTTACCAAGGGGAATGATGAATAACCTACCGAAAACGTTAAAAGAATTTAAAGTTAAAATTTGTAGAGGGCAAATGTAGGCGAGTGTAGGATAGGGGGAAGTTGGGTGTATAGGGAAATTGCCACCGGAGCCTGTGCTCCATTGCAATTTAATTAAATTACCTAGAGTGATTTGGGAAGCCACTGAAAACCCAAATCTGGATTACCGGACCTGGATTCGAACCGCCGTCACCCCTGCCATTGATGCTAATTCCTTTTTATGCCAATTCTAGTTTTGACATTGCTATATTCAAGACAGCTCAAAATAATTTTAGAGAAATGGGATCACCTTACTTATCATCTCTTTCGATGCGAAAATATGTAGTAGGTTCCATAATTAAAAATTATGTGCAGATTTTTAAATATTAATTCGCAAATATATTTATTCCCAGCTAACAACATCGTTTTTTTTTCTTATGGCTTTAAGCCGCGTTGACGTCGAGGTCATTAGAGGTGGGAAAGGATTGTGGGAAAGGAACCTTAAGAAATTGGCCATGTGATTTTGAAGAAAGGATCCCGGCACAGTGATGCCAGCCTCTTAGCTTTGAATATCCGAAGATGGCCACTAAAATTTCCGTCAAGTGGGAACAAAAATCTGGAGACTCGCTAACTGAAAGACTGAAACAATAATTATTGAAGAGAGAGTCAAAATTAATAATACTTTTTATTTCCAGGTCTTTAAAATTTGAAATACAAAATAATATTCTACATCGAACGTAAGAAATATCTCTGAATATGTTTTATACAGCGTCGCTTTTTTTTTTAGGGACCATAATTTTTTGTGACATTTAGTAAATTTAGCATATCTTCTGTAACAGGAAATGTTATAAACTGCTTTGATTCTCGAATATCGGTTAGGCCTTCTCCGAAAGCACTGCTTTGAAAGTCGTGTCACATGCATAAAGAGTGCGCCGATACTTTTGTATTACGATCTTGTAAGTATAAAGTCAAATCTATAATCAAATAAAAAATAAAAAATGAGTTTTATTTCAATTGTTGGTACACACGAGTGTTTGCAAGGAAACGATTCACAATTATTAACAATTCTGCAGTGCATTAACACTATACGCTCAAAGTTTAACAAAACACCAATATAAGGAAAAATCAACAAATAGTAAAAAATGACAAAAATCCCTAGATTTTTTAACGAAATCCGAAAATCCTAACTTTTTGATAAAAATCCGAAGTTCAAGGGATAAATCCGTTGAAATGGCAGCACTGCCCGGCATTCGCGTGGAGTGATTTGGGGAACCACGGAAAACCGATATCTGGATACCCGGACGGAGATTCGAACGTGGGTCCTCCCGAATGCGAGGCCAAAGCGTTAACCACTCACCCACCACGCTCGGTACCATCCAACGTAAAACTAGATATGTGTTCTTTTCTTTCTTCCTTGTATTTCGCGATATTCTCTGGTAAGCAGTAGTGAAAGTAAGAAATATACCTGTAAACAAGGGGAAACGTTGGACAGAGACAATGGGAGACTCGTCCTTGGAGTGACACGTAATCAGATGGGGTGACGTTTAGGGAAATGTACGAGCAGACAACCTTTATTGCGTCCCCTGCCGCCGAGAAATGAAATCTGCCTTGCTGATTCGCACGGAATGTGTCCACTGTCTCCTCCTGAGGAGGGCCGCGCATTTTGTATCGAAACAACCGCCGCGGTCGGCCATACATAAATTCATGAGCGTCGGTGCTCGGCGGGACTGGTGGCATTTTAAACAGGCTTTGCGCGTCCTGGGGAGCTGTTTACAGCGCGCGAAACGGGAGTCGAGAGAACTAAACACAGCGCCGGAGACCAACACGACGTTTCGCCCGCTTACTTTGCAGTCTTCCTCAGGAGAAAACTGTATCGTCGCCTCAAACTACAGTTCTTGTATTTCGATACATATCGACTCTTTCATCATAGTTACCTGGTTATTGAATCGGTTAAAGCACCTTGTAACGCCACAGTGGGAACTATATAAATATCTGCAAGCTTGTGAAAGTATGATATCGCAGGGGTGATGAGCCATATCGCAGGAGTTGAGTGCGGGAGTCTATTGCCAGTCGGTCGCAGGAGTACGCACGGGTCGGACGTGTCAAGATGACACGGGAGGAGCACGAGTTTAAAGGGAATTGCAATCCACGAGCATCGTCGCGTATTGATCGACATGTTTAATAGAAACAGTGTGGAGAGAGAGGATATGCTGCGGAAAGAGCTAGGACTGAATCACGAGTGAATACAACTTCCGATTGGCGGCGTTGTTAGATTGACCAGAGTGTGGAACAGAACTCTGCTTTAGTGACTGTTCATGTGAATATTTACTCTGGCTACGACTCACTTTCATCAATCCTTTTCACGAACCTAGAAACTTCGCTGAAGAAGTTTTAAAAGGATCTGGTGGCTGGCGCCGGCGAATGAATGCTGAGTTTAATAAAACTTTTGTGATCCGTGAGTAACTACATTTCTGTGTCGACTTTCGTCTGTAGCATATAGTAGTACCTGTAAATGACTTGATCATAGACCACTGGAGTGGCGACCGTGTCAATAGAATCTGGAAAAGTATAAAAGCTGGGACAGCTAAACTAGTAGGAGCACGTAATACCATACGAAACATTAATTTTAAATTACGCCCCACAACCAGACAAGTGTGTTTCAGCCGGCTTTGGGACTGGAAGTTCTCCACTCCGAACCCTAGTATATCTGGAATTTCACGTACTTTAAAACTTTTCTTTCTATCAGTGATTTGGTTTGTTCATGTGACGTACGCTAGGATTCTCCGTGGTTCGGATTACAAGTTAAGCTGTACTTAAGTCCCTTTATGTCATAGAATTACCAGAGTAGGTCTGGACAGCTACTACAAGATGAACCGAGCGTGGTGGGTGAGCGGTAATGCTCTGGCCTCGCATTCGGGAGGACGTGCCATCGAGTCCCCGTCCGGGCATCCAGATTTGGGTTTTCCATCGCTTCCCCAAATCACTCCAGGTGAATGCCGGGATGCTTCCTTCAAAAGGCCATGATTAAATTCCTTTACGTTACTTGTACCCCATTCTTTACCTACTCTAATGACCTCGACGTCGAAAAGGAGAAAAAACTTTAGCAAAAAAAAAAATTCTATGCCAACTTGCAGAAACTTTAAAGTCTATTACTCTGCAGCAAATCAACCTTTCTGGATCTTCCAGCCAATAATTCAAAACGTATAATAATCATGTTTTTACCAGGTGCTGCTCATTGTTTATAATACTTTTACTTAGGACACTCCCAGCACTCTCTCCACACTCCTCCTATCATCCAGTGAATCCCATTCCAGATCCTTTGTCATATCAATTACTGAGTAGGTTCTGCGGTAATTTCCAGAAACAAATATAGCAGTCCTTCTTTGCACCCTTTCCAACTCCCGTATCTGATGCTCAAAATGTTGGACCCTATACTACACTGCCATCTTCAAGCAATGGTCTGACCAACGATGATTTAACAAAATCTATCGCTCCTCTGGTATACATCCCCTCATCACTCTCTCCAACGAGTGAAGGTCTTTTAAACCTTTTCCTATTACCTGTCCAATGTGTCCTGCCCAGTTAAGCTTGTTATCAAATGTAATACCAAGATAATTACGTTTCAAATCTTCAACAAGTAATTCTTTCCCCACCTTATAACTACAATTGACCTTTAGTTTTTATCTTTCTATCTAATAAGCTGACTCTTCTTTGCATTTATCTCTATCCCATGGTTACCAACCCAACAAGATTTCCTGTACAGATCACCCTGCAGCTTGTAACCCCCCTCAAACCCAAATTTAAAATGAAATTGTATTTTATGAATTATTTGTAGCAAGCTAGGGGTTGAGTAAATATTATTTTGTATGTTTGTATTGTAATTTATTGCAAATTTGGTATAAATGTAATGTTTTATGAAAAGAAATTATATAAATACTGTTTAATATGTTCAAGGGCAGGACATTGCAAGAAAAGTTAATTAAATGTTTGTATTCCAAGCATTAAGGTGGGCTACGATGTTTAAAGGACGATTTACGACAGCTTAAACTGATTTATGTGGTTAATTCTGCGTGTAAATATCTTTAATTTTCATTTCTGTGCATTTCGTAATGATTGTAATTGATCTTGATTTATTGTAATATGTTTTTAATTGTTTAAGTATTGTTAGAGTTCGAGAAAAATCTGTCGGAAGCCTTTGCAGTATTCTGGAATTTTCTATGAAACTTATATAAGCGATCGGCAGAGACGAGTTTTGAAACAGTTTTACGCGAACAGTAAGGACAGTTTTTACGTATGTAAGGAGTCTTGTAAAGTGAGAGTGTATAACAGTATTGTCTTTGAAAGCAGTAGTGAGTGTAATCACTGAAGCTTATGTTTTCATGTGCAACCAATGTGTTTGGAGTCTGACGTTTTACTAGAAATGAAAACAGTTAAAATCTGAAAAGTATCTGGACTAATTATTTCAATCGTTTAAAAAATCCATGAGATACACAGCAAGCTGTTTAAAAACTTGTCTTGTTTTGATCCTTTACATAATATTGTCATATCTGCAAAAAATCTAAATTCTGCCGTAAACCATCAACACCATCATGCCTTAGAATAACGAATAGCAATGGTCCCAATACATTGCACTGTGCACTCCCATTTTCAATTCCATCCCGTTTCATATTGCATTTCCTATTCTCAGTCTTCGGTTCCTGGTTTTTAACACCTCCTGTACCCACAAGCCAATTGCTCATCCACGCCAATGCTTTTTCCTTACTCTGTAACAAAGCGGATTTTGAAAAACAGATATCGTATGCTGATGGTACGAAACATACTAATAATTGTCACGGAGTACTCTTAGATGGCGGAATAAAATTATTGTGCAGTGAAATTGATATATAGTAATTTAATTATCATATTCAGTTCATTGCAGGTCTCTACAAGTTCTGGCAACTACCATACGGTTAACCACGATTTTCATTTTCCATGGTTTCACCAAATCACTCCAGGCGAATGTCGGAATGCATCCTTCAAAAGGGACATGGCCAAATTCCTTCTCGTTCCTTGTCCAAATCTCATCCCGCCTCTAATGACCTCGATGTCGATGAGGCGTAAAGCCATAAATAAAAAAAAAGGTTATCCACGATCTTTGTTTTGCCACATGACCGTAAACAGGAGATCTAAAGCACCGTCAACTCCCTACCATCAATTAACGAAATTATTACGTTCATAAACTTTTACTGCAATCGAGTCACATAAATAGAATGTACTAGTACCACTGTTTGAAAATTACCACAGTAAAACACAAATATTTGTGTTTATGCAGGCTCGTGAAATCGTACACAAAACCTTCGATCAGGTCAAAATGTAACTATGCACTGCAGAACACTGCAGTCTTCGTTAAAATCACAACAGGCCTTTCAGAATCATGGTAACAGTAGTGTTCAAGGGATAAGTTGTTATAGAAACGCTCGAGCCAGTTGGACAAACGAATGTTGCAAGAATACACAATCAGCTTACAAGATTGCTCACTTGTTGGCTATTCCAAAGACAGGAACAGAATATTACTCTGTGTTTCTGTTTTCGTAGGCGAGCTCTCTTAAAAGCGAGATTGGGTTCCAGAGTAAAAAGTATTAACGAATGAACAGCTGAATAAAAAATGGTCTTGGAAAGCACTTAAAATTCCCCATCACTCTCTCTCCACATGAGAACAGACAATACTTATTCGAAATTAAATCTGAGCGGGGTAAATAGTAGCATGGACCGTAGACTATTTTTTTAATTTTTTTTTTTTTTTTTTTTTTTTTTTTTTTTTTTTTTTAAATCCACTTCCTTCCGAATGTGACTGTAGAATTTTACCGTTCAGCCACTTGATCTGCAAAATGTAACTTACTTCTCAATGGATAGTAAGATCAAACGCTTTTAGGTTAACTTTTCTGATTTTATTTTTCGAACCATAGGCCATACATTGTTCCAAATTCAATAGAAACCTCACCAGAAACTTTTGCACAAACTGCATTAAACGAAACAAGCAACCAAAAGAAAAGTTTTCTTTTTCTTTTCTTTTTTAAATTTCTTACCTCATTTTAGTCCTGCGTCCCTTGACTGAAAAATCTTTAAACCCTACCAAAATCCGTTCAGTTGCTATGCATGAAACCCGATTAAAGAAACGCAATTTCATTCTCGCAGTCGAAGTAATAGGTTGACTATATATATTAATCTAATGCACGGGAGTTTGGTCAAAATAAGTCTCTAATAGCTATTGAGAAATAAACGGATTATAACGTGTAGTGAAAATGTTAGTAAGCAAAACCCAAACATCAAATAAAGACATCCACAATATGAATATCTGGCACTAAAGACGGAAAAACAGTTTTATAGACTGCGACGTGATATGCTTTTGTTCTCTTGAGTTTCCGAGACCGATGTCGCACTCTTACCTGGAATTTGGGCTCTTGATATTTTTTAAAAAAATATCCGATTTTCGATATATCGATATTTTAAAATCAGTATCGGCTGTCGATATATGGGGAAAAAGCATGTGTGATATTGTTCTTAACCAAGTTTTCACTTTCGAATCTTTTCTTTTGGTGATGATTATTGTTCATTTTTTAAAAAATTTACCATTATGCGTGCCATAATTTTCATAAGAATTAATAAAATTTATAAAACTCGAAAGAGGTTCGAGGCATATCTTCTTTCGTGCGTTTCTAAGATTGATAAGCAATACAGTTGAGGCATTCATTTAATTAGAAGTTTAGCCATCATATCATGCGTTATGGCCAAGTTACATAATTTGTTTTCATAAGATTTTTTTTGGTATTTCATTTAGTTTTGTATATTGATAGCTTATTCTGAGTTGTCTTACTATTCTTCTTCTCTGTTTAGAAAATAATTGTTATTTACACTTCCCACTGTTGCTGCTAACACACCCTAATTTCAAGTTGGACTTCCCTGGATAATGCGCACGCTCATTTCAAACAATAGGCTCGCGTTCGATTCGTGCTTGTCGAGCGATGCCTTGCCCTACACTGTTGTTATCATCTGAGTAGACTCGGTACCTACAACTTCCAAATTAATTATAGAAACGTTGTAGGATTTACTTAATATTGCTGATCTCTATGCGTAACAGAAATTTTATGTACATAGTGTTATCCAGAGCAAACTAAAAATGATAACTTATTTTTTAAAAATTCGACGCCGATATCCAGATCTCAGTATCGAAATATCGATATATCGTCCTAAAAACTATCATTCATAAATATCGATATTTTCAGAAAATAATATCGATATTTCGATATATTATCAACAGTCCTAGATCGATATCGCAATCTTATATGGTATTCGCTAGGGCGGGGTTTAAATTCCCGTGCTACTACACTGAAGGCGTTTTTTCCGTGGTTTTCCGCAGTCAAAAAGGCAAATGCCGGGATAGTTCTTTTCAAAGGTCACGGCCGACTTCCTTCCCATTCTTTCCTCTGCCGCTAATTCGGCTGAAAAGAGCCCCCTAAGAGTTACCAAGTAGGACTTGGGTTCAAATACTGTTCATAGTTTTTTCCGTAGTTCCTCCACGCAAATACGGGGACGATTCCTTCAAATGTCCTTGACCGACCTCCTTCCCGTTCCCTATCCCGTTATGTAATGAAATATATAAGTTAAGTTACCAATAACTTCTAAATACCATAACAAAGTGACTTTGCATGTTTCTCCGCAAATAAAGAATTCAAGCAAACTGAGTTTTTTTTCCCCAATTAACACACTGTTTCCAGTGTTAAGCTATAAACTTCACACGCTATCGTTCGAATTACTCAAATTAGGTGAGCGGAAATTACAGTCGGAAATCCGAAAGCAAACAGTAATTGGATATTTCATTAGTCTGGCGTCCTTTCCGGCTTCCAATTACATATTGCTCCATAATTTAAGCCATCCTGCTAATTAAAGAAACGTATGCTGTGCCGATTTAATGCTCCGGGTCGTTTCTATTTAATTCGTTACGAGCAGAGTTTAAAAGCGTTGATCACAGGGTCCTCACTGCGCTAGATTTTGTGCAGATGACATAATGCTATATAAAGGGATAAAAACGGTAGAGGATTGTAAACAGCTACAGGGTGATCTGGACAGGATATCTAGTTGGGTTGGTAAATATGGGATGAAGATAAATGCAAAGAAGAGTCAGCTTATTTGATACACGGATAAGAAACTAAAGGTTGATTATGATTACAAGTTGGATTAAGAATTGCTTGTTGAAGACTTAAAATGTAAATATCTTGACAATACATTTGACAACAAGCGTAACTGGGCAGGACAAATTTTACAGGTAGTAGGAAAACGTATAGAAATTCTGCACTTGTTGGAGAGAGTGATGAGGGGATGTACGAGAGAAGTAAACAAAACTTTAGTCAGACTATTGCTTGAATATAGTAGTGTAGTATGGGACCCTCATTTTGCGTATCAAATATAGGAGTTGGATACGGTGCAAAAAAGGGCTGCTAGATTTGTTTCTGGAAATTAGCGCAGAATGCAATCAGTAACAGATATGATAAAGGAGCTGGAATGGGATTCATTGGAAGACAGGAGGAGGGTGAAGAGGGCCATGGGAGTCTACAAGGGGTATATTAGTGATGAGGCATGGAAAGATATTGGTGTAAGAATTAAGAGTAATGCATGGAAGGGAAAAGATGACCATAACCACAAGCTGGCACCCGATTTCAGGCACTAGGGTGTAGGAAGATTCTCTTTTTGAGGTATGGGTGTCAGGGATTGGAATAATTTCCAATGGAAATGATTAATAATTTACCAAAATCGTTGAAAGAATTTAAAATTAAAATTTGTAGAGGGAAAATGAAGGTGGTTGCAGAAAAGTGGGAAGATGGGTGTGTAGGGAAATTGCCACCGGAGCCTGTGCTCAATTGCAGTTAAAATTAAATTAAACTGTTTCTCTATACTTTTCAGCCAGAGATAAAATATAGGGAAACAACAGATATAACTACAACAAAATATTTGAATTCCGTATAAATTGCCTTTTTTTAAATATATACCCCGTGATCTGCCCATTTCCCTGTTTAATAAGTACGTTCGAACTATACAGAAATTCATCAACGGCTAAAAGGCTAAAAACAGTTTTTAAATTTTAACATGTTTTCGTTAACTTTTTTCCCCAACATCTTTTAATTTTAACGGTTAGGTTATTTTTAATGGAGTTGAAGAATATTGATTAAGAATCGGTGCTGCGGCGTTGAGGGTTGACGTAAATTACCAGCTCCTATTTTTAGTTTGTTTTTATTCATTGATGAACAGAAGTTAGTGCGTTGACGAATTACCTGATATGCCAAGCCTCTTCTGTGTCGTCCGAAAGAGTGGCTTCCTCTGCAGTTAACCGGACAATTGGGGTAGTATGACAGGGGAAGATATAAAACTGAGAGTTCTTTTGAAGTTTACTTCAGACGAATAATGGTTTGATTAAAAATACATTAAGATCCATAATTTCTGCATGTGTATTCAATTTTCTTATATATATTTTTAGATAAATACCAGCTTTAAGCAATATAGATATATCGATATTTTTCTGGATATATATCGATACTGTGTGTAAATATCGATACAATAATTATCGATATATTTTTTCATTTGTCCATCCCTAACACAGCGTATAAAATATCCGCGTTATATTCGGTGATGAACTGACACAGAGAAGTAAGTTAAGGAGTATTAGCTACTCATTTAATTATTTAGAAGTGCTCTCCCTTTACTAATGTAATTCGGGTATTTCACCCTGTCGACGTCGAGTAGATTAAAGCCGAGGAACGGGTGGGAAGTCGACAGTCGTGAAGGCAATTTACATAATTCAAACCTAGATTCAGCTGCAACAGTAACAAACCAGCTATGATGGCCGATTTCAGTTATTGAAAATAAAATTTATGCTGCCTTCTACGAGTACCAATACGTATTACTCTTTTATATGTGAGAAATCCTGCTTGACCGAATGATTGAAGAAGTGCATTAAACTGTCGAACTTGCCGTGCTTAATATATACGTCAAGACTCAAGAATAGTCGAAGAATTCCTTTCTACCAGAGAACCTTAAAGGTGACTTTTTTGATTATACCTTTTACCATTAGTTGATGTCAAGGTCATTAGAGCCAGGTAAGGACTTGAAAACGAGGAACGGAGAAGAATTTTGTCAAGGCTTTGGGAGTAACTACCCCGGCATTTGCCTGGAGTGATTTCCGGAAACCATAAGGTGACTGGTATTGTATCAAGACGGCAAGGCATTTCAGAAATCCACTTCAGGCAGCGAAAAATAAAATCTTTTACCCTATAGATCTTTGAGCATAGCTAGACGAGAGTAAAGTTGTATCAAGGGGGATGACGTTTGGTTGTTCATGCAGATTTCCAGTTTATGCCTTCATTTTCAAATTTTTCCTTCTCAAAGCGAGACTGGGGTGGCCTGCGATTCCCTCCGAACAACATTCCCGGCCGGCCTAAGTTCTGCGCGGTTGTGTGTAGTTCGTCCGAAGTTGTTCCGCGGCGGTCGTCTCCATACCGCACGCAATTTACATCTAAATGCGAAATTCCGGCCAAGTCCTCCCCCGGTCTGTCCGCTCGAGCGCGCCTCTGAGGGAGGGCGGGGGGGGGGGGTAAGTCTTGAGCTATGGAGATGTGCCGTGTGGACAGCCCAGCCACATCCAGGTAGGGCTGCGTCCACGAATAGCCAGCCTGGTTCACTCCAATCTCGCAGCCACGTGATGGCTTTATGTCTGTTATATACTCAGACCTTCCTTTTCGTTATTCACCGAGGCTTGGGCAGTGCGATTTCGCACTGTCACTTGCCAATCGGGAGGACGAGGGTCAAACCTCGTTCGGCCATCTTGGTTGAGGTTTTCCGTGGTTTTCCTCAACCACTCTAGGCGAATGCTGGGATGGTTCCCTACAAGGCCACGGCCGACCTTCCATCCCCTTTCCCTCCCCGTACACTAGAAGGCTGAAAAGAGTCTCCGTGAATCTCCAGCAGCCAGCCTTCAGCTGGGAGGAATGAAATTGCAAAAAAAAAACCAACAAAAAAATGTTATTGACCGAGTTCGGAGGAGAATCCTCCTCTGTAACATTTGGGAGGATGTCGTTAAACACTGTCAGGTCATTCTGACTGTGGTTTTGGGTGATTTCCCACAGTCCCTCCAGGCAAATGCTGGGATGGTTCCTCTAGAAAGCCACTGCCAACCTTTTACCCCCCCCCCCCTTCGCTCCCCTGTAGTTTAGTTTGGCCGAAACGGTCTTAGACACCCTCCAGCAGCCTGCCTCCCAGCTGAAGCCTGGGAGGAATTAAATTTGTATATATAAAAAAAATCGATATTTCCGAGTTAGGAGGAGGGCAAGATTGCCCTCCTATCTAATATTCGGGAGGACGGGGTTCAAATCCCGTCCGGCCATCCTTACTGGGGTTTTCTGTGGTTTTCCTCAGTCACTTAAGGCGAACTCTGGGATGGTTCCCTCCAAGGGCACGGCCGATTTCTATTCCCGTTTTGCTTAGTCAGCAGACCACCTCCCAGGATTTCCTGGGAGGAATGAAATTTGTGAAGAAAAAAAATCCGTTATTTAATTAGTGACCTCAACGATATGCCGGCAGTGAAAGGAAAGGATATAAAAAATAAATCTCATCATCTTATTTTATGCCGCGTAATATTACCTTTATTCCTGTTTCAGACCGCATAGATCGCGATCAATGCAGAATTATTTTCAACTCCCATGACTCTCTTCACCCCGCGCCTGTCTTCTGATGAATCGCAACTCAGTTCCTTTATCACATCATTTACTGATTGGGTTCTGGAGTAACTTCCACAGACAAATCATCTTCCTTCCTCCGCACCCGATTTAACTCCCGTCTTTAATACACAAAATGTGGTTCTCACACGCCCCGTTCTATCAAATTAAGGGATACCTCCAAGTGCGCACCAATCCCTGAGTACCTATGTATAAGCGACTGGTGGTAATTTGAAGTCAGTTAAAAACGCACCATATAGCGCAACATACAAACGCCAGTAGAAACCGATAATAATTCAAACTTTTTCGAACATCAGCCTCTGCTGGCGTGGACTAATTTGTTTTTAATATTACGATAGTAAAATAATAATAATTTCGTGTAGTATTAACGACTAATTTTTTACCGTCTGCTCAATTTGCATCCTTTTTTTATCTTCTTGACGCCAAATTAACATAAGACATACCTTATTGTACTCCTCAGAACATGGCTTGTACC
The DNA here is from genome assembly GCA_031002005.1 of Vandiemenella viatica. NCBI lineage: Eukaryota > Metazoa > Arthropoda > Insecta > Orthoptera > Morabidae > Vandiemenella > Vandiemenella viatica. The sequence goes on from JARYHS010009186.1 coordinate 267,108,381, forward strand.
TTGTTTGAAACCTCATCAAAACCAACAAGCAGTTTTTTGGTGTGTAACGTTTATACAAACAGACAAATAATATATTTTAAAAAAAAGGTTGATTTCTTCTTTGTTACTAGAGCTGCCTAAGTAACGATAAATTGTGTACCTGTATGTATTCGTTACTAAACCAATGAGTTATCGTTAGTATGAAATCGTTCTCGTTACTTTTGGTACAATTGAACGCTAACATGAAGGATTGTATCGACTTCGTTACAATCGTATCGTTTCGTTACTCGTTACTTTCGACACAATCGAGCACTAGTACGAAGCATCGCATCGAGTCGCGTAGCGTACTGCTTAAGGGATGATTTCATTCGCACTTTGTAAAGCTTAAGAAATTGTTGATTTTGTAAAGTAAGTAAAACTGTAAAATAAAAAGAATTTTAGAATAAATGCATTTCATAAATGCTTGTAATCAATAAAATCTTACTAAGGAATGATCAATAGGAAACAACAACCATCTCAAATTATCTCTCTAAAAATTATGTTCAGTAAATTTTAAGGGAACTGCACCACTTTCGGTACCTGTCAGAAACTGGTACTATCCAGTTGAAATTTACATCAGTCGCTTCGTCAACATGTCCTCTTCACGTTTTGCGATCATACGAATTCAAATCAAAATTCCCTGAAATACGCGACGCACGATGGTGAAATGTTGATTCTCTCGTTCAGGTTCATTTACTCGCTGGGCGAACCGTCCCAGTTCCCGCACGATGCGTCGTATTCGTTCGTTTATCGAATCAGGCTGACATCCACACCAAAAACGCAAGTAGCGAAACGGATTTTTTGACTAACGATTCTGTACTTGGCGTCAGGTGAAGTACTCGCTACTCGCAAGGGGAGGGCACGACCTTGGTATTTTATTTTTGGATGAGACTTTGCGTAATAATTGTCCCCCTTTAGGATGTTTACCTCCTGCAATCGTAAGGCGCAACGCTCAATAGATTCGGAGAAAACGGCCTTTAAAAATTCAAGCCCAGCTTATATAGGTACTAGTGAAATTCCGGTCAGGCTAGCAGCGCAACATCCCAGTCAGTAACGAGCCTGCGTCATGACTGGGCGTTCTGGGTTCGAATCTTTGTTGGGTCTATTTTTTAATTTTTTATTTTTAATTTTATATCAACCACCCTTTAGCTTAAAATACTATAAAACTTTAATAGTTACAATATTTTATTGTTTAAAATACACTATTACGAATGGTTATAATAATAATATTTATTCATATGTAAAAAACTTTCATTGTTTTTTTATTATTGAATTTATTTAATTTTTTATTACAAATGTGAGCTGGGATGATAATCATCATAAAAACATTTAAAACAATACATTGTTTAGCATCGAGCACAATTAATGGAAGCGGAATTTTTACTAGAACAACGGTAATATCCGAAATAAAACTTATAACACTGTTAATAAAATAACTTAAAACTTAATTATATTTAAATAATATTGTTAACTATTGTAGTTTTAAAGTTTTTTAAGTAAGTTATAGGGTAGTTAGTATACTCATATTATGATTTAAAATTCAAATTAAATAATCAATAACATTGAATAAAAAGTTATTTAATTGTAAAAACATAATAATAAAAATGAAAAAAAAATAGACGGGATCGAGATTCGAACCCAGAGCGCCCAGGCATGACGCAGCCTCGTTACTGACTGGGCTGTTGCGCTGCTAGTCTGACCGGGATTTCACTAGTATATAAGCTGGGCTTGAATTTTTAAAGGCCGTTTTCTCCGAATCTATTGAGCGTTGCGTCTTACGATTGCAGGAGGTAAACATCCTAAAGGATACAATTATTACGAAAAGTCTCATCCCAAAATAAAATCCCAAGGTCGTGCCCTCCCCTTGTCAGTGACGAATACATACGGCTTGATACAGAACTAATTGTAGCTTATTATCAATGTAATTAGCTCACTTATCAAAATCGTTTTTCCTGGTAATGAGTTATCATATTTTCGCGTCGTTTTGAAGTGAGAGGCTCCTTACTGCCTTGGCTCCGCTAGCGTCCTCGATGGAGAAGTTTGTTAGCGGTGACTTTTCTCGCTGGTGCAGCATTCGTCTATTCTGGGACGGAGCCTCTTGCGAGAGCTTATTTGCATGTCCCGCGGGGTATTTGCATGGTAACCGTGTTACCCAACTGCCGGCTCCTCGCATACATTGCTCGCCTAAGCAGCTTAGCAGGATGCGTCTACACGACGATCAGTTGATTGCGGAGCTGACGAATGTTTCGCCAAGATCGGAGGAATTCGCGGGTGCATCGTCGCAGACATTTTATGTGACCGAAGTTGTTCTAGGGAAATGTCAAATTTCCCGAGTTGAAAAGTGTCCGGAGTGTTACAGTGTGGCGGATAATGATCATCATCACCTTACGATGGCCGCAGAAAATGTGATCGAAACGCTGTACATAACATTCAGAATTCCGCATTATGGACTTGTAAGCAGATGAGGTCGCGTTTTCAAGCTGCTTTACATTTTATTCACCTACCAGATGCGCCCACGAATTTGCCCACGAGATACCTGAGATTTTTTAACGGTAACTACATATTAACTGCCAAAAAATGTTCGATTGGTACAAAAAAAAAAGGCAAGGGAGAAGCACTGATTTTTTTTCCTTTGTTTTCCATCTTTTAAAAAGTACCTGGGTGACCTATCTTCGCTTGGCATCTTTCGATTTCTCTTAAGTATGCAAGATTTTGAGTAAAGTCTAATTAAAGGTTAACGTTTTTCTTGAAGCCTGCCTAGGCATTTTTAAGAAAACAGTACCTTGCTCTAACCAAAGAGAAGCTTAACTAACATCAGTAGGATTACTCGTAACTGAATCTTCTACGAAATGAGGCTAGAGCCGTTTACGAGATAGCAAACACAAAAATTGATTGTCTTTGCGTAAAATCGTGTAAAAAACTTGAAAAGCAAAACGTTATGTACATATCAAATTTCTTCCAAATCGTTACAGCCATTTCCCAGATCGCCCGGTATACCACCTCATAAATTGCTTTAAAAATGCTGTTATTATGTTAAATAGAAATCCTATTGCCAATCAAGGGTTAATTACTGGTGCAAGATTAGTGGTAATTCACTTAGACGAGTACATTATCAATCCTATAAAACTATGCTTACACCTTCTGATCCAAACGTGTCTTTCCAAATGATAAGAAAACGATTCACAATAATATGCTAAAACCCAATATACGGAAGGATCTTCACGGTACCAAGATGGACAACCCTTAAAAGCGCGATTTGGCAATATCTCTCAAGTAGCTAAATTCAGATATCTAGGGGAAATTATTCAACCTGCAGGACTAAATCGTGAAGCAAACAAGGAGAGAATAACTAAATTACAAAAAGCCTACAGAATCACCTGGAACAGATACAACAAAAAGTCAATATCCCGAAATGGCAAGTTAAGACACTATAACATTGTAATCAAACCGGAGGCATTATACACATCGGAAACTTTGATTATTGGAGGCAGATCATTGATTAGAGATATTGAAAAGTAAGAAAGGAAAATTTTAAGAAAAATGTTTGGCGCAGTTTGTACCGGAGGAATTTGGATGAAAAGGAAATCAATCGAACTATATCAGCATTAGGAAAAAAATTCAGACACATTCAGGAAAAGACTAATTAAATTCTACGGCCATATTATCAGGATGAGTAATAACAGACTAACAAAAGGAATTCTAAACCTAGCCATTTCAATGAAAATTAAAAACAACTGGCTACTTGAAATTGAAAAGGATCTGCGGGAAATAGGAATAACAGACGACATCATACAGGACAGATGCTGATTTAGTAGCATGGTCAACAACCACCAGTTTTCCAACAGCCAGTATGTTAGAAGAAGGAACACGTGGACGGAAGAACGAAGGAAAGAGCACAGGGAAAGGATGAAGAGGTTTTGTGGACAGAGGAAAAAACACGTCTGTTAAATAAGTTCACTCGCTTAATAAAGCATAAGGTAAGACACTTTAAAGCGCAGGATTGTATTTATCACAACCTGTTTTTTCGTATGGAAACCTGTACGTGCATTTTTAACGAGTTCGTAGAGTCAGTAAACTTTATGACTGTGTTAAAGACACAACAGGCACAGCCAAAAGCTACAGAGTCTAACAAAAGTATATACTAGATGGTTATATGTAGTACTGGTTTGTCGGCTCTAATAAGGGTTGAATCAGATTATCACAGTTGAGCACTGTAACGTATAGAAACAGCGGTAACCTTTTAAATTTCAAAGTTCTGAGAAACCTTCTTTCGCGTCTGACGTGAATAATCGATCAAATCTATAAATGGTGTAAAACATTACATTTATCTGCGACAAACAAAGTGACATAGAAGCGCAAAGTAAACGGAGGGAATTTTCAAACTAATTTAATTATTCAGAAATTTAACGAAGCTACTTACAGCTTCTCAAAGTTTATGCACGGGCTCGCATCTCAAATTAAATTTAATTCAGCAGTGATAAAGGGTTAAAATAAACCTGAAGTAATATTTTACATTACAGAATGCTTCGTCAATTCAAAACGTGCAATGTACTGGAAGGGAACTTTATCGCCAACAAAATGAGGCCTCCAAATTTTGATTTTCACTCAACATACACTTCGTAAGTTTCAGAAATGATCTTATTTTTCGCAGTGCAATTTTTCAACGGAATCTTCCATTTTTTTTGTTGTATGCCCCTTCATTCCGATTGCTCGTCTTTTACAGAAGGAAATTTCTTTTCACCGCAGATGTTTTTGATTAGATATCAAAATATATTTCGTATAAATGTAGTACCAAATGTGATTTTTTTTCTACGCGTCCTTTGATAATTTTAGTCCTTTTGTCGACACTTAAGTCTAATATCATTTCTTCACTGAACTGATTTTTTAATTAATCCATCAATGCCTGATGCTTTAGCGCTTTCGTTTCCAAAAATTTTAATAAGAATATCTTGTTACGCGCTTTGGCACATTTTAAATTAACTCAACGTCTTGTTATTTTTTTATATAAAAATAGTTATATTTGTTTAATATATAGCAAATAAATACAAAACCATTTTTCTACACAACTCTCCATTATTCGAAACTCGTTCTTATTTTTGTAATACAGCGGTATTTTTTGTTTCTCCTTCATAGAAAATTATAGGACGAGTGTGGAGACTTCATCTTCGGAACATATTATATGACCTAAATATTTTTGGAGATGTTCAAATAAAAGATTCTATACACTATAAGATCTTTTCAACACATAGGGGAGTGAATCTTCCCCCAATTTTATTTTGTTTCTTCTATTTAATTCATTCGTAGTACTTTTGTAAAGCATCTAATAATTTTTCACATCATTCAATTTCGAAATTTTTTAATATTTGCATTTCAATAAAACAGTGGACAAAATTGTTGTTGGTAGAAGGTACAATTCTTATACCGCATATATTTCAGGACTGAAGGGATTTTGAGGGTAAGTTTCAGTATACTGAAGAAAGGCACGAGTACGGTGGAGTCGAAATCGGAACAGTTCAAAGAGATAAGAAGAATGGGAGAAGAAATGTTTATACTAAAACTGAAGATAAGTAATAGTGTAGAACCTATATATTATAATTGGGAAGGTGAGAAGTTAAAGCGAACGGTGTTAAACGACAGCAAAGCAGTAAGAAACACGTGAAAAAATTAAAGTCTTTTACGCCGTATACGATAAAAGCAAACGCCAAATTATCGTATCAAGAAGGAACATGATACCAGGATCAACATCTACAAGAATTACACTAAATGAAACTAATGATAGTCAGTACATAAAAGATTCAGAAGCCAAGATTCATACAAAGAAATCTAAAATTATTGAAAAGTGCTTTTAAGGGTTGACTGGAATATACAAAAGAAATAGTATTAAACACGAAAATACTTAGCGCATTTTAACAATAATAATTGATAATATTGCAATAGAGCGCCCGCTCCGGTGGCTATCTCTCTACACACCCGTCTTTCTCCTTTCCTCTTCTAACCTACTTTTGCCCTCAACTAATTTTTACTTTAAATTCTTTCACGTTGTTTGCTAATTTATTCATAAATTCTCTTAGTAATTTATTCCAATCCCTTACACCCTTTCCTACAAAAGAAAATTGTCCCACACCCTTGTGCCTGAAATCAAGTGCCAGCTTGTGGTCATGGTCATCTTTACCCTTCTAAGCACCTCTCTTAATTTTCCCACCCATATCTTTCCATGCCTCATCACCAGTATAGGCCTTGTACATTCCCATGACTGTCTTCACCCTCCTTCTGTCTTCCAATGAATCCCACTCCAGTTCTTTTCTCATATTAGTTACCGATTGTTTTTTGCGGTTATTTCTCAAGGACAAATCTGGGAGCCCTCCTCTGCACCCCCTCCAACTCCTGTATTTGATGCCAAAAATGTGACTCCACCACCATATTCCAACACTGATCTGACCAAAGTATTGTATTCCAGTTCCCTTACTTCTCTAGTGCATCCTGTCAACACTGCTTCCAAAAGTGAAGGACTTTGAACCCTTTCCCTACTACCTATCCAATAAGTCCCGCTAATTTAAGTCTGCTATCAAATGTTACGCCGGGATATTTACATTTCGAGTCTTCAATAAGCAGCTCCTTCCTCACTTTATAGTCATAATCAACCTTTGGCTTTTTATCTGTGTACCTAATAAGCTGACTCTTCTTAGCATTTATCTTCATCCTATGCCGAATCACCCAGCTAGTTATCCTATCTAAATCACCCTTCCGCTGTTTACAGTCTTCTATTGTTTTAATCCTTTTATATAACACTAGCTTCGAGCCCGTCAAAAACGATGGTTTGAACGCCATATTCTGGCAGTTCTTTTTTATTTATTCATTTATTTATTATTTTTTTTTTGCAGTTGATTAATTTTACGGAATTGTTATTACATAATGCTAGAGGCCTTGATTTGGTAATCTTCTACATATTTGATTTAATATGTTCACATAGCAATACAGTAGTAACTTCTACTGAATTAATGACGACGGACGTGTAGAACCAATAAAATTAAAAACAAATTAGGAATCCCGAAAACTTTTGCTATCCATGTAATATCAGTTTCATTCCTGGTCCAGGCACAATACAGCACGATGCGTATGGAACTACTTTCACCCGCATTAATTAATACCTTCAGTAACATGGCGCTTATGAAAGCAGTTTAATTGTTTTATGAAATTCATTTCAGAGCGAATTGTGTCAGTGGGGATTCTTATCACCTTAACCACAACATCCACTAATATTGCTTTCGAAAATAATAGCTTATATTACCCTCATATGAATAACGACGGGTATCACCTGTGGTGACAGTAGGTATTTATTCAGGAAAAGCTTGCAAGGAAAAATGAATAACGATCGGGTCTACTGGAGATCGCGATTCAGCCAAAATAACATTCAGTAATGACGTCATTATACTGCTGTAGTCAATCGCAAGACAGATTATTTTCAAGCAGTAATTCCGTTGTAATACAGCCTGTAGACTACCATTAGTTTCAAGCAGAAATTAGGTTGTAATATATACTGGACCGGCATAATACAGTTAAATGTACTTCGGAAAATATTTCTAGAGGATTCTTGCGTTTTACCACGGCAAATCCTGGCGGAATCGCAATCTCCAATAATCCCGATTTATTTACTATACTTTATTTTACTTTAAATGACAGATAGTATAATATCAAAAACAGATAACTGTCATTTATTTGAATGATATATTTCACGATTCGTACATTTCATGTAAACCTTCTCTGAGTTTTTATTAAACTTCATTGTTTCTTATCTTCTGCCAAAAAAATTCTTAGGTTATTTTTTAACCTAGTACTTATTACTGATACAGGTAATATGACGTAAACATAGAATACCTTTCTCCTTACATGAATTTTTACATCTGGTTGTCGTAGATAAATAAAATGCAATATGTTAATTTAAACGAATGTACTTTTTGCAACTTTGTGACATATAATTACCGCATTAATTTTTTTCCCTGCTCTCCGTATTTCTAATATCTCTGATCACTGCTATTCTGCGGCAATAATATCGTTGTTGAATTGCGAGTGTCACATCGTATTTACAGTAAATAGTCATATCCTTGATGATCTAAATCTAATAAAAAAGTTATCTTAAATCTCATTTAATGACTAACACATGTATCAAAAACTAATGGATTATATAATGGTAGTTAGAATTTATTATGGAAAAGCTTATAAGGAGAAACGAATAAGTAATTTTTAATGATATCTTTCATTATATGAATACGTTACTCTGGTTAGATTATCAGAGTATTTGGTTAGGATACATAAATAAATGTATTTTACTTTAGATGACGGAGACTATAATTTCAAAAACTGATAACTGTTATTTTTGTTGTTGACTAATACTTTTCGCATTGCGTTTCTCTGAGTTTTTAATAAACTTCATTGTGTCTTTCCGTTTGCCAAAAAAATAACTTAGGTTGTGGTTTTACCTAGTCCTTACAACTGATACAGATAAAATAACGTAAATATTTAATCCCCTACTCTTTACATGAATTTCTGCGTCTAGTTGTAAATAAAAGAAAAGCAAGATGATGGAAAGGAATGTATTATGGTGGCTGTTGATTGGCGAGTGAAGGCTGGCACGTGACCGTTCTCGAGCCAATAGCTTTAGTAGCTATAGACGACGTACGCAGACTGCAGATTAGCATTTTATATAAGAGGATTATGTCATCAGCAAACAATCCAACTTCTTCTAACAGTAAACTATTAACACAATCATTCATTGCAATAACTAATAGCAATGGTCCCAATACTCTACCCTGTGGAACTCCCTTGTTCACTTCTACTTCTTTTGATAATGCATTTTCTACCCTGACTTTTAGCTTTCTACCTTTTAGGAATTCTCCTATTCAGCAAACCACCTTTTTATTAACTCCAATAGTTTTTACCTTATTTAGCACCATTTTATGGCTCACTCTGTCAAAGGCCTTTGCAAGATCTAGGGCTACACTATCAACTCCCTTGTCCATTTCATAAGAAATATCTTGCATATGGCCTACCTACTGAGATTCGCATGAATATCCTTGTCTAAAGCCATGTTGCCGACTTGAGAAAACCACTTGCATTCCTCACAGACACGCCTGGTACGGTTGTATATTAATCTCTCCATTATGCCGGTAAAACTGTGCAGCAAGTCTTCTTACTTTTTTCAGCTTCTACCTTCTTGGTACATCACACATTAATTACTAACCGGCGTGTTGGCGCAAGGAGCCTACATGAAAACTGAGCACTCGTTGCAGACCTTCGCTGAGGATTTCGAGCAGTTATTAAATTTCTGCGCTTCAGTGATCTCTGGTGCTCGTGAACCAGAGATGTTTTTGCTCATTACTGGATACTTTTCCACTTTCCGTCCGCAATCACACACGCTGGTAGGCAACTTCAGAGGAGATCTTGGTCAGTAACTAACACGAGGAATGAATACGGCCCAAGAGCCCGACACATACTGGCGTAATCTGCTCTCGTGCGGTCAGTACGCTCCTATGAAAGCAGATACAGTTTAAGGACTCAAAACAATTCATTATGGATCTATAAATGAGTCTTTAGACAGGTTTGATACAATCCTCCATCCCTTCGTATCTTATGCTAACCTCTTCATTTCTACATGTCCCTTACAACCCACGTCCTCAATTATCTGCTCCATACATTTTAATCTATGCCTTCCACTAACAAATTAACCAATCCAGCATGTCTCAAAATATGACCTAACCTGTCTCTTCTTTTTGTAAGGTTCTTCCACAAACTTCTTTCCTCACCCATCACTTCCAAAACTGGTTCATTTCGTACTTTGTCCACTTAATTTTCAGCATTCTTTTGTAGCACTACATTTTAAATGCTTCAATTTTCTTTCTTTCTGGTATTCCTTAAGTCCATGTTTCGCTACCATAAAGTGCTGTGCTCCACACATGGGGTTTTAAAAAGTACTTTCTAATTCCTAGATCAATATCTGAAAGTAAAAGATTTCTCTTTTTCATGAAGGCTCTTTTTGCTAGTGCTATTGTGCTTTTCAGATGAGTTAAGTAACCTATAACCTAGAACGAATAGTTAGGTCTCAATTCACTATACGTGAAGATACTAAACGCTCACTTCGTGGGTATTCCGACAAACTGAGTTATCACCTCAACTGCAGTCATGGTCTTATTCCCTGTAACTAAAATTAAAATCACAACCAAAATACTTCCCTACAAATAAAAAATGGTGTTCTACATTAGGAATGGGAATACCTTCTAAACCCGTAAAAAATGGCGGGTTGGACGAAACATTGTGGCAAATTCATTTCCTCCCACTAGCGTAAAAAATATATTTGTTATTAAATAACGCTGATACGCTGGTTTTGTAATGCTGGGCATATTCGATCACAGTTTACTTCGCTATACAGCTAGAAATATTTACACGCGAAACTAATGACGTCACTAATATGGCATCGGTGAAAATTGTGTTGCCTGTTTACTATCTGAAATTAGATTGTTTGCAGATGACATAATGCTGTATAAAAGAATCAAAACGATAGAGGATTGTAAACAGTTGCAGGGTGATCTGGACAGGATATCTAATTGGGTTAGTAAACATGGAATGAAGATAAATGCAAAGAAGAGTCAGCTTATTAGATACACAAATAAAAAACAAAAGGTTAATTATGAATATAAGGTGGGGAAAGAATTGCTTGCTGAAGACTTGAAATGCAAATATCTTGGAATTACTTTTGATAACAAACTTAACTGGGCAGGACACATAGGACAGGTGGTAGGAAAAGGTTTCAGAGTTCTGCACTTGTTGGAGAGAGTTATGAGGGGATGTACGAGAGAAGTCAAGGAATTGGGTTACAAAACTTTGGTCAGACCATTGCTCGAATATGGTAGTGTAGTATGGGACCCTCATTTTACGTATCAAATACAGGAGTTGGAGAGGGTGCAAAGAAGGGCTGCTAGATTTGTTTCTGGAAATTATCGCAGAATGCAATCAGTGACGGATATGATAAAGGAGCTGGAATGGGATTCATTGCAAGACAGGAGGAGGATGAGGAGGGTCATGGGAGTGTACAGGGCATATACTGGTGATGAGGCATGGAAAGATATTGCAGTAGGTATGAAAAGTAGTGCATGGAAGGGAAAAGATGACCATGACCACAAGCTGGCACTCGATTTCAGGCACAAGGGTGTAGGAAGATTCTCTTTTTTAGGTAAGGGTGTCAGGGATTGGAATGAGTTACCAAGAGAAACGATGAATAATTTACCGAAAACTTTGAAGGAATTTAAAGAAAAAATTTGTAGAGGGCAAATGTAGGTGGGTGCAGGATAGGGGGAAGATAGCTGTGTAGGGAAATTGCCACCGGAGCCTGTGCTCCATTGCAATTAAATTAAATTAAAAATTAAATTAAATTAAGAACATCCACTACATAATTTCCTAAGAGCACTCATTCGCTCACCTGGCTGAAGAACGGTGACGTCACAAGCCGACATTCGCTCGCAAATTAACAGCAACCAGTGATATTATTACAGATTATGTTCACAGTTCAATAGCTGAACAACTCCTGTGAAATTAATTGTCAGAACACATTCATTAAGTTTGTATATAGTAGCATATCGTTCATTCAAAAAAAAAATGATAACCTTGCGACTGAAAAACGTTTAACTACTTTTCAAAAACCTGTCTATAATGAGAAAAACATGAAAAACGTGAAATACTCATGGTGACCGCTCTAACAATGAATGCCAATTGTCGTTCCAGACTATGCTAAATTTCAATTTAATAAAAGCTTCTGGTATTCTTGCTGCTTGACCAAAGTTTATACATTAAGATTTATTTTCTTTTTCTACTTATTTTACTGACCACTTCCTTTAATGGTGTTTGTTCGTGTCCACTTGTACGTGAGTTATTAGGTTATTTAAATTGGACATCAGACTTGAGATATATATCCAGGCAATTCATTTCATCTGAGTTGCTGAGCCATTCAGTAATCTTGAATGTGCAGTAAGTTCTCTGGCCGCCACGGGCACGATGACCAAAGATTACATTATGATTATTTGGCCCACACAATAGAGAAGAACGTGATGCTTTTGAAGCGATTTTTTCTACGATGGATGATCGATCTCCGTTTAAACTAAACAGAAGTTCTTCAAATTTTGCAGCGGAAAAGTTTACGGTCGAATACAAGTTTGTATTTCAGCCACTTCGAGTCTATCAACCACGACCTTTGAAACAATTATCCGAAAGTGCGATCATCTCTGTCCGTGTTTAATACGTCTGTTAATACTTCAAAATCAAGAGATTTTATTCAGATTCTGCATTGTGAACCCTTCCGATTAAACACAGGTTAAGTTCTTATTTTGCCAGCTCAGTTCAACCTGCAACAACCTTTGAACCTAAAAAAGGTAACTATCCGTTACTATAAACGGTCAGGGGCTTACACTAGTTAAAAATAAACCATAACAACATATGTTATACCACACAGTATTAGTTTAATGGGTAATGTTAGAGAGCAGTGGTACCGCAGTGGTAACGTGCTTGCTGCTTACGAAAACTTCCGTATGACTTTGGGTTCAAACCCCACTGGGAGCCAAAGTTATTATGATTTGTTTTTCATAGTTTTAGCCAAGCCAAGGATTTTGTAGTAAGGATACCATGTTCTGGCAAATCTTTGGCGATAGAATAGTGCCCTAAGCGTTAACTATATTCAGCGTATACTGGTTCCACATGCAGTATTTGTGTGATCTAAACTAATAATATTATATATGCGAAAATAAGTGACCGACTTTTTTTACGTTTTGACGACTATATGTGTATAACGATATACCGAAATACTTTGTATCACTAGGAACGAAATAGGATACTTTTTTCCGATATGAATAAATGAGAAAGGTTCGACGGTAGAATGGTATATCGATAGCGTTCCCGTCATATTATACCGACGTATCTTACGTAACTTTCAGCTTTCTGTTTCCAATTCTAGCAATCAAATTCTAAATCCACGCGTACGAAGTCGCGGGTAGCAGCTAGTATTCCTATAAATGAGTCACTTTATAATTGAAAATGTTTTTAAGATTTTGCTGCATCATTTGAGTTGTATGTGTATTCATACATAGGTCTACTGATACAATGCACGAGGGTAACTCGGAAGCTAACCTCCGTTTGGCTATAAATAAAAAACTTGGATAATAAAAAATATTTTATTATAAATACCTTAAAACTACAGCTTTTAACTATTTTTCAACTTAGTCGCCATTTAAATTTAAACATTTGTCATAGCGTTTCACTAATTAACAAATTCCTTCGTCATAAAATTTAGCCGCCTGGACACGTAGACAATCTTTCACAGCATTTTGAAGTTCGTCGTCGTCATCGAAGTGCTGCAACGCAAGCCTCTTATTCATGTGAGTGAAGCGATGAAAATCACTGGGCGCCAAGTCGGGGCTGTAGGGCGGATGAGCGAAAACGTCCCATTTGAATTGCTTAAGTGGTCTAGAATCTTACGGGCGTTGTCATGCAAAAACACAACACCGAATGACAGCTTACCGCGATGTTTGTTTTGAATGGCTCGCTTAAGTTTTTTCAAATTTTCACAATAGACGTCTGAAGTGATTGTGGTGCCACGTTCCATAAATTCAGCGAGCAAAACTGTCTCGGCATCCCAAAAAAACTGTAGTCATAACCTTCCTCGTTGGAAACGTTTGGCTGGCTTTCTTCGGCTTGCATGGAGAATTGTTATTGACCCAGACCATCGACTGTTGTATCGTTTCGGCGTTTACGTACGCCACCCAAGTTTCGTCACCAGTCACAATCCTCTTCAAAAAATCTTCTCGTTCCGCGTCGTAGCTTGAAACGAAGTATAAGGCAGAGCCCATTCGTTTGGTTTTGTTGACCTCTGTAAGCAATTTCGGTTCCCACCTAGCACTGAAAGTCCGGTAGCCTAATTTATCGGTGATAACATCGTACAAAACCGTACGAGGAATTTGCGGGAATTGTTCAGAAAGTTCAGAGATTGTGAATCTTCGATTTTCACGAACTATTTCGTCAACTTTCTTGACAAGATCATTACTCTCAACAGAAGGTCTAGCACTCCTCTCTTCATCATGAATGCTTGTTCTACTACTTTTAAATAATCGGCCACACAACTTGTAACAGCCCTAATACCTGAATTTTGAATAGTATTATGCTGTATGAAATATTTGTAATAAGCTAAAGTTTGCTTGAAAGTTATTTGGTATGTTTATTTTGTAATTTCTTGTAAATAAGTGTACATAGACTTTGTTTTAGGTAAGAAAATTATTTAAAGACCATTTAATATGTTTAAGAACCGAATGGTGCAAGAAAATTTCTTAAAGGTTTGTAATTCCATGTATAAATGTAATTTACAATGTCTACAGGACGATTTTCTACCGTTTGAAAGGATTTCTGTAAATAATTTTGTATTTAAGTATCTCTAATTACCATTTCTAATCATTTTGTAATGTTATTAATTAATTTTGTATCAATTCCGATTGTTTTTAATATGTTTGAGTGATTGTTAATGATCGAGAAATATCGGGCGGATGCCTTTGAAGAATTCTCGTAAATTCGATAGACTCTATATAAACAGATCGCCTGGACAGAGTATTCATTCAGTGTTACAGAGACATTCATTATGTATTAAGTTGTCATTCAGTTGCTAGTTGACAGTATTCAGAAGTGCATCTTTGGATTATACCTGTGATTGTGAATGTCGCTGACTTGTTTTGATTGAAAAATAAAACGAGCATCTCAACTTAACATTTGTTTGGTGGACTTTTTAATTAATAAATGCAGTAAATTAAACCACCCAAAGAACCTTAACATGGCGACCGTGACAGGACGAGAAGTTCTTAAACATCTGTGGGATGTTTATCTTCTAAAAAGAATCTGCAGAAAATTGCGAGGAAATTTCGACTGGCTAGACACGTAGAGGTTGTACAGACGACACGGATTTGACGGCAAGCTGACCTACTTCGGCCTAAGGCGGAGATTTTTCCATCGGGAATCGGGTGTAATCTTCCGACGACGAGTGGATTTCCTTCGGCCTCAAAATCGTCTTCCTACAGTGAATTGTGAAAAGTGTGGTTAAGTGTTTGAAGTCAGTGTGGTGTTTAATAGTTAAATAAGTGCTTCTAAGGGAAATTTAATGTGATACAAAAGTGAGGAATAACTGTAAGTACGGCACTGAATATTCAAGTGATTTATTTTGCATGTTAATGTGTGGCAGATTGGAAAGATTTTAATTTTCCTTGATTTTGTTTTTTATATTGATTTGGCTAATTACTAAAAATGGCTGATAGTCAGAACCTACAAGCAATTCTAGAGTCTTTTGTAGCCAGATTCGATAGCAAATTTTCTGAAATTAATTCTCAGTTTGCAGAAATCAATGGTAAATTCGATAACAAATTTTCTGAATTTAAAAATGAGTTAAATCTTGACAACAAATTTTCTGAAATTAAGTCTCAGTTTTCCGAAATTGATAGTAAGTTTGACAGTAAGTTTTCTGAGTTTAAAAATGAATTTGATTTTGAGAGCAAATTCTCTGAATTGACTAAATGTTTTGATGTTAAAATCACAGAGCAATTTCAGGGTTTTAGCTCTCAATTCAAGGAAGATATTAACAATTTAGATTCTAAATTGGGGAAGGTAGTAACAGAATGTCAGGAGAAATTTGAGAAAGTTACAAAATTTTGTGAACAGAATAAGGCTGAATGTGAAAATTTGATTTATAAATAGGTGAAGGAAGTCAGTGAAAATTGTGATAAGATGAAGCAGGAATATGTTGCTTTATTCCAAGCCAGTGATAGTAAAGCTGCTCAAAGGGTCAATGAGTTGAGACAAGAGGTGGGATTAAATATTAATACATTGGTGCAGCAGCAGGAACAGTTAGCGCATGGATTAGAAAGTAATGTAAATCTGTTAGAAAAAAAGGTTACTGGGTTACAGATTCAGTTAAGTCAGGTTCCCTTAACAGGTAATCCAAATTTCAGTGTCGATGTAAAAGAAGAATTTGAATTCTATGATGATAGTGGGAGGCTTCACCCTATTGAATTTATAGATAATTTTGAAAGATCAGACTATTTTAATTTGTTACCCGACAATAAGAAAATTGCACTTGTGGGTAAACATCTTAAGTCTTATGCCAGGGCATGGGGTGATAGACAAGCTAGGGAAGTGACTGACTACAAGCTGTTTAAAGAAAACTTTTTGAAACATTTTTGGTCAACAAGCAGGCAGATCCAAGAAAAGAGAGAGTTGATGACTGGAAGGCCCTATAAACCTGGTAGGGAAACTCAACATGACTTTTTTCATAAATGTTGGATCCGTTGTAAGTATTTAGACCATCCTTATGGAGAGGAGGAATTTATTGATTTGATAGGAGCTAGGCTACCTCAGCAAACAAGAGATTTAATTGCCACTTTGGATGTAGTGAATGTGGATAGAGTTTCGGAATTGTTGAGACGCTTGGATGCCCAGGAGTCATTCAATGAACAACATTACCACCATCAACACCATAGGAGGGGCAGCAGGAGTCCCCCTAGAAGGGGTAATGGGTCAAGGGATGGTAGATCCAGGGGATGGGTTCGTGAGAATTACACAAGGAGGAATGATAATGGGGAAGTGAGAGAACAGAACCCTCAATTTGAAAGGGAAAGGCAGCATGGGGGGCAGGCAAACTAAAGACCACCCCTGTTATGGGCCCCGCAGTGGTGGACAAGAAGGTGGGTCCAGGTACCAACTGCTATGGAGTTAA
The DNA here is from genome assembly GCA_031002005.1 of Vandiemenella viatica. Lineage (NCBI taxonomy): Eukaryota > Metazoa > Arthropoda > Insecta > Orthoptera > Morabidae > Vandiemenella > Vandiemenella viatica. The sequence goes on from JARYHS010009186.1 coordinate 267,125,185, forward strand.
TACCATTTTTATGAATAATCCCCGAGAAGATTTATTAGAAGAGGTGGAGGATAAGAATGAAGTTTTAGATAAAGTTCCCATAGTGCAAATTAATGCTTTTAATAAACAAATAGATGCTCTTATTGACACTGGGTCACAGGTTTCTTGCCTTGCTGAGGGATTATTTAATGAAATTGAAAGCACCAATCAAATTGAAGTGTTACTCGTTAGTAGTATGACAGTTATTACTGCTACTGGTTCTCGTAGTAAGAGAATTAATCAGGAAATGTTGATGGAAGGTTGTATGGGGACTGTAAATGTAGAAATACCCATGTATGTAGTCCCTAAGTTGAATGTAAATTGCATTTTAGGCATGGATTGGCTTACAAAAGTAAAGGCTTTGGTAGACTGTGGAGAAGGTAACTTACGGATTAAATTAGACAGTGGGGAATACTGGGTTGATTTTGAGAAGACTGTTTGGAAAGGCATACACGAAGTAGATCATGTGAGAGTTAAATATAAGGATGCTGGTGTAGCTAGAGTTTGTGACAAACTATTACCGCAGATTTGTGTAAATGTGTTAAGGCAGAGTAGTGAGATTAATAATCGGATTGAAGGTCAGGAGATAAGCGAAGGAAACGTTATTAATTACCCAAACAGTATGAAACTATTACCATCAGACCAACAAGAAACGCTGAAATGTCTAATTGAAGAATATAGGGACGTATTTTCTGACAAACCAGGTCTGATAAAAAATTATGAGTGCAAGCTTACTGTAAAGTCTGAAGAGCCTTTCTTTATTAAGCCATATCCAATTCCTTTGACAAAAGAGATGAAGTGAATAAGGAAATAAATCGAATGTTAGAGTGGGGGGTAATAGAGAGGTCAAGGAGTCCTTACAATAATCCCTTGGTTGTGGTAATAAAACCGGACAATTCTGTGCGACTAGTTCTTGATGCTCGCACATTAAACAAGCATTTAGTAACAGAACGGGATCATCCTCCACCTATCAGTGAGTTATTGCACAGATTTAAAGGTAAAAGATATATTTCGTCTATCGATTTGACTGCGTCCTATTGGCAAGTCCCGCTTTCAGAAGAATCCCGGAAATACACTGCCTTTCTATTTGATGGCCGTTGTTATAATTTTCGAGTGTTACCATTTGGGTTAAATATTTCAGTGGCTACCTTTATTCGTGCTTTGGATAGTGTGTTAGGAAAGGAATTGCTCGAACAAGTAGAGATATACGTAGACGATATTCTTATAATGTCAGAAACACTTGAGGAACATTGGGTGCTTCTTAGAAAAGTTTTAGAAGCATTGAGAAAGGGGGGTATGACGATTAAGTTAAAGAAATGTACATTTTTGCAAAAAGAGGTTGAATTTTTGGGCCATCGTATTACACCACAGGGGATCTTGCCTAGTAATGATAAAATAAATGCCATTAGGAATTTTCCCCGACCTAGAGATAAGAAACAACTACAGAGTTTCTTTGGATTATGTGAATACTATAGGAGATTTCTTCAGGGACAAGCTTTAAACAGTCCAGCCTTAAGAGATTTGGTTAAAAAAAGTGTCAGGTGGGTGTGGTCCTCAGAATGTGAAAGAGATTTTCAAAAAATCAAAGATGACTTATGTAATTCCAATATCCTCTATTATCCAGATTGGGATCTAGATTTTTGCCTTGCCGCAGATAGTTCGGACTACGGGTTAGGAGTTCATGTCTTCCAGGAAGTGGTAATCAATGGAGAACCGGATTTTAGGACTATTGCCTTTGCCAGTAGAAAACTGCAGCCAGCTGAAACTAGATACACAATTACTGAACGGGAGGCCTTATCTATTTTGTGGGGTTTGACGAAGTTTAGGTACCTACTGTTAGGTAGAAAAATTATTGTATATACAGACCATAAGGCTCTTTCATTTTTATTAGAATGTAAGTTAGTCCACAGTCGGTTAACCCGTTGGGCATTGGTTCTGCAGGAATATAATTTAGAGATTCGGTATAGACCTGCTAGTAAAAATCAAGTTGCAGATGCTTTGTCACGTCTACCGTTAGGTCTGGATTCCGAAAAGCGATGTCTAGGACCACAGACTGAGGTTAGAATTGCTTATCTAAAAGGAGTACCGTATGAAACTGAGGTTAAGTATTCCTTGAGACAAATCAAAGAGGAACAGGACAAAGATGTAGCTATAGCAGAAGTAAAAACTAATCTTGATAGCCCAGAACACAGAGATAAGCTTCAGAAATATTATACTTTGCACGGGGGAAGTATTGTTTAGAAGGACTAGTGAAGATGAGGATGATTGGAAGTTATGGCTTCCAGAAAGTTTGGTTGAAAAAATTGTTTGGCATCACCACTATAGTTATGGGCATTATGGGCCATCCAAGTGTTACCGAGTGTTGAGGGAAGATACATACTTCTATAATATGAGAAGGAAGATTTCGAAGCTATTAAAATCTTGTCAAGTGTGTCAAAGGTCTAAAATAGATAGTGTTAAACGAGTGGGGAAAATGCAAAATATCATCCCAAGTAGTGTATTGGAATTAGTTTCTGCTGATGTTCTTGGCCCGCTACCCATGTCTCGGGGAGGGGTGACCCAAGTTTTAGTTTTATTTGATGTTTTTTTCCAAATTCGTTAAACTTTACCCTGTAAAGAAGTCTACGGCTAAAATTTTGGTTAGAAAAGTGATTGATGAATATTGTCAAAAAGTAGGTAAACCTAAGAGGGTGCTTTCGGACAATGCCCCGCAATTCACTAGTCAAGTGTGGACAGAAAAACTTGAACATGAAGGAATAGAGGTTATACATACTTCTGCTTATCATCCAGCAGGGAATCCCGTAGAACGCCTAATGAGGGAAATTGGACGTTGGTTTAGGACATATTGTACAGACCAACACAGTAAGTGGGCATGTGAAGTAGAAAATTTTGAAATGTAATTAACTCTATACCTAGTGATACAACTGAAATACCACCCATTGAGCTGATGTTTAAGAAACCGGCTAACAGATTAATTCGAGAATGTGTTATTTCCAAATAGGAAGAGTTTCAACTATGAGGAAAAGGTAGCTTTAGCTCTTAAAAATTTAAAGGAAAATGCAACAAGGAGAAAGAAAAGGCATGATGAGGTCAGAAGTGTATAGAATATAAAGTGGGTGATTTGGTGTTAGTTGAAGTTCATAGTAAGTCATCAGCTTTGCGACAAGAGACTCGTAAGTTTAAACCGTTTGTTTGAAGGCCCTTTCAGATAGAGTCGATACCAAGGAAAAACTCTTATGAGCTAATTGACCCTGAGAGTGGTAAATGTAAGGGGGTGTATAATGTTGAAGCCCTAAAACCCTTTTATGAATAAGTGGTCACTTATGAAATATGCCCCTATATGTGTAAATATCTAATTTTTGTAAAAAAGTTTATCAATTGATGTATGTAAATAGTTTGTGTGAGTACTTAAGTTAAGATGCAGATGTCATAATACTGAATGTTTAAAATGTAAACATTTCACGGTATAAAGCAATTTGTGACACCTTTTGTGTAGAAAACTTTTGTATGGTTCGTGATGTTGTGAACTTTCTACATTGGATGACAAATTATCAGCTGTAAAATGTAAATAGACTGTTGTCATAACAAGCAGACATCAAGTGTGTAATTTGGAGTGAAAATAATTGTAACTTAAGGTGATGGCATTGAACGTTTGTTGAAAAAATGATTGGATCTGAGAAAAGACAATTATTGTAAAATCAGTGTCATGGACTATGTGCAGATGTTGTATGAAGAATTGTATTTGTTCATTGTAAAAGTCATTATGGTTGATTGATTGTAATCTGTTCGTGTCTGCATTATGTGTACATTCAACCTGCTTAGATTCGTGACGGATTCAATCAATTTTATCTGTGTAAAATTAAGTGAATCCTGGGGAGGGGTTGTAACAGCCCTAATACCTGAATTTTGAATAGCATTACTGTATGAAATATTTGTAGTGAGCTAAAGTTTGCTTGAAAGTGATTTGATATGTTTATTTTGTAATTTCTTGTAAATCAGTGTATATAGACTTTGTTTTAGGTAAGAAAATTATTTAAAGTCCATTTAATATGTTTAAGAACCGAATGGTGCAAGAGAATTTCTTAAAAGTTTGTAATTCCATGTATTAATGTAAGTTACGATGTCTACAGGACAATTTTCCCAGTTTGAAAGGATTTCTGTAAATAATTTTGTATTTAAGTATCTCTAATTACCATTTCTAATCATTTTGTAATGTTATTAATTAATTTTGTATCAATTCCGATTGTTTTTAATATGTTTGATTGTTTGAGTGATTGTTAATGATCGAGAAATATCGGGCGGATGCCTTTGAAGAATTCTCGTAATTCGATAGACTCTATATAAACAGATCGCCTGGACAGAGCATGGAGGAAGGAATAATATGGAGACGACGCAAGAGGACCTTTACCACGCATGGGAGTGAAGCAGGCCGGCGGAGGAGTGGGGGGGCATGGCCGGAGTGGTGGGGGCTTGACCGCTTCCCAACAAACGTGGGGAATATGTACAAAACACCTCAAGGGGACTCTAGGATAAACGTGACGCCGCAATCTGGTGATGGATTATTATGTAACTCGATGAGACAAATAAAAAATGAAGAATAAAATTTTTGATATCCTGCTTAGTTTTCGAGTTATTCTGTCTCAAATGTGAAATGGTTTTGGTTGAAATTCAGAAGAAAAAATTATTCAAAGTCAAATTTTATGATGAATTTTTATTTAAAAAGACGAGACAAATAAAAAATAAAGAGTAACATTTTTCGATATTTCACCTAGTTCTCGAGATATCTGTCTCAAAAGTGAGGTGTCTTGAGTTGAAATGCAGAAGAAAAATTTCGCAAAAGTCAAATTTAATGATGGATTCTTATGTAACACGACGAAAAAACTCGATAATAAGGAATAAATGTTTTCGATATCTTGCTTAGTTTGGGGGATATACAACATCCAATGAGGGGTTTAGGTTTGGATGCAGGCTGGACCAAAAATTAATTCTGTCAAAGCCACATGATTACATGGTTGACATGCAGAATGGATATTTCAGTTTTATTACTACCACTTGTGGTTAGTCTGAAATGTGTCCCAGACCAGAAAAAAAAGTAAGAGGACCCACTCTAGGGATGAGCAACCCAGACATTTTGTAGGTTGGTACCAGAAATAAAATGTTTCCGCATAATTTATAGTTAGTATAAAGTGTATCAACAAAAAGTAAAGAGTGATACTTTACTATAATGTATGGTTGGCATCATGCGGTGTTCTTTGAAGTAACTTCAAGCAAGTGTGCTCCAATCATAAAAGCAGTGATGAGTTACTGTATGAACAAGCATATACTTTTTTTTAACAAAATAACTTATCACGCTAGAAGAGCTCTACTTCAACTTGTGTTTAAAAGGGCAGAGACTTTATTATTACCTTTAAAAATAAAAGAGTCATTTCACAATTGTTGCTATTACAGGAATGTACAAGGAACTTTATGAGACAGAATTTGATTCATTATTTTCCTTTACTTCACATTCTTAATAATGAATTAACATGTGGTTAAAGGTAGGGACC
>JARYHS010009186.1:267131748-267171304 GCA_031002005.1 Vandiemenella viatica
AGCAGAGTGACATATACGGAGACACATGTCTTTGGTCGAAATACGAAAATTCCCTACATCGACCAGTTTTAACCATCATATCCCCACAGCTATCGACATTCGGCCAACGTTGTGCACGACAGGAAACTCCATGCTACTTCCCCACACAAAAACCAGTGATCTGTGCTGAAAAGTGAAAAATAGGGAAACAAACGTCTATTTTCATATAACTTAACTTACCTTAATCCACAACCCGAAGGTTGGTTGGATCCTCCCGAAGGAGGCATACTAAGCCATTGTGTCAGAGGTAGGACGGCCAGTTCCTTTCCTCTGGGACCTACAGTTTAACGTGGAATCCGAACCACGGAGCGTCCTGGCATAGCTCATATGATTAAACACAACTCTCAAAATTCCTGCGCCTGCCGGGATTCGTGCCCGGGGCAGGAGCAAGCGCTTAGGCACTGAGCTACCAGAACGCTCTAATTTTTTTTTAATATATATATATATAAATGATTAATCAGATTAGATTAGCCTAAAAAATATTCTTTTTTAAAATAAATTCTCGGAGTTCCAGCCGAGTATAATTGTAAAAAAATATGTGTTCTTTCGACGGCGTCTACCTCTGTCCTCATTTTCAACCATCGTATAACTTAAAAACCGTTTGTTTACGCGGTAGAAGACAAAAGTCGATCCAGTGTGATGACGTCACCCACTCTTCTGCATAGCAGCGTCCATAAACCACGTAGCTCCATTTTGACCTCCTGTGAACCCCCCCTCTCCCCCACGTAGCCCGACATGGCTTTTGCCTTTACCACACCCCCACCCCCTCCCCTCCGCGTAGCACGTAGCTCTTTTCCCTTTTGATTCCAGAAACATTTTGTTCTGTTTTCTCTTGTCAGACTGTTGCAAATTACATACGGAGATAATTAAATGACGGAAATAAATATTCACATGCTTTTGAGTATTCTGTACCTCATTTTAACTGTGAAAAATAATATGAATGGAAAGATACGTTGTCTTGCACGGAACCCCCCCCCCCCCCCCACCCACGTAGCGCAGCGTAGCCTTCCAGCCAACCCCTCTCCCCCCTAGGCCGAGGCAAGTAGATTAGGGACGCTCCCGTATCTGGTATCCATTATCAGTGTTAACCCAACAATCAGCTGTTCTGATTTTAACAGTATCTGTTAGAATGCTGTACCAAAAATCTTTGAGCCGGGATAAAATTCTAGTTTTTTTCTAAATTAAATATATGTCCTCTTGCATGCCGTGTTCGACCGCCACGGATTTATCTTCTTGCCCGAGCACCCTCAAACGGAAGAAAGGCAAGGCCCTTGGCATCAATGCGATCTTTCTGTCGAATATAAATAAGGTGGGGAATGAATTGCTAGCTGAAGACTTGAAATGTAAATATCTTGGCATTACATTTGATAACTAGCCTAACTGGGCAGGATACATTGGGCAGATGGTAGGATAAGGTTTCAAAATCCTACAATTGTTGGAGAGAGTGATGAGCGGATGCACGAAAGAAGTAAAGGCATTGGGTTACAAAACTTTGGTCAGACCATTGCTAGAATATGGTAGTGTAGTATGGGACCCACATTTTGAGTATCAAATACAGGAGTTGGAGAAGGTGCAAAGAAGGGCTGCTGGATTTGTTTCTGGAAATTATCGCAGAATGCAATCAGTGACAGATATGATAAAGGAGCTGAAATGATATTCATTGCAAGACAGGAGAAGGATGAGGAGGGTCATGGGAGTGTACAGGGCGTATAATGGCGATGAGGCATTGAAATATATTGCAGTAGGTATGAAAAGTAGTTCATGGAAGGGAAAAGATGACCATTACCACAAGCTGGTACTCGATTACAGGCACAAGGGTGTGGGAAGATTTTCTTTTTTAGGTAAGGGTGTCAGGGATTGGAATGAATTACCAAGGGGAATGATGAATAACTTACCGAAAACGTTAAAAGAATTTAAAGTTAAAATTTGTAGAGGGCAAATGTAGGTGGGTGCAAGATAGGGGGAAGTTGGGTGTGTTGGGAAATAGCCACCGGACCATGTGCTACATTGCAATTAAATTAAATCTTCCTACTAACTAAAAGCACGACTGATCTGCATGATTGTAACCATTATTCAAGAAAGTTATCCGGAGATAGTCCAATTCACCCGCAAGGCTATCTTTGTAACAACCCCCTCCTTTATCCATGTACCAAGGTGGTTAAAACAGTTTTGCGTTGCGCAGAATGGTGACAGCTGTTGATGTTTTAAACCAAGTCTGAAAGGGTATGCTTACCACAACCAGAATGTCCAAGTGAATCGTCGACAGAAACGGCAGGCAACTGTCCTCTGGAACTATCTCAACAGTGGTTCAATATAGTTTCCCTTTAAATTATAATTTGAAACCAAACATAGAGAAAGTTTCATATTTCCTTTAAATTTACATGTTGGTTATATAGACGATTGCGCAATGAAACAAAGAGAACCAAAGTTTGTATAACATTTTATCATTACAAAATCAAGGATATGGGCGTTATTTTTTAAGAGTTGCATTTGCTTAAGAAAATACGAAGACATTAACTGCGTACAAGCTGTAATTACTGTTGAGTTGGGAATCATAAAATATTACATGTTGATGCTTTTCTCCTTTGATATCACTGTTAGTAATTCTTATTACAATGAATGCATTAATGCACCTGCGAGAGAAATTTTCAGTTTCGAGCAGCTACGTTAGTGTAAACTTGGTTTGATTCACATTCGTCCTGGACCAGAATATTCGTCGTTACAATATAAGGCATGAGTAATTTATTTCTTATATGCAAATGGAGACTCCCGTGAAACTTTCATTGAATTTATTTCTTTTTAATAATCTAACTAAATTTCATATGCGTTATGTTATTGAAGTCACTACTTTATTCAGATTAAAATAGTTCCAAATTTATTATAATCTCTACTGTCTGGATCAGGAATAAAACAAATATTACGTGGTATAGCATAATTTATTTTGATTTTTTAAAAGAAAATACTCTTAGATTTCTTTGACGCTATATTAAAGACGTCATTAGTTCAGCTGCATATAAGTAGTTACAACTGTATCATAATGCAAACTAAAACCTAAATGTACGTGCAGCTTTACAGAGTAAAGTTGTGGGCACTATTTAATAATATTTCCATTTAGCTAACGAAATATCAATTAAAGACGGTGTAACAGCCCTCATACCTGAATTTTGAATAGAATTGTATTTAATGAAGTATCTGTAGTGAGCTAAAGTTTGCTTGAATATGATCTGGTATGTTTGTTTTGTAATTTCTTGTAAATCAGTGTATATAGACTTTGTTTTATCAAAGGAAATTATTTAAAGGCCATTTAATATGTTTAAGAATCGAATTGTGCTAGAGAATTGCTTAAATGTGTGTATTTGCAAGTATTAATGCAAGTTACGATACCTACAGTACAATTTTGTACAGCTTAAAATGATTTCTGTAAATAATTTTGTGTTTAAGTATATTTAATTTCCATTTCTGACCATTTTGTAATAATGTTAAGGGATTATATATTGATTCTGATTGTTTTTTAATAAGTTTAATTGTTTGAGTAATTGTTAATGTTCGAGAAATATCTGGCGGACGCTTTTGAAGAGTTTCAGAAATTTCGATAGAGCCTATATAAAGAAATCGGCAGAAGGACAGAGTTTAGTTTATAGTTAGTTTACAGTCAGTTTATACAGATTCACTTTGGAAATGCGTCAGTAGTATCTGTGGATTGTATCTTTCCATGTAAACAATATCGCTGACTTGTTGTTTTGGAAAATAAACAAAAATCTTAATCTGAGTCTTATGGTGGGCTATTTAATTAATTACAATATTAATTAAACCACCGAAGAACTTGATAGCGGGATGAGACTGAGTACAAGGAACGGTATGAAACTCGGCCATGGCTTTTTGAAGGAAGCATCTCGGCGTTAACCTGCAGTGATCTGGGAAAACCGTGCACAACCCAAATCTGGATACCCGAACAGGGATTCGAACCGCGTCATCCCGAATGCGAGGCCAGAGCGTTAACCGCTCACCCACCTCGCTCGGTTTGGAACGAAGTAATCAATGACATGATGCACAAGTCTGCATTTATCATGTGGTGAGGTTTCAGTTTTAACATACGTCCGTCCAATCACATTTCGAAAGTCTCCAAGCGATTAACGTGTCGAGGCTTGTACGAGCTACCCCTAACTCTTCTACAGAGAGCTCGCCCCGTCTGTACCTGTAATTGAACGAGCTGGGTATGTATCGGAGAGTGAGAGTAAGACGCGACTTCGAGGAGCCACCCGTGGGAATGTCTTGACTTGTAATTGGAGTCAGCCCGACTGCGACCGCAATGAAATTAGTTCCGCTGCCGGCGGGGGTTCCCCCGGGACAAGGGCGCAAATTGCAGTCCGACCAGACGAGCGGCAAATTATGCAATAAATTATAAATGAACGGAAACAGCTAATTTGATTCTGCGCCCGCCTATTAATTGCCCGCACAGGGTCGGCTCGTTGCCACTCTTTGCTCCGCTGTTCGCTTCAGCTCCCGTGAAAACTGATTCATTTCGCCGACACACGTGTCATGAGCGGCAGCGACCTCCACAGCTGTTCTTGAAGTCAACTGTCGTTGCATCGGTGCGTGAATCAGTGAACAGAAATCGGTATCCGTCTACAATCTAATCTACACATACAAAACACAAATTTGGGTCATGTTACGCCATGACGTCACACTATAACGACGGAGTATGACGTCACGCTTTTCGCCTTTGCTGCACAATAAATCGAGATGTTCCAGGTTATGCCCCTCATTTAATAACAGCTCTATTTAGCTATGCATCCGTGAATAACTTAACTGTCAGAACACTGAAAGAAAAGTACCATTGAAATCAACATATTCATTATTAGTTACTTTTTCTTAATTTAAATTCGTTTGATATATATATATATATAAGGCGCTTGCTTTCAAAACGGTCGCTGTTCCTGCCCCGGGCATGAATCCCTGCAGGTGCAGGAATTTTGAGAGTTGTGTTTAAACATATGAGCTATGCCAGGACGCTCCGTGGTTCGGATTCCACGTTAAACTGTAGGTCCCAGAGGAAAGGAACTGTCCGTCCTACCTCTGACACAATGGCTTAGTATGCCTCCTTCGGGAGGATCCAACCAATCTTCGGATTGTGGACTAAGTTAAGTTTTAGGTTTTATATATATATAAATTTTAAAAAAATAAAAAAATGAAAATTATGTGTTCTATATGAAATGATTTTCTACAGAATATTTTACACGAAACCTTTAAAAATGTTCTATTATGAATGGTGTGCAGAAGGGGAAAGGCGACCATGACCACAAGCTGGCGCTTGATTTCATACATAAAGGAGTGGAAAAATTTTCTTATGTTGGTAAGGGTGTCAGGGATTGGAACAAATTACCAACTGAAGTTATGAATAATTTACCAAAAACATTTGAGAAATTTGAAATTAAAGTGTATAAATCGCAAAACTAAATGGGGCAGGAATTTAACACTGCAACTATAAGAGAGCTTTTTTTAAAGAAATATTAAATTGGGTAATTAATGACTAGGGGAATTGCAACCGGGCCATTAGCTCCATTGCAATTAAATTAATAATAATAGTAATATGTTGTACTTATGACAGATTAAGGTAGCTGTTTGGTGGAGGAAAATCTGTGTACAGCTTTTCTTGAAGTGAAACTTTTATTGTCTCATTAGGCGAAACACTGATCACTAAGTTGGCTCAGTTTAACCGACGTAACCCCGTTTATCGATTATTATTTACTATTAACTGGTTATTTCTCTACGTATCTCTCCACACACAACTCTGTAGCGGGCAGTGTGTGGTTGTTCCCATACCACGCAAAACTACTACTCAGATTTTCAAGGAATTTCCGCAGTGTGAAACTCATGATATGACGTAAAATCCGTGGTATTACAATAACTTACGCGACCTGGTGTCGGAGAGGGAAATTAAAATCTATTGGCAATCTCAAAATACGTCTGAAATAAAAGCACCCACGCGAATACTACATTGTAACATTCCTAGTACTTGACCCCCAAGCAATTATCAAAACAAAATTTGCTTATAGGCTATATTGTCACCAAAAAAATTAAGTTAGGTTTTACGCCTATCAAATTTACTGAAGTAGGTACTGTTATTCGCGCGTACAATCGGAACAGCCTCGAACTGGATTGTAGTCAAAAATCGCTAAATCGAAGGATGAACTAACTAAAAATTAAAGAGTGGACAACATATGTCTTCTATTTTCTACGTGCTGTTGTATTATTTTATAAGATTGTAAACGCATTTTTTGCTGTCATTAGCCTCTAGACTGGTTTGATGCAATCCTCCATCCCTTCCTATCCTGTGCTAACCTCTTCATTTCTACATACCCCTTACAACCCACGTCCTCAATTATCTGCTTCATATATTCTAATCTCTGTCTTCCTCTACAATTCTTACCTTCGACTGTTCCCTCCACTAACAAATTAACCAATCCAGCATGTCTCAAAATATGACTTACCAGCCTGTGTCTTCTTCCTGTAGGATTCTTCCATTAACTTCTTTTCTCACCCATCATTTTCAAAACTCGTTCATTTCTCACTTTGTCTGTCCACCTAATTTTCATCATTTTTCTGTAGCACCACATTTCAAATGCTTCAAGTTTCTTTGTTTCCGGTATTCCTAAATTCCATGTTTCGCTACCGTAAAGTGCTGTGCTCCACACATACAGTTTTAAAAAGTTCTTTCTAATTCCTAGATCAATATTTGAAACTAAAAGGTTTCTCTTTTTCATGAAGGCTCCTTTTGCTAGTGCTATTCTGCTTTTAACATCATTCCTGCTTCGGCCATCGGTTGTAATTTTGCTTCCTAAGTAACAGAACTCACTCACTTCTCCTATTGCATCCGATTCTATTTTTATATTTAATCTACTATCATTGGTATAATTTCTGCTACATTTCATCACTTTTGTCTTACTTTGATTTATATTTAGTCCAAAATCTTCCTTCAGTATTTTGTTCATGCCATTCAACAACATCTCAATATCGTCTCTGCTAACAAGACAATGTCATCAGCAAATCGTAGCATACTGATTTTTTCTCCCTGAAAACTTATGAATACATTCGAATAATTCGGTTACTTAAATACCGGGCACAGCTCTATGGTATTGAAAAAGTAAAAATCGGCAGATTACACCACGTTTCAATTTCTGCGGTGATGTTCCGGCATTTCATTAAAAAAAAAAAGTAGAATAACCTTTCTCCTGAACATATGAATGATCTTTTTGCTGTTAAGAATCACTTATTGGAATGATATCGGTTATGTCATTAAAGTGAACTCAATGTCGTGCAATAATAGGAACAAATCCTTACAAAACTTCGCATACATTTGAATCCTCGGTTTAAATCATAATGCACTAAATGTGGATTCGGGATATACTTTATGTATGTCAGTAGATAAGTTATTTATGTTATGGTTTTGGTTGCATTGTGTTTTGATCTCATAGTTTGTAATACTTCCGTTAAATATGTTTATCAAACATATGCTCGTTGCACTTCATGTCCACGGCGATTCAATTGACAGAACATACAGAAAATGTTGATAGTAATCGTCGATATTGTAGATTCGACTATGCCCCTACCGTAAAATCTCGTGCAGTTTTCTATGGTGTACCATCCTTGTTATGTGGCTCGGGTGAGGATAATAATATGCGCGATTCCTTCCTTTCCGAACCTTCGTTTCTCCACCAAGCGTTCGTATGCCCGCCAAGCCTTCGTTTGACCGCCGGACCTTCCTTTGCACTCCGATACTTCATTTGTCCACCGAAGCTTCGTTTGTCCACAGAGCCTTCGTATGTCCGTCGAGTCTTCGTTTGACCGCCGGACCTTCCTTTGCTCACCGATACTTCATTTGTCCACCGAAGCTTCGTTTGTCCACAGAGCCTTCGTATGTCCGTCGAGTCTTCGTTTGACCACCGAGCCTTTGTTTGACCACCGGACCTTCCTTTGCACACCGATACTTCATTTGTACACCGAAGCTTCGTTTGTCCACAGAGCCTTCGTATGTCCGTCGAGTCTTCGTTTGACCGCCGGACCTTCCTTTGCTCACCGATACTTCATTTGTCCACCGAAGCTTCGTTTGTCCACAGAGCCTTCGTATGTCCGTCGAGTCTTCGTTTGACCACCGAGCCTTTGTTTGACCACCGGACCTTCCTTTGCACTCCGATACTTCATTTGTCCACCGAAGCTTCGTTTGTCCACAGAGCCTTCGTATGTCCGTCGAGTCTTCGTTTGACCGCCGGACCTTCCTTTGCTCACCGATACTTCATTTGTCCACCGAAGCTTCGTTTGTCCACAGAGCCTTCGTATGTCCGTCGAGTCTTCGTTTGACCACCGAGCCTTTGTTTGACCACCGGACCTTCCTTTGCACACCGATACTTCATTTGTCCACTGAAGCTTCGTTTGTCCACAGAGCCTTCGTATGTCCGTCGAGTCTTCGTTTGACCACCGACCTTGGGGAAGCTTCAGCGGTCACAGGTCACCCGAGTAGAGAGGACCAGCCACAGCAATAACCGAGCGAGTTCTAGCTTCAGTAGACTGCAATTGTCGATACTATTAGGAATGTATCCTATGTAGGCTACCTCGCGGAACAAATTATTGAAATAAAGACAAACATGTTTGTCTCACTGTGATGTTTACCAACTTACTTGATTTGTGTTGTTGTATTTCCCCACTTCCAAGATCTCGATTATATTAACCTGGTTGCAGGTTCCGCCCCTAATTCGAACCCGGTCCTGTGGCATCGCCTCGGCGGCTGCCTTATGTCTGCCGGCTTTAACTCCCGACCGCCGTCGAAATACTTGACAAACTTCCTCCCCCAACCAGGTGCTCTTCCTCAATAATTAGCTCATAAATTTCCGCAGCGCGATGAAGGCAAATAATCTGCGAGGTTTCCGATACTTTCAAACTTGAGCCGGGCCCAAGTTGGTCGGCGATTGAGCCAGAAACGGAACAGTTAGCAAAGTGGGGGAGGAGAGAGGGGGAGCTCCCACGTCATACCCCCTCCACCGGCAAGAAGTAGTCATCACTGCGGCACGTGAAACCCACAAACGAACCACACTGTTTATGAGGAACCACTAATCTACACAATAATTAAGCCTTGAAAGGTGGCTGTTATTTAATTATTATTTATCGCATGAAAATTTAGACACCTTTAAGATATATTGGAATAAAATATACGAATTGCAACTTTACAAGACTACATATTGAAGTGTTCCCTATGTTAGGAAAGCGACTTTTCGACCTCACTGTGGCCGTTTGCTACCTGCCGTTAATTTACAAATAATATTAAGTATAAAAACAAATCAGGTGGGCGCCAGAGACTGGAGTGTACCCTATTCTGAGGGAAGCGACATCCAAATCTCAAACTACATATTATTATTGAAACATGAATTATTAAACAACTAGAATTATTAATAAAACTCAAATGACACGTTACATGACTGGATGGGATCTATTGAAAACAAGGTTCACAATCTGACTTTACGATTTACTTATGTATTTTAATTGTTTACTTGACAAGATTTTACAAAGATTAATTTTCCTATTTAAAACACAAAGGTACATAACTTTTTCTGTGGAGCAAGAGAGTCTGTTTCGGGGCGATAACTAGGGTAAACGACGTTGATGCAAAAGTTCCTTTTTCTGAATGACGATTACCGTGCAGGCGAATCTAAGTTGTGCAGTCGGCGGGTTGACCAGCTCTCCATCACGACCGGCTGCCTCCCTGCTGTCTCTCCCGTGGTCAGCTGCGCTGCCGATCTAACTCTCTCGGCCGGCGATCAACCAATTCCCCTCTTTCCTTGGTGCCGGACGAAGCGTCGCTTTCCGCCCCTTCTTGATGACGTCTGCCAATGTATGTATTTGGAGGGAAGCTCTTCCAGCTGGTTGGCTCGGGACATGCAACAAAACCGCTCTTTTTTTAATGATAATAATACAAATTTTTCTTATTGGCTGTACTTCCTGGCTTCCCCTCACCCTTTATTCTTGGATACAGATTTACTTTTTATTTGTTTGCTGAAAACAGTCCAGGCACCCCACTCTATCTTGAGTCGTGGCCCTTGTGACGGGGCTGTTATGCCATAAGTCAGATTTAATGGACCCCACCCAGGGGCTGGCGGCCCCCAAACACGAGCGGAACATCCCCAGGGACCGACACACTCACGACGAGAAAAGAAACATGCACACATGTGTTTCATCCGGAATATTACAATATATACATATATTTTGTTTAATATACTCTATCGATTCCTAAGTTGCCAGCAGCAAGTCCACAGGATCACCATTGTAAGACCATATCGGACATTCTTCAACAACGTGACCAATAGTCTGAATCTTTCTGCATTCACATGAGGGGGAAGGTTGCTTGCCCCACTTGTGAGTTCTGATCCATGCTTTGGTTATGAAATCCCTTGCCGATTTCATTGGCGGTTTTCTAGAGCGAAGTCTGTTGATGTTGGTATCCCAATATCTTGGTTGATCGGAAAGTTTCTGTTGTCCTTTATCCTCTTGTACTCGCATGTAACAGCATTTATCAGTCGTTGGTTACGTGGTGGTATGTGGCTCAGCATCGAGAGCCATCTTGTGAGAGTTGTTTTGATCACGCCTGCAATCATACGCATGGCGTTATTAGGTTGGGTGTGCACTTTTTTCACGTGCGGGCTATTCAACCAGACCGGGGCACAGTACTCGGCAGCCGAGAAGACAAGACCCATAGCAGAGGAGCGGAGAGTGGAGGCCGATGCACCCTAGGAGGTAGCACATAGCTTTTGAATGATATTGTTTCTTGACTTTAGGTGGTGGAGCTATGTGGTGCTATAGAAGGATGCAGAAAATTAGATGGATAGATAAATTACGAAATGAACGATTTGTGGAAATGATGAGCGAGAAAAGAAGTATGTGGAAGAAGCTTACAGAAAGATGAGACAGGATGGTAGGTCCTATTTCGAGACATGCTGGATTGGTTAGTTTGTTAGTGGAGGGAACAGTCGAAGGTAAGAACTGTAGAGGAAGACAGAGATTAGAATATATGAAGCAGGTAATTGAGTACGAGGGTTGTAAGGGGTATGTAGAGATGAAGAGGTTAGCACAAGATAGGAAGGGATGGAGAATTGCAACAAACCAGTCGAAAGAATGATGACAGCAAAGAAATAAAGAAAGTAAATATCTATTGTATCTATAGGTGAATATTAAGTGGCCCCCAGGCTAACTTATAATCGAAACCGTGGCCCATCTCTAAAATTGGTTGGGCAGCCTTGGGGTAGAGTTTAAGAAGTTGTAATAATCGAATTGCTTATAAGTTTACAAGAGTATATTTGATTTAAGTCGAAAAAGGGAGTGTATTATGTACAATGGTATATGGTAGATTATTTATCGTAAATAGTGTTGTGAGAGAAATTTTAATGACGTACTTTGTAGTGATGTAAACAGATTAAATTGGCATTCAATCAGCCTTCATAACCTTAAGAACTGATCGTACAGTAAAACAGAATAAATGGAAGAAGGAAAGGTTATACGATATGCAACGAACGAAGAGGGTTATTGTCACGCAGAAACTTGTCTTGTTCGTGTTCAGTACGTTATCCTGGAAGGCTGAGCATTGGCTGATTCCTGGAAGTAGCCGAGGATTTTTGCGTCTGAAGCACCTCCCCTCCCCCCTTCCCACCCGTGCTACTTGTCCGATGAGCAGTGGGGTGCAAGCGCCTTTGAGGTAACCGCCCTCAGTGGCCGAGCCGAACTCATCTGTGGAGCGCAGTAGCCCTACAAAGGGAACCCCCTCGCCCTTCCACGGTCGCCAGGAAACATGATAACTTTATGAACATCACTTCGTGTGCTGTCTAAATCTGCGATACATGTCTCTGTATGCAGTGTATTTATTGGATTGTTTCGGTTTTTATTGAGTTATATTGATTAGTATGTTCGTAATTGGTTAGTATCTTATATGTGTGGATCGAGACTTTGCTGACGTACTGATTCAATGTAAGTGTCACGGGTATTCAGCCGGATAGCGTCGTAAAAGCAAAACGTTTCGACATCTGGCTCTGCTGTCATCATCAGTTATAGAGTTAACACATCACAGCACCTAAATAATAATAATGATTCCGTGTGGTCGTGATGTCCTGCTGGCAGGATTTCTATTGCCTGTGCATTCCACCCCTGTCTTAATCGCCTTAAACTAACCAGCTACAGGGGACCTACAGTTTAACGGTAGTGCTACCAGTTGCAGGCCTAGACATCTAGGCGGTGACTTCTAGCTTACAATACCTGAAGCTTTCCGCACCTGAGCACCTGTACAGCTTACATGTTACTTTATATGTTTAAACAAGCAATTCATGTTTGTATATATTGGATCTCGCAAGCTACTATAACGATTTGGATGAAATTTCATATTTTTTTAACGTTTCGTTTTTTAAGTGTACCTAAATATGTGTCTTTCGTGCAAAAACGCGAATTTAAAAAAACAAAAAAAAAATCAGCAATTCTTGTATTTGGTATTTCGGAAAAGGCACTAACGTCATCTCATAGACGTTTCAGGTACCAGTAATCTGGGCTGATGTTAGTTAAGTTCTCTTTGATTAAAGCAAGGAACTCTTATAACTTTAAACGAATAATTTTTGTCCGCTAGCTGTCCCGTGCGTGTAGTATCGTGGTCAGTCACCGAATGGTAATATAACAATGTGGAAATAAGTAAATGCAAAAAAATTATTAATTAAAGGTATTTTATATTGAAGATTAAAAATAAGTATCACTTTTATTTATAAAATTGTTATCATTAAATACTACAGGTTTAAATATAAAACATTTAAAAATTTGATGCTTAAAAAATATTGGTTGTACCAAATGTCCCTTTTTCAATCTTCTTTCTTTCACAAAACTTTTTTGAATTTTTTTTAACAGTTTTAATGTTATCATCGTTGACTTTTGGCCATATGTGTGTTTAACACAAACATAAATATTAATGAGTCCGGTTCGAATCCCCGTCCGGGCATCCAGATTTGGGTTTTCCATGGTTTCCCAGGCAAATGCCGGGATGCTTCCTTCAAAAGGCCATGGCCGAATTCCTTCCCATTCCTTGCCCCCCATCCTTTCCCGTCTCTAAAGACCTCGCTGTTAGAGAGACGTTAAGCAGATTAAAAATAAAAATAATGAGTCTACAAACTCGTGAAAAAGCCACGTACAGGTGTCCATACGAGATACAATCCTTCGTTTTGAAGCGTCTGATCTTGTGCTTTATTAATGTTCATAGCGAAGACTACTTCTGCCGGGAATTGTTTTCTTGTCATTTGGAAAGGCATGGTTGGATCAGAAGGTCTGAGGTTAATACGAGGTATGATCATAGTTTTATTGCTGTGGAGTGGTCTCGTCTAAGAGAATTACCACTAATCTTGCACCATTCGTTAATCAGTGATTAGCATTAATATTTCTGTTTAACATAATAACAGGATTTTTCTTTAAAAGCAATTTATGAGGTAGTAAACCAGATGATCTCGGAAATGGTTCTAGCGATTTGGATATAATGTGCTGCTTTTCAAGATTGTAACACTATTTTACAAAAAAAAGGAGCAATTCTTGGAAACGGCTCTAACTTCACTTGGTAGAACTTACAGGTACCAGTAAGTCTGTTGATGTTAGTTAAGTTTCTCTTTGGTTACAACAAGGAACTGTGTACCTCAAAATGCCTGGGAAGCCCTCAACCCTTTTAATGTAACTTTACTCAAAATCTTGTATATACCTGTAGAAATATTCCGAGCGAACATTGGTCACCCACATACTGTTCGTAATTAGTGGTTCCAGGCTCACAGTAAGTGTTATCTCTGGTGTAATCTTTGGTGCAGTGTACTGTGTTTAAAATTAATGTTGGCTGTCCTGTCAGACTGAGAGTATTAGTTGTTGCTGGATGAATAAAAATATCGTCTGGTGAGTTGAGTTTTGTCGCCGATTGTGAGAGGAAGGATGTGGGTATTGTCTTAAAAGAGCGTCTGAACTGTGGTCCGAACATTAAAAGTCTTAATTCCAGCGATCATCGCTATAGCCATAGAGAAAATGGCTGTAGAGCTGTCACGAAAGTAAACAAGCAACACCGAGCGTGGTGGGTGAGCGATAAAGCTGTGGCTTCGCATTCGGAAGGATGTGGGTTTGAATCCCCGTCCGGGCACCCAGATTTGGATTTTCCTTTCCCAAAATCCCTCCAGGCGAATGCCTGGATGCTTCCTTCCAAATGCCGTGACCTAATTCCTTCCAGTTCATTGCCCCCGGTTCTTTTCCGCCACTAATGACCACGACGTCGACGACGATAAGAAAAAAAACCATTACTGTAGAGGTAACAACTGAAAACAGGATATCTGCTAGCCAGCCCAATCTATGTTACTAGAGCTGTGTGTCGCTAAGTGAAATAGATTTTTTTCATTCTTCATAATGATACGTTACCCGATTTCGGGCTTGGGCGGTTCCCATTTCAAATGGTGGATGTACCTCTCAATGAGAACCTCCTTGGCAAGAAGAACGGCGTTGCCTTTCCAATTATGAGTTCGTATCTGTTATTGTAGGTCTAGATCATTGATTCCCAAAGTGGTCCAGGTGGATCCCCAGGGGTCCACGGGAGACTCGACGTGGGTCTATGTTGGCGTGATAAGAAAATGGGGGTTCACGATTCAATAAGCGGGGGTCCACGAAAATTTATCTGGTTTCGATAGTAAAGAACTTCGATAGTAAAAAATGTAGGTTTGACCTCACCTATCTATGTAGGCAGATAATATTTTAAGAAGCTCAGCGACTATTACTTGTATATTCCGATTCCACGTCTAAACAAGCGTTCTTGTAAAAACTTGTATATTTCATATTCAATACAGATTGAATATTACAGAACGGGGGGATTTGCGGTTATTCCTAACAAAACTGAAGCCAAATATTGATAATTTGCTGTCAATCCATCAATTACATCCCTCCCAATAAAATTATGACTATTTTTTAATTGCCATTGTAGAAGCTACGTTATTAATGTTTAATTTTAATTATATTATGTCAGACTGTTATAACAAAAAATAGTGTAATAAATTACAAATTTATTCAAATAAATATATAAAACACAAGAAAATATACTATTTTGCTTTTTAATTTTACCATTCCGAATGGAGAGCTTTCTAAAAAAAATAGTGAGAATTAATTGGTTTCTTGTGCTGTGAGTTGTTTTTTGACAACCACTCTTAGCACAATCAATTAATTAATTTTTTTTTTTTTGCTGTCGTCAGTCTTTAGACTGGTTTGATGCAATCCTCCATCCCTTCCTATCCTGTGCTAACCTCTTCATTTCTACATACCCCTTACAATCCACGTCCTCAATTATCTGCTTCATATATTCTAATCTCTGCCTACCTATGCAGTTCTTACCTTCAACTGTTCCCTCCACTAACAAATTAACCAATCCAGCATGTCTCAAAATATGACCTACCAGCCTGTCTCTTCTTCCTGTAAGCTTCTTCCAGAAACTTCTTTTCTCACCCATCATTTCTAAAACTCGTTCATTTCTTACTTTGTCTGTCCACCTAATTTTCAGCATTCTTCTGTAGCACCACATTTCAAATGCTTCAAGTTTCTTTCTTTCCGGTATTCCTAAAGTCCATGTTTCGCTACCGTAAAGTGCTGTGCTCCACACATAGAGTTTTAAGAAGTTCTTTCTAATTCCTAGATCAATATTTGAAACTAAAAGGTTTCTCTTTTTCATGAAGGCTCTTTTTGCTAGTGCTATTCTGCTTTTAACATCATTCCTGCTTCGGCCATCGGTTGTAATTTTGCTTCCCAAGTAACAGAACTCACTCACTTCTCCTATTGCATCAGATCCTATTTTTATATTTAATCTGCTAGTATTGGTGTCATTTCTGCTTCATTTCATCACTTTTGTTTTACTTTGATTTATATTCAGTCCAAAATCTTCCTTCAGTATTTTGTTCATGCCATTCAATAACTTCTCAATATCCTCAGCCCTCTCTGCTAATAAGACAATGTCGTCAGCAAATCGTAGCATACTGATTTTTTCTCCCTGAAAACTTATGCCACATGGAAATTTTTCTTTGACTTTCTTCATTGCTTCTTCTACATACAAGTTGAATATTAACGGGGATAGACTACAACCTTGTCTCACACCCTTTTTAACGGATGCATGTCTCTCGTGATTCTCTACTTTTATTACAGCCACTTGATTCTTATATAGTTTATAGAGGATTCTTCTATCTCGATACTTTAGACCTGACTTCTTTAGAATTTTGAACATCTTGTCCCACCTAACATTATCAAAAGCTTTTTCTAAATCAACTAATGCCATAAAAGTATCTTTGTTTTTCTTGATCCGCCCTTCAAGTATTAATCTTAAAGACAGAATTGCTTCCCTTGTACCGCGATTTTTCCTAAACCCAAACTGATCTTCACCTACTATCTCTTCTACTACCCTTTCCATCCTTCTGTATATTATTCTGGTCAGTAATTTTGAAGCATGTGATGTTAGACTAATTGTGCGATAATTCTCAATTAATTAATTAACCAGTCGATTTATCACTTCTTTTTCGAAAACTGTTAATAGGTACGTGGTTGGAACTCAGCCGCAACCCAAATTTTCATAGTTAGATCTTCACATTTGACAAAAATATGAAGATCTAACTACGTTGGGAATATGGTAGAAATGTAGCTTCAGGGGGTCCACCGGAACCAGCAAAATTTTGAAAGTGGTCTATGAGAAAAATAAGTTTGGGTACCTCTGGTCTAGATGAACGTCGTAGTTTGAAAGTATACTTAAAACGGTGGTATGACGTACGACTTACTGTACATCAAATCGTGGACAGAGCAAATAAGAGCCAAAGTCACAGATTAACACTAAAATCTTTGGATTCTGTTAATATTGTTCCAGAGGACGTAACATTGCTTATCTATATCTATACACGTAAATCGAAAACCGGGAATAGTGGTTCCAGAAATACTAAAAAAGTACTGCGAATATTTCCATGCTATTTCACTATTTTAAAGGTTAGAATCTCAGCTGAATTGTTTGGTATGTCTTATGCTTCAACGTAACATGATACCGGAGCAGTAAGTGAAAATCTGAACGTATAGCGTGAAACACCAAAGATGAAATAACAACTAGATACATACGAAATACTTCGTAAAAGTAATAACCATTCTTCCTTAAATTTTGATTTTTAGTCTTCAAATGCTATAGATTTCTTGCTAGATTTCTTGGAATGCGAACAGTACGGAAAATGAAAAATATGTAAATTAATAATAATAATACAGTATAATGAAAAATCCTTTCGATATCTTCATTTCTTCTTGATGCTACTATCTCAGGCTGCACAGGTACAATTTCTGATGTTTGGAAATGAAATTATATTCGCTGTTGATTGTAAGCAAAGCATATTTAATAGATTTGAGCATGAAAACGAACTAACCTTTAGTGTAGAACCTTCCGAGAAGTAAGTTGCTTCTTGAAATTACTATCTCAGGCCGCACAGCTACAATCTCCAATGTTTGGAAGCGAAATTAATATCGCTGTTAATACTGAGTAATGCATATCTGATGGGTTTGAACATCAAAGCGAACGGTTTAAAACCTTCCGGTAATTTTATGATTTATTAATTACCGATTTTCTCTTATTATTGTTGTAATAAATTTAATTGCGATGGAGTCAACACTCCGGTGGCAATTGTTACCACATTTCCTGAAAAATTCGTTGTTTCTACTGCTGCACGAATAGCTGTGGTTATTTTGATGAAACTTGGTACACATGTTCCTGATAGGAGTGCTAAAAATATTGCAGGAAAAATCAACCCCAGCATCATCTCTTTTCTGTTACAACGGGGGTTAGCCGTTTAAATACGTATATACAACGGAGCGACTGACATGAAATTTGATCGCCAGTGTAGAAAGCTGACCTCTGTTATGAACATCGATATTTACTCATATCGGGCAACGCCAGTAATTCTGTTTGTTTATTTTCTCTTAACGTTATTTACGTTATTACAAACTAAATTCAGCTGCCGGTAATTGTAATGTTGCCACCAATATATAACACGCATACGGAATTTAAATTATAAGAAAAACTAAATTCATAACGCCTTATGCGCACTCCAAGTAATTTCGGTATTTTGTTAACATCTACCAAATGTGAGGACCATATGGCCAAAGCTACCGAGAAATGCAATTGGACAATATTGCTATACCAACTTCAGAAAATTACAAACAATAAATTTTAAGATGGTTGAATTCCGTATGCAAAGAGGTATTGTAAATATGTTCACATTAATAAACACTGTTTGCTATTTTGTGATACACTTCACCGAGCATTTATTTTAAACAACCCAAGATAATACTGAAACAATTTATTTTTAGTTAGGAGGAAAGTTTGTTGGTCCTACTTAATAACATAATGGACGATCAGGTGAGATTCCAGTGCAAGAAGAATCCAGGAAACTTGTTTTTAACGTCAGTGAGTGCCTGGGAGTGGATACAACATGTTGGTGAGGGAGTGCCGGCCCCAGGGTTGTAACTTGAGGCAGGCTGCCCGACGCACAGTGTTTGAGGTCCGGCAACTCGACTTCAAACAGACGCCGCCGCCTGTGTGGAGGAACAATCGACCCGCAGTACACACTGCTGGCCCGGACAAGTTTGGAGCCGGCCCCTGCCCGCGGAATTCTCCAGTTACACGCGCTGGACTCGCGATATAATTAGTTTTTCCGCTCCGGTCTTCTATTTTCATTTCTAGTCTCTCAATGCCTGGCACGAACAAGGTTGTCTCACAAACTATGCGGAATGTCAAACTTAACCTTAGGCCACAAGTCGAAAGGGTGGATGGATACTCCAGAAATGCCATATTATTAGATTGTTCGTCGTTTTAATTACATATATGAAAAAACTAGTCCACGATCGAGTTTCAAATTTTAACTTGTTTTTATTTTCGTAAGCACATCGAACTTCATAGATACTGGACACATGTAAATATCTCCAGCGATTACAGTCGACTCGTCTTCCAAAGACTATACAGTCACACCACCATATTCATAAACTCGTCGAAAAACTGTCCAAGTAAAAACTGTATCTGACTCTGCTAATCGATTTGTATAAGTTCCATCGAAAGTCCTAGAACACTACAATGGCTTGCGACAGATATTTCTCGAACATTAACAATACTTAAACAATTTAAAACATATTAAAAACAATCAGAATTAATAACTAATCATTTATAATCATTACAAAATGAATAGAAATGAAAATTAAAGAACTTAAACACAAAATTACCCACATAAATCAATAAATCATTTCTATCTGTCGTAAATCATCCTTTAGACATCGTTGCTCACCTTATTACCTACAATTACAAAGATTTAAGTAATTCTCTTGCATAGTTATGTCCTTAAACATGTTGAATGGTATGTACATAATTTCTTTTCACAAAAACAAAATCCATTTACACTGATTTACAATAACATACAAGACAAAAATACAAAACTATTTTCAATCACACTCTAGCCTGTGACAAATGCTTCACAAATACAATTCCAGTTAAAGTTAAGGTTTGTGTGCTGTTACAATATCCTGTAGGAATAACAATTTAATGTGAAATGCTAAATACGAAGCATCCTGGTGTAATCCTGAAAAATTGTTTACAGCATCTGGATGAAAAGCACGTAAATTCAATTTCGAAGAAGAGCGTTTGATCCACTGGGTTACGCAACCTATCACCGCTAGTAAACTGGTGCATTATACCATCACTAACTTCTAAGACCGTCGAAAGTAACTGGTCGAATGCAGTGTTTATGCAATTCATTTCATTTGTCTTACAACAGCAACATCTATGGACCGAGAACATTATAAAAACATCTTCATCGAGCGGATATAAGTTAACAAAACGCAACTACGAATTAAAATAAGAGGTATAAACGAAATACCTACCTTTCTTTATGGTTGGTTTGCCGTTTAAAACATATTAAAGGATTTCAACACCGCGGCAGACTTAATAGTCAAGCTGTCCTTTTATTAGTATTGATTGTACAATTAACCAGTTGCAACAACTGTTTGGGAGCGTCGAATACTTACGTGAGCTCAAATACAAGGAGGGGGGGGGGGGTGTTGAGCGAAACCTCACGTCAACTTTAAATTTCAGTTTGCCGCCTTTCAAACAACAATAGAGCTAAAGAAAAAAAGAAAAGTGTCTCCAAAATAATGAGTCGATCTAATAGGGGGGGGAGGGAATGACACCAGATAGATATCACCATATTTCACTATACTAGAGGGGGAGGGGTCCAGATATACGAAAAAACACCTCACTTAACTAATGGACTCCCCTTGTGAACATTATAACTGGCCAGAAAAAAGGAATGTTCCTCAAGGTTGAGTGCTGGGACCACTGTTGTTCACTGTTTTAATGAATGATTTTCTTATGGTTTACAGTAATAAGTAAGGATGTTGGAAAATGATAAAACGCTGTATTATAAGAATCGGACGAGAAGAATTTGTTTGTAGCTATAGGAAGGATCTGGAAACGATGTATGGATTACTAGGTAAACATTAATTTGAAACGTAAATACCGTTAAAACTCATTTTTGTAACGTTGAGATTCTGTGAAATGCTTCTTTAGAGGTCAAAAAAAGGTCCAGAAACAGATCAGGTCAGATCAAGAGGTGGCTTCTCCAAAAACTCATTTTTTGTCTCTAAAATGCCCCAACTGGAATGGTTTGTTCCACGTATAATCCTACCAACACCCGAAATGGAATGCAAGAAGTCCCGCGTCATGGTGGAATTTTCATGATAATTAACAAGTCCCAACGGCAGACCCTGGACAAAGCAGGCATTTAAATACCTGAACTCTTCTGGCAACTAGCAACTATTCCACACTCTTGAATAGGGGTCGGATCCTAATGACAAGTTATAATGTTTTTCCTGCCTTCTTTTTGAGCTATAATGCTAAATTAAATATTGATTAAACCTTTCTGATTGTATATAAATGTATTTTATATAGCATATAAATGCATATTGATACAATTTTCTTAGTTTTGGTCATATTATGATAACATTAATGGTAATATAGTCATATTTTGAGGAAACTTCTGGTAATTTTTTAATAGTACACGAAATTCACTAGAAGTTATAGATGAGAAGAAATTAATGTAATTATTCACAGAACTGTACTGCTACTATACACTGGAGGAAAACATAAAACTAATTGTCACTGAATTGGTCAGAATTCACCAGTCAAGGCTTAATGTTACGCGTTTTTGTCATCCTCTAAACACTGATGTTCCGCCTGCTTTTTAATCTCGACAATGCAGCAGCAGCATGCCTGTGTCGAGCCACGTCAGTCAATGTCTTATTGTCACCAATACTTCTCGAAATAATCCTCTCAGTGTTAAATTTGCAGTGGATAAGTGAGTACCGCCATGCCGAATACAAAATTCTGAAGGTGCGAAGTTACGGAGTTACGTAAAGGAATTTGGAGAGGAGTATTTTAGTACAGACGAAAGAGTTGTTTTCTGTAGATTATGTGAAATCAAAGTGACGTCAAAAAAGCGATTTAAAAAATAATTTCCCAACGGTGCAGTGAGTGTAAGGGAGCAAATTATTCTGTCTACATGAAAGCGACGCTGCTACAAAACAATAAATGATGTACAACTGAGCATGTTTCGATGTATAGTAAATTTAAATGTTTGGTCACATTTTGTTATATACAGGTCATATTTACCCGTGTTTTAAGGTCACATTTGCAAGCATAGTTTTCTGTTTTTTTTTTGGACGTAAAGATCCGAACCCTACTCATGAACATACCCAAAATGTTGTCACTTGTTTGTATCTAGTGTAGAAATGGTGTCAAGATTTCGCTGGTTTCTAAACCATCGACAGAATACTATAGTTTCAATAGATAACTGCATCGTCAAACAACAATCCTGAGCTGCTATTAATGATGCTGCCAAGGTCGTTTATAAAAATTAAGGATTGGCCTAAAACTCATCCTTGAGGGTCGCTGGTTCAACTTACAAATTTACTGATTTCCGTTTTACTTCTAACGGTGGAACCAGCGTTTATTAAAATTAAGCATGGTCCTAAAACTCATCCTTGAGGGTCGCTGGTGCAACTTACAAATTTACTGATTTCCGTTTTAATTATAACGGTGGAACCAGCGTTTATAAAAATTAAGCATGGTCATAAAACTCATCCTTGGGGGTCACTGGTGCAACTTACAAATTTACTGATTTCCGTTTTAGTTCTAACGGTGGAGCCAGCGTTTATAAAAATTTAGCATGGTCATAAAACTCATCCTTGGGGGTCATTGGTGCAACTTACAAATTTACTGATTTCCGTTTTAGTTCTAACGGTGGAGCCATCGTTTATAAAAATTTAGCTTAGTCTTAAAACACATCCTTCAGGGTCACTGATGCAGTTTATCAATTTACTGATTTCCGTTTTAGTTTTAACGGTGGGGCCAGCGTTATAAAAATTAAGTATGGTCCTAAAACACATCATTGAGGGTCGCTGTTGCAATGTATCAATTTACTGATTTCAGTTTTAGTTCTAACGGTGGAGCCAGCATTTATAAAAATTGAGCATGGTCCTAAAACACATCCTTGTGGGTCGCTGGTGCAATTTATCAATTTACTGATTTCCGTTTTGGTTCTAACGAGGAGCCAGCGTCTTGACTGAGACTAGGCGGAGGGTTTCGCTGAGTGGGGGAGTTTTCCGCCCCGCGGTGGCTTTAGAGCAGCGGTACACGTTTTATCGGAGGACTGCAGTATTTCCGGCGGCACTTGAGCAAATCGTTCCCTCTTTGATCGCTGCAGCGAGTCGGCGCAGTTCCTTTGAGAGGCTGCCGCGGATGTGGGAATGCCGATCTGACAGAAAAGGATGTCCCCCCCCTCCCCCACAGGCCGTGAGATTGCTGCGTGAATGTTGGATACCTCCGCTGTACAGATTGCCCTCCCCTCCCACTCCCCTCTTCTTTAATATTTCAGCTCGCAATTCGGCGCCTCAATCGATCCGAACAGAGCAATCTCGAGGATTAGCTCTTGAGCAGCGCCTCCGGTGGACCGGAAATGGCCTCCTCACTGCTCTTCCGGTCCGCACGTCCCCCACACCGCCGGCACAGGAAATTGTCAGCGCAAACACAAACATCGTATTTGGTATTTCACACAGCAAATATAGGAAAGTGTTTCCGCAGCTCGTGATTTATGATACCATGAAAGTATTTCGGTGCGGTGAAAGAGAAATATATCACCTCAATCATAGTCCGATTTGGTCTTATCCCAGTTCCTTCAGTATCAAAACCTTTCTTTACACTGAGAATAATAAAAGAATCAACGTTTTATTGAGTTTGTGCGCGGAAATGAATGTAAAAGTCAGCCATACGTACGGAGATGATGTTCGTTTGGCGACACGTTTAAGGACTAATTAAGACTCGTGATTTATTGCAATTTGTAGCTGTTAATTTTGACAGGCGGCTCCATGTCACGATCCTGTTTGTATTTGAAGACACATTATTGACGAGAAACGGATGACAGTAAATAATGTATAGTAGCTTACCCATGCGAATATTCCACGAATACAATGAGTAGTAAGGTTGGGGTGAAAGAAGGACAAAAGTCGTCGCCAGTGAAGCAGTTTATTAATATCTCTGTGATATGTGGTGCTGCTACCTAGCGACTTGACTGTGAACTGTCTCATACGCGCGACTTTCACAGTTCTTACTTTTGCCCTTTAAGGGTCAAAATCCAAAAAATTTCGTTCTCAGTTTATAATGTTGCCTCATTGCAGACCTTCATCTTTTAAATGATACCTCATTTATCGATTTATGTTAGATGCCAAGAGGGATTAAAAAAAATAAAAAAAATTTACACGTTATGGAAATAATTAAACTTTTGTCCTTGAAGGATTGAATTCCGAAAAATTACTGTCCTAAAAATATGATGTAATCAAAACAGAGATCTTAATATTTAATATGATCGCTCATTTACATATTTCGGTTAGATATCGAGGGAGATAAATGGTTCACGATGAAAAAAAATACTTTACACAGTAATAATTTTGCCATTTAAGGGTCGAATTCCATAAAAATTCCTTTCTTAAAATATGATTTGATCCAAGCGGAGACCTTACTCTCTAAAATAATACCTAATTTCTCTATTTCGGTAAGATATCAAGGGGCAAAAAAATATATTATGGAAATAATGGTAATTTTGTACTTGAATAGTCGAATTCTAAAATATTCCTTTCTTAAAATAAGATGTGGCCACGGCAGGGACCTTAATATTTAAAATTATACTTCATTTTTCTATATCGGTTAGATATCAAAGGAGATAAAAAGGCTCACAACACAAAAATGCGTTGTAGAAATATTGATGCTTTTGCCCTTTAATGGTCGAATTCCGACAATTTCTTTTATTAAAATATGAAGTGGAAAAGTTAATCTCTAAAATAATAACTCATTTCTCGATTTCAATGTGATATCAAGAGAGATTAATAGCTCGTGACAAAAAAAAAAAAAAAAAAAAAAAAAAAAAAAAAAAAAAAAAAAAAAAATTATGGAACTAATGGTAATTTTGCCCTTTAAGGGTCGAATTCTGAAAAATTCCATTCTTAAAATATGGCGTGACCACGGTGGAGACCTTAATCTTTAAAATGAAACCTCATTTATCTATATCGATTAGATATCAAGGGAGACAAGTGATACGTGACATACAAACGCACGGCAGAAATATTGTTTCTTTTGCCCTTTAAGGGTCAAATTCTGAAAATTTCCTGTCTTAAAATATGATTTCAGCAAAGCAGAGATCTTAATTCTTAAAATGATACTTCATTTATCGATTTCGGTTAGATATCCATGGATATAAATGGCTAGTGATACAAAAAACCAGCATTTTAGAAATATTGACCTTTAAGGGTCAAATTCCTTTCTTGAAGTGTGATGTGACCAAAGTGGAGACCATAAGCTTTAAAATGACACCTCATTCATCGATTTCGATTAGGTACGAAGGGAGGATGGCTTGTGACAGAAAAACACCTTACAGAAATAATATATATATATATATATATAACTTATCACGTCCCAGTCGGTATTTTTTTTTTTTTTTTCACATAATTTTATTAACTTGACGTCACTTAGATGTTCAGAACAAATTTGACATGCAAACATGATATCTGATACAATATTTGTCCTTTACGGGACACCAGACAATATAGTAGGGAATCGACCATCATCTGAACTGTAGACTTTTGCTCAATGAATGAATACAAAAAACTGAGTCAAATGGACCTTGCTTCGTGACCTTGACTTGCAGCGGCAATTTCCATGTGAGAAACCTGACCTTCCTCGTATGATCAAGACATGTTATCTGCGCTGTGGTTTCATATGTCTCAGCACAGCTCGAACTTGCTAACGACCCTCCAGCGAAGATTGACGACAATGTCGCATGCTCCCCTGAGTTCATGTATTATTTATACCCGTCATAAAAATGAATTAGGCGAAATCAGCTGCCTCGTTTTATCGTGAGGTCTTTAATGTAACGCTTGTGCAACATTTATTCCGGTCCTAGTTCCACTAGCTAATGGCCAATCTATTGATGATGACTATTAGCACCTACAATCTTTAATGTTAATCAATCAGTAATTAAACTAATTTAATTATACAGCATTTTCAACTTCTACACCAAGTAGGTGGGATGATAGAGTAATTATCTGGTTTTTTCTGTCATCGTTTTTTCGACTAGTTTCACGCAATCCTCCATCGTTTCCTATCTTGTGCTAACCTCTTCATCTATACATACTCCTTACAACCCATGTCCTCAATTATCTGCTTCATATATTCAAATCTCTGTCTTCCTCTACAGTTCTTACCTTCGACTGTTCCCTCCACCAGCAAATAAACCAATCCAGCATGTCTCATAATATGACCTACCAGCCTGTCTCTTCTTCCTGTAAGCTTCTTCCACAAACTTCTTTCCTCACCCATCATTTCAAAAACTCGTTCATTCCTAACTTTGTCAGTCCAATTAATTTTCAGCATTCTTATGTAACATCACATTTCAAATGCTTCAATTTTCTTTCCTTCCGGTATTCCTAAAGTCCATATTTTGCTACTATAAAGTGCTGTGCTCCACACATAGAGTTTTAAGAAGTTCTTTCTAATTCCTAAATCAAAATTTGAAACTAAAAGATTTCTCTTTTTCCTGAAGGCTCCTTTTACTAGTGCTATTCTGTTTTTAACATAATTCCTACTTCGGCCATCGGTTGTAATTCAGCTTCGAAAACCAGAATTCACTACTTCTCCAGTTTCGTTCGATCTTATTTTTACATTTACTCTACTGTGATTGGTATCATTTCTGCTACATTTCATCACTTTACTTTTGTTTTGATTTATATTCAGTCCAAAATCTTCCTTGAGTATTCTGTCCATGCCATTCAGTAACTTCTCAATATCCCCAGCCCTTTCTGCAAACAAGACAATGTCATCAGGAAATCGTAGCATACTAATTTTTTCTCAATGAACACTTATGGCACATGGAAATTTTTCTTTTACTTTCTTTATTGCTTCTTCTACATACAAGTTGAATATAAACGGGGATAGACTACAACCTTGTCTCACACCCTTTTTAACTGATGCATGTCTCTCGTGATTCTGTACTTTTACTATAGGGACTTGATTCTTATATAGTTTATAGAGTATTCTTCTATATCGATACTTTAGACCTGTCCCACCTAACATTATGAAAAGCTTTTTTTAAATCAGCGAACGCCATAAAAGTATCTTTGTTTTTCTTGATCCGCCTTTCAAGCATTAATGTTAAAGCCAGAATTGCTTCCGTTGTACCACGATTTTTCCAAACCCAAACTGATCTTCACCTACTATCTGCTCTACTACCCTTTCCATCCTTATGTATTTTATTATGGTCAGTTATTTTGAAGCATGTGATAGAACATACAAGAAGTGCTCGGAGGAGTAGATGCAATCCCCTGCATCCGGTGGCTGTCCCGCACAGTGCCCTCACATACGGCAAGCCCTCCACAAAATAAAAAATCGCGAGAAGAGAGAGGGCAGGCTGTGTCCCTCGCAGTGCTCTGTGGGACTTTACAGGGTCTACTGTTCTTCAAGGAATTAAAAATATGACGTGATAATTCTGTCGACGCCCCCCCCCCCTCTCCGCTTGGTAAGATTTCAGCGGAAACACCCCCCCCTCCTCCTGTTTCACCTCATCTAATTAATGGACACCCCTAATTTCCTAGCTGGCTATTACAGTGATATCTATGGACAGAGAGTGAAAACATTTCTGACCGTAACTGTGGTCGACGTGTGAGTCGAAGCTGTCTGCACTGAGAAGGCATGGGCTCTACATCTGCGCTGACGCCGCCCCACAGACCGCCGGCCACTGCGCGGGGGTAATTTCTCAGCCGGGTTGAGTCTGTGCGGCGCAGTCGGGCGCTGTTGGCTGGACTCTGGAGCGCACATCCGTCAGACAGGGTCCCAGGCGGGCGGACCGCAGCAGCGCCCCTGCCGGCCCCGTGACAAACTGCCGCCGTCACGTGACGCGCCCACCCGCGGGTATGCTACCGGCTCTGCTCCGCGGTCGTGATGGGACGGCGCGGGCAGAGACATTATTGTGTGAAGAGAGAGCACTCTGTTAATCGTCTGTGCTCAAGATTTCCTTACCCAAAAAACATTAACATTTAGTACCGTCCTAGTACATACCATCAAATAATCAACGTCTACATCGAAAGTCAATACTAAGAATAGGCGGTGGCAGGCTCATGAACAGTTGATACACTGGGTAAGCCTTCATTCTTTCAGATGTTATTGCTTATAATGATGATAACATACGCGGAGAAGTGCACTTGCCGCAAATGGCAGTTTATTAGAAGAAACATATGTGGATTAAAAAGTTTTGTGAACGACAGTACAGTTGAATAAGGACGCTATCTTAATATATATATATATGTGTGTGTGTGTGTATTTATGTATGTATGTGTGTGTTTGTATATATAGGTACAATATTTCATATCTGAGTGACTTTTATATTGAACAGAGAATGGAAAGAATTTATATGAATTACAGTACAATTAAACGGTGCCTACAAAAAGGAAGCACACAATGATAAAATCGTAATGTTGATACTATACGGCAGAAAAAAAGATGACAATAAAACAAATAGAACACGGGACAATTAATAGTGCAGAGAATACAAATCGTCTGCCAGGATACAGTTCTATGGGAGATTTAAAAAAGCAATAAAGAAATTAGGAATAACGAAATAAAATAATATAGTAAACCGTTGATAAGGTATGTCAATGGGATTACTGATAAACGATTAAAAAATAATTTAAAAAATTTAGACATTCGAGATAAAGAAGTGTAGGATGATCCAGGATCAAACTGAATGAAGCAGAAAATCTCTAACTACATGCGTAACAGACAACAGACTAAAACATGATGGTGATGATGATTTATTGACTAACTGACTCTATATATTTCATGATTTTGATTCTTCATTCCCGGTTACAAGCGATAACTCGACTAGTCAATATAATATACCGTTCCGGTTTCGTATAAAACATAAAATCAACGTCGTTTAGAAAACTATTTTTTAATTTTATTAAAGAATTAATACCAGAAAAGAATTTCAGCAGTAAAAATATCGCGATAGGCACGTCACATAACCGTAGCAGCAAAGAAACACATTTTGTTATATAACATCTTTGATAGTTACGTGACTTCATTATACTGTTGCATGCAAAGCGTTATCGATTATAGTAACCATTCTTCTTAAATATAACTTTGGCGGGTCACTGCCGCATGATGTTGATGAAAGACGAGTTTCGACGGCGTAATCTGCCGTCATCTTCATGTCTGGTGCTCACGCTGTGACAATGAGAGCTGCTTTCGTCGACATCATACAGCAGTGACTCGCCGGGGAAGACATTGTTCACACTCCACTTACCTCCTCACTGACAGGAGTAAAGAAGTTTCGTTTGAGAAACGCATGTTTGATTACTGCGTCTTAATGAGTTATACTTTTGTCATTACATAGCTACACTATAAAACTCTTGTAAAGAAGCTATTAGATATCTGTTCGAAAACTGTAGGAAGAATGGTACGTCTCATCGGTCGCCATATACCCGCATTTATAGTCCTATCTTCGCTTCTATATCGCGTAGATCTTCAGTCTATTTGATTTAAGCTTGCAAATTATGTTAAAAATATGCGAGACGTTTATTGCTTAAAGTTGTTTCGGGGTGTGCGAAAGTAGTGACAACGTTTCGGCGTGTCGTCTCGGCATCTTCCGTGCTGCTGACGAGAGTTGACTACCTGTACCATATAGGAGCGAGAGAGCCGGTCGTCCCCCAGGCGGGCCGGGCCGATAAATCCATTAGGCTCTCCGCCTCCTTCCGGGGATTTCCCTAACTCGGCGTGGCACTCGGCGGCTTTACCGGGTGTCGGGGGACCCCCGCATTCGCTCACACACACACACACGGGAGTGGTTCGACCAGAGCTGAAATCACCGGCCGCTCCCGAGGCTTCTGAATTTACCGCTGCGCAACAGGAATAGAATGCCGATGTTAACGGCACGTTGCATCACGTGTGGAAAGATGTGAAAAGTACATACCTGAGTCGTTCACTTATTACTGTATCATAAATAAGGCTGTTGTTTTCCCGCGTTGCAATATACGTTTCGATAGTTCTATTTTGTCGTAAGCTAGATATTACTTATGGCTTTCTTCAAGGAAGTGTAATAGGACCACTTCTTTTCTTAATTTTTATTAACGATCTAGGTGACAACGTTAAATGCTGGTTGCGACTGTTTGCCGACGATGCAGTTATCTATAGGGAAATAAGGTGCTCTGACGATTGCTTAGAAATTCAGTGCGATGTGGATGCTATTTCCGAATGGTGCCGTAAATGGCAGCTTACACTTAAGTGCAAAAAGTGTAAGGCAATGCGAATAAGTAACAAAAAAAATCAGTTTGCTACCGAGTACAAAGTAAACAATTCAGCTGTTGACACATTTGATTCCCTGAAGTATCTGGGGGTGATAGTACAAAACAACATGAAATGAGACTTGCACAAAACTTTCGTCGTAGGCAAAGCTAATTCTAAATTACTATTCATAGGTCATATTATGGGGAATTGTAATGCTCATACAAAGGAAACTGCGTATAAAACACTAGTGCGCCCGCATCTGGATTACTGTTGTGGAGTTTGGGATCCGTATCGCAAGGGCCTGATCGACTCAGTGGAGAGGGTGCAGAGAAGAGCCGCTCGATTCGTGACTGTTTGCTACAGCCGTTATGAAAGCGTCACGGAATTGATACATAGATTGGGCTGGGATCGTTTGGATGACACACGATGTTATTTGCGTTTGAAGTTGTTGGGTAATATGCGAAATTCTATGACCTACGAGTGCAGTGAGATACTTCTTCCGCCAACCTATTTGGGTCACAATGACCGGAGGGATAAGATTCGAGAAATAAGATGCCGTACTGATGCTTTTATGTATTCTTTCTTTCATTGTGCTATTCGGGACCGGAATGCGCAGAATTAAGATTGGTGCTTAGCACCCTCTGCCACCCACAATGTTTGCGAATTGCAGAGTATGGATGTAGATGTACGGTAGGTGGAAGGGCTTGTTTTATGTTGCCTCCTGCCTTCCTGTTCCAGTCGCGAAATATAATTCGTCGTTAACCTACTTGTTGACTCAACATGCGAAACAAAATCAGCGAATCTCACACGAAAGAAGAGACTCGTCTATTTGCACTTTTATATGCAATCTTCATGCGTTTCATTTGGCTGACCATGTTTTAACCTAATTATTATTAATTTATTTTTACATATTTTTGTTTGGTCATTTCCAGCCAGGACGAGAACATCATACGATTCCTGTTAAGTTGACTTAAGACTCGTACAATGCTAGCTCTCCAGTTACAACATTAAAAAACAAATATCAACAACAACAACAACGTTATGTCCACCAGTTTACCCGAGAGCCATTGTGCGGTGAGTTAGCACTTTGCCTTACCGGGCACATCCATTAATTAACACCAGCCACGGGCCACGCATTTACCGCGGTTGGTCGACATCAAACCCCAGCCATTACTCAGGAGGGTTCAGTATTTATTTACCTACAAACATGAATCGAGTAAATACCCTTCGGTATCACTATTCTACAAGGGAATAATTCTTTGGTCGCAACAAGTGGTTACTGCCCACTACTGCTGAAAATTCAAATCTGAAATCAAAATTTCTGTGGTGCGACATTTATGTCTAACCCTTGTACAATATTTTACCTAAGTGAATAATTAATTATTTTTACTGTCAATAATATGTATTCATCAAGATTCTTAGTATAATTAATGTAAATAAATGAAAATAGGGTTCCACAGATAGTATTGACTGTAGAGAGTGGGGTAGGATAACATCTTAGTTTATAAGAAAAGTTATATTGTATCTTTGGTAAAGAAAAGTGGTGCCCGAGATTTTGGGGCGGGAAGGCTCGCGAGTGATTGTTAAAGAGTACAAGCGGAATATTTTGTACTGGAGAATGTTAATTGAGTCTTGATTGAGTTTTACAAACATTAAACTTAACGTCGATATTAATCGGATATTATGCGTTTATTCTTTATCGTCACTTTAAGGAATCCTGAATTCATCGAAGGCATGTTTGTCAGTACGGTATTAACTATCGGTAATTAAATTAACATCGAGCTGGCGTCTTGCAGTGATAGAGGTGGTCATAGGGCCAACCACCTACAAGACTCCGTGCTACTGGGAGCAGATCATATCTGTCTTATTTACCTCCCAGGATAATCAGCGGCTCACAACTGGCGACTACTGCCAGGATTAATTAATGGGCAGTTCACAATGTCAAGCACGTTCTTTTATTAATTAGGATATGAAGGGATGGGTTTATTCGTAACTCGTTATTCGTGGTCCACTTGTGGAAATTATTTAGGGTATAAGTTGATAACATGAACATCTATTCTTGTTTCTCCGACCGAGGCGTGTGGTCGAGTGGTAACGCTGTGGCCTCACATTCGGGAGGACGAGGGTTGAAATCCCGGGCCGGCTTTCCAGATTTCGGTTTCACAAGGTTTACCTAAATCAAGTCATGCGAATGCCGATATGGTTCCTTCAAGATATCTTGCTGGATACCTTCCCGTTCGTTACTCCAAGTCCTTCCCCATCTCTAACGACTTCGACATCGACAAAGCGTAAGGTCATAGTTCTCTGAAACATCTGGCAGCTTCCTAGTAGTTTTCGAGAAGTTTGCTGTAGGCAGATCTGGAGGTGATATTCACAATCAAGAAAGAGTGAAGGTGGCAATGGAGCTTTGTAAGTTTTGATGTGGTCACCATAATGTGGTATACTCGAATTCTGTTTGGGCTCTAGTCCTGTGTTTACATATGTTATCATCGCTACAGGCCTTATTACAAAGGTAATTGGTCGGTTAATTGTTGTGTATATGGATGTCCCGCGTCTTCGTCGAAAAATATGTTATTAAGTTTTCCCCAAAGATACGGACCTGTTCAAGCTGTGAATCATTCAACTGCGGTTTGTTAAAAAGCCCTTGAAATGTACTCGTATTGTGAGTCAGATTTTATTTCATCGCTTGATAGCTGTGGTAAGCGGTTCTTTGATTTTTATCCACGCTTTGCATCAACATGTTTGTAACATCCTCGATTGTATGTCTGCCAGCAATAAATTATTCTTGTTGTAGTGGTTAGAGGTGCTTAGATCTCACCGAAATGTCGTCAATCAGCTTTTTTTTTTTTTTGCTGCTTTTTTTTTATAAAAACTCCTCAGAATGATTGAAAATCTATTTAACCGATAAAAACGTATTAAAAAAATTTGTCAAGGTAAATGCTGACGCGCAATTATTTGAATAATAATAAAAAAAAAACAGATTATTATCTTCGTTCGAAAATTTATTTTTAGGGACAGCATATACAGCTTCTTAAACCAAAATTCCGGAAATTCATACAAAGCTTATGGAGCAACAAGTTCAGCTTCAAATGAAATAATATTATTACTACCTGTAAAAGCAACGCAAAAGATTTTCTAAAAAACAATGATAAGATACTTCGGCTTGAATTCAGTTTGCCATGAATAAGTTTTAAAAATCATTTCAAGTGGTTTAACAAACGAGGGATGAAATACAAGCAAAAGGTACAAATTAAACGAACTTTCAAGACTTAATTGGCTTCGATGATATGAATTCTTTCCTGTCAATCAATTGTTGCTTAATGCACTTCCATTCTTAAAAATAAACACTCGATTCTTTCACTGTTAAATTTTACTCCACAGACTCCAAAGAACACAAAAACAAAACGCAAAGTGCTCGACCGGAAGTGAACAATACCACACTTTCGCTGGTGGCGCTGCAGGTGCCGATAATGGTAATTAACAAACTGCAAATCTATATAAACTCTTTGGTGACTGTCGGCAGTGACAAACTGCGAATTGAAAACGCAAGTTCCCAAAGGAACTACGCGTCTTTACTGGATAAAAAGTTGGCGTTCGGAAGGAGGTGGGTTTGATTTCCTGTCCGGCCATTGTGATTTCGATCTTGCCTGGACTTCTCAAATCACGCCAGGCGAAAGTCTGGATGGTTCCTACAAGGTCATCGGCAAATTGTTTACCTTTAATTTCCCTCATCACCTCCTACCTATAATGACAAGCAGTCAAGCCCGTAAGGAAAAAAAAAAAAAAAAAAAAAAAAAAAAAGCCTTCAACTCCATTTTCAGTGAATGCTGATGCTGACACCTCCTTGTTTGTTCGACATTTTTCTGTTTACATTTGTATAAAGTCCCACCGGATTGTGTCAGTCATCATGCGTACATGTTGTCGTTGTCGGGTTGGCAGCAGTGGCGCACAGTGTGTGCCGGTTGTGCTTTATGAGAGGCCGTTACCCGTGGCTAATTCGCGTTCGCTCAACTATAAACAAAGTTCACGGTTGTAAAAGCGCGGCGCGGCGCAGCGATGAGTTTTAGCATTTACTGTTTATTATGGCCGACATTACGGCACGCTGCGTGCGATGGTCCGACCCCCCGCACGCTCGTAAACTGGCCGGCTGTCGGCAGGTCGGACGAGTTCGATGCCCACCAACAAATACCATCAATCCAGGAAGTAACACCGAGTTCAACAGGAATCTGTTGCGATCACTCTTAATAAGTGAATTCCTACTGCTGGGACTTACTGTACAGCTTAACGCTTTGAAAATCAGTCCTCTGCATTTACAGCATGGCAGTAACCTGGTAGTCTGAAGCTTAGGTTTAATATGTTGGTGATTTTTCTGCCCAGGTCCTTAGTTGCTATGATAACTGTTTTTTGGTTAGTTTACCAGTTTTGCAAACTAAAACAAATGCTTTTGATGGAAAACGCGTTTTGTCTTTATTCAAGACATCTTCAGTGCCCTAGGTAAACATATATATTTATATATATATATATATATTATGAGAATAGACCTATACACATCACGCAAAACGTAGTCATTTTCTGTCTGAGTTTCTTTTGCCATTCCAGTTTTCCTGCATCCGTTTACTGAAGGCAAGTTTTCTCTCTTCTGTCCATGATGTGCCGGTCTTCTTGGCTTTGATTTCTGGCATGACTACCCAGTCGTGTATTTTTTGTCTGAAGATACATATATATATATATATATCTTACTCGATTTTTGTTCAGTTGCCTTATATTAATAAGTAGGTACTTGCAGTTTATATCATGCATTAACACGTGTAAGTTCGTATTTCCATACCAGCTACTTTTATTTCACTACCACTACTGTCCAAATTT
This sequence comes from Vandiemenella viatica, assembly GCA_031002005.1. Lineage (NCBI taxonomy): Eukaryota > Metazoa > Arthropoda > Insecta > Orthoptera > Morabidae > Vandiemenella > Vandiemenella viatica. The sequence goes on from JARYHS010009186.1 coordinate 267,166,619, forward strand.
TTTTTAGGATGAATTCTAGTGATTTTTCTGGCTACGAACTGTATATAAATTTTGTTGTTTTTGACATCCACCGTGAGCCAAACATTATGTGTTGTCGACCTTTTGCTTATTTTGAATCTGTGGCCATTAGCTGTGTCTGTTCTGTGGCGTTATATTTGACTATAGGATGTGTCCTATTTATTCCTGCTTTAGTGTCTTGAACAAGTTTTGTTTGTTAGGTGTACATATTCAGCCATCCTGATCTGAGTTTTCCATGGTTTTCCCAGATCACTGTATGGTTCCTCAGAATAGCCCATGGGCGCCTCCTGCCATATCCCTTATTACCATTCCAAACCATAACCCTTTTCGATAGGTGCAATGCATCCTCCGCCACACACTTTTAGTGAATCGCGGAGTAATAATAATAATAATTCATTCATAACTTTTTTATCATTATTGAGTACTTAGGTATAATATCTAGACGTTCTAAACGATTTTCCTCAATTACCGATAATCTCATATTTAAAAATTAAAATTTGTTTGTTTGTATGCTCCTCTTTTATGTATTCCTATACCTTTTATCCTATTACGATGAAACTTTGGTGAGTTATAGTGTGCACGCAAGAGAAGGATTCCGACGTAAAAATAAAAATTTAAAAAAATCTCCCCCTCTCCCCCTTTACAACCCTTATTTTATACGGACCAACATTTTTTATCCAATTTCTATGGAACTTTGCACATGTATACTTTAAACTGAAAAAACTGCTACCATTTGGTTTTCAGAAATCCAGCCCCTCTCCCCCTTTCCACCCCCATACTTTTTGCTAATGTTTTTTATACACACCCCAAATTTTTATCCGATATCGATGGAACTTTTCACACGCATACTTTAAAACAAACAGAAAAATAATGCATACATTTGATATGCGAAAACCCAACCCCTCTGCCAAATTCCAGCCCCTTAATTTTTGTAAATGTTCTTGCACGCACCTACAACTTTTATCCACTATAACTTCTTTTGTAGAAGCGCCTTCAGCGGTTTCTTTCTTTCCATTTATATTGCTTTATTTACACACAATTCTCAAAAAAGTAAACAAAAATAGACGGGTCATACTGTACCAGCCGTCAAACCTAAACTTAAATGTAATTGTATTTTATGAAGCATTTGTAGTAAGCTAGAGTTTGATTGAATATGATCTGCAATGTTTGTTTTCTAATTTTCTGTAAATCAGTGTAAATAGACTTTGTTTTATGAAAAGAAATTATGTAAATACAATTTAATATGTTTAAGGAAAGAACTGTGGAAGAGAATTGCTTAAATGTTTGTAATTACAAGTATTTGCCAAGTTACGATATCTAAAGGACAATTTACTACAGTTTTGAATGATTTCTGTGAATAATTCTGTGTTTAAGTATCTTTAATTTATATTTCTGACAATTTTGTAATGATTGTAAATGATTATGTATTGATTCTGATTGTTTTTAATATGTTTCAATTGTTTAAGTATTGTCAATGTATGAGAAATATCTTTCGGAATCGTTTGTAGTGTCCTAGAAATTTCGACGGAGCTTAAATAAAGTGAACATCCGAGACAGTTTTAGTTTTTCGGCAGAGTTTTTACAGACTCAATTTAAGACGGCCAAGGACTGTATTGTCTGTGGAAGAAGTGTTGTCTGCAATCGCTCGATTGCATGTATGCATGTAACCAATATCTTTGACGTCGTTCTTATGAAAATAAAAACAAGTTTAAATTGAACTGTATGGTGGACTGGTTATTTATCGTATTAATTAAACCAACAACCATCTAACAATACGACAAACTATCTAGTGCAGTGCAGTGTTTGTTTACTTGTGAAACAAACTAGAAGCAGAAAAAGACCCGCTACTCAATGAGAAAGCAAACGTCACGGATGCCGCGAACCGAGGGTAAATAAAGCAATGTAAACTGAAAACGAGAAACCGTTGAAAATGCTTGTACGAAACGGGTGAAACACTTTTGGAAATCAAATAAATGAACAAAAAGTCAGTTAAAATCAATAAATTCTTCTCCGGCTTCCAGCCGCGTAAAAAAATCACACTTGTGAGACGTTTTGAAAGACGTTATTTTCAATCATAGATAGACGCCTTCGAAACGTCCCACAAGCGTAATTTTTTTTTCCCTTTTTTTTTACGCCTCTGGAAGAACGTGAATTTGTTTATTTACAACGTCATGAAAAACTTCGATCTTACAAAAATTCAGTTACTTTGTGAGCATTAATTCATCAGTATTTTTGTAAATGGATTAGAGAATACGGTATGGAAAAGTAATCTATTGAATAGAGATTTCAGAAAATGAAGACTGAATTCAGAAGGCAAAAAAACACTTCCAACATGAAAAAAAAAGTCTCCTGAAATTGCTAAATACGACAGTAATCGAACGCGAAGGTCTCTATGCACGTAAACGCAAAATAATGAGAAACATCCCATGACCAAAACGAAAGACGGAGTGCATTACGCAACACCTAATGTAGAAATATAGCAAATAATCACAGATTCGATGCGCATGTGAACAATACAACCTGGTAGGAATGGACTCAAATAGACTAACTGACAAAATACATACATTCTTAAAAAAAAAAAAAAAAAATAACAACAATAGCACACGACCAAGTTCTTGCTAACAGACAGAGCGTTTTAACTAGTAACTATGCAGGGTGAGTCGAAAAGGACTTTACAAATTTGGAATGATATGTAAATTTATTTATATAACTTACAGAATTGGTATATGTGTTATTTTGTAGCAAACAACCTCCAGATTGACATAAAAGTGTCGAGTGTCATTTTGGTTTGATGCGACTACCATTTGTCATGCGGCAAACATCTCACCGGTAATCAAATCGGGCGCAACTTGTGCAACTGCTCCGTGTATTCGGTTATTCAGGTCGGCCAAATTGTTTGGTAGGGGAGGAACATACACACGATCTTTAATGAAACACCAGAGAAAGAAATCCATAGGTGTCAAGTCTGGGGAGCGAGGTGGCCATGTGATTTGGCCTTCAGGCCAATCCACCGACCTGGGAAGCGATTATAGACGAAACCTTTGTTGCAGTGAACAACTCGTTTCAACAAAGTTCTCGAGCCAAGAGTAAATTGTACGTCTGCTTGGAGGTCCTTTATCGTATTCGGTGCGAAATACCGAACAGTTATTGCAGAGTTCGATTCATGAAACCAAAACACACGCACACCACGCACCAGTGTGAAAGAGCCATTTTAACTGTGCACTACGCTAGCGCTCCTAGTGGCGGAATGGTGTACTGATACACTACGTGCATTATACGTGAGGTTGTTTGCTACACATCTACCGATTCTGTACGTTATGTCAACAAATGTCTATATCATTTAAAGTTGTAAAGTCCTTTTTGTCACACCCTGCATAAATGAAGACAGCAATACATTATTCTTTACGATTTGACTTAGCTATAATGCTGTTCGATTTGTTGATCGTCTTAAGTATCAACAGTTGTCCCCTGTATCATTGGCAGAGGTCTGTAAATAATAATCCCGCCAAAAATGGTGTTTCCGGGGTGTCCTCTGAATTCATTTGTTTATATTTTCTTAAATAAATACAATTGTTACTAAAAAACATTGTGCATATTTCTATTGTAGTTTACACAACTGAGCAGTTTCAATTACTTTCTTGCGTCTGAAAAAATATCGTCAGTATTATTGCATCACTGAAAGCAAAGCTAAAGAAGTCTTAACGACTTACGTCATGCCGTAATGTCAGTTATATCTCTGGTCGAGGCCACACAGATTGCGAAAATACGAAACTACTTTCTTTGGCATGGTGCACATAGAAACAGATTAAATTATTTTTTAAAAAGCTGAAATTACTAGTATTCTCTGCAGCAATATCAGTTGACATCCTGACCAAAGCTCTATTTTGATCAACACTTCAGCTCGAAAATTAAAGCTGTTATCATTCTTATCTATACGCAAAGACCTTACCGATAACATCTACATCGACCGAATATAGGTAAATTAAAAGCAACTGATAATTAATATAAACGCAATGCATACTATTATTTCAGTGTTTTAGCAATTCATTTATTCACTAACGCCTAACATCTCTGGCCATTGTAGGCCGCCAACGAATGACACGAGCGACAACATAGTAACGGGGACACTTACGCAAAGACTAAGCTTAGCTTTTTATTAGCTTTTTTTGTGTCTTTACGCCTCGTCAAACGTGTAGGTCATTAGAGACAAGAAAGGATGGGGGTCAAGGAAGAAGGAAGAACAAGGAATTCGGCAATGGCCTTTTTTAAGAACATCCCGGCATTCACCTGGATGGATTAGGGGAAACCATGCAAAACCCAAATCTGGATGGCCGAATGGGGATTCGATACCACGTCCTCCCGAATGCGATGCCAGAGCGTTAATCACTCAACCACCACGCTTGATCATTTTATTAAGATTGATAATTTAGGAGCTTCTGGGATTATCAATTTTTTTTTTCGCTGTCGTCAGTCTTTCGACTGGTTTGATGCAATCTAGAGATGGGTAGGTCCGGATGGATGCAGGTCCGCGGACCCGTATCACTTGCGCTAGGGATGGATGTACACTCTTTGGCAAAAAAATTGACTGTCGGCGCCTGAGTCTAAGTCCCTTATTTCGCACAATGTGGCATCATTGCCCGTATTCAACTCAGCGCCATCTGTTATTCA